>CAUYUJ010015615.1:1069335-1160720 GCA_963575745.1 Prorocentrum cordatum
AGAGAGAGAGAGAGAGAGAGAGAGAGAGAGAGAGAGAGAGGGGATGATAATGAGAGATAAGGAAACGGGGAGGGGGAAAGGAAGGAACCTCCCTCTGCCTCGATTGCGCTGTTTGGGCCAACTAGAGGCCCGCGTCGCCGCGGCTGGATTCTACCCGGAGTCCTGATCAGAACGCGCCCCGGAAGAGGTTTGGAGGTATGGAGAACACTCGATCCTCGATCCTCCTGTTGCTCCTCCTCCTCCTGTTGCTTCTTCTCCTAGACCCTCCTCCTCGTCCCTCCTTCCTCATCTTCCTCCTCCTCCTCCTCCTGCTCCCTCCCTCCTACTTCCTCCCTTCTTCCCTCCCCCTCTCCCTCCCTCGCCCTCCCTCCCTCCCTATCTCCCTCAGGGTCTGCCTCTCCGTCAGGGTCTCATTCCCTCCGCCCCTGTATCGCCCTCAGGGTCTCTCTCCTTCGCGGCCTTGCCCCTGATCGAGGGCCCCAGCTCGATCGAGGGCATCGGGCCCCTTCGGGCGGCCCGTTCGGGCGACGCTCGCACATGGGCGAGCTCGGGCACCATGGGGGGCCTGCGCCTCGACCCCCTTGCGGCCGAGCGCCGTCGCGATAGGCTGGACGTTGCCAGAAGTAATCATGGCCCAAGGTGCCCCCCCCCCCCCCCCCCCCAGCCTCGTCTGAAACGGCGGGGGGTGACCTCGGCCCAGGGTCACCTCTGGCAACGCCCGACCGATCAGGCAGCTCATGCGGGCTGCTCGCCGCGATCGGATCGCGAAGCATTCGGCCTGGAAGGTTTGCCTCCTTTTCCTCCTCCTCCCCTCCTCCTCCTCCTCTTCCCCCTCTTCACGCCATACTCCTCCTCTCCTCCTCCCTCCTCCTCATCTCCTCCTCTTCCTCCCTCCTCCTACTCCTCTTCCCCTCCTAATCATCCTCCTTTTATCTCATTCCTCCCCCCCCCCCCCCCCCTCCTCCTCCCCCTCCTCCTCCCCCCCCTTCTTCCTGCTCCCCCTCCTACACCTCCTGCCCCCCCTCCTCGTCTTCATCGCTCTCCAGTGGGCACTCTCGTCGCGCTGGGGCCATGGTCAACCCCCGTCGCGTGCAGTCGCTGGAGGGGCATCGTTGTGGACATCACCGTTGTCATATACTTTCGACATGTGGGGGCGGCGTTGAAAGCCTGCGCCGCCTCCCCTTCCACTTCCGCATCCCCTTCCCCCCTTGGCGGCGAAAGGCGGTCGCAGGGCCCCCAGGGGCCCTGCGATCGCATTAGAGGGAAGGGTAAAAGAGGCAGGAGGGGCGGCGATGCAGGATTTCAAAAAGCGCATCTGGGCGCCAGAGCCAGAACATGACAGTAGGGAGGAAGAGGTAATCCAGACGTTGGTTATCAAGACCCACTTGGGATGATGTCAGACCTAGATGGTGGGAACATGGTGGGCTGCTCACAGATAACATATACCAGATAACTTACAGATAACTGATAACTGATAACTGATTACTGGTAACTGGTAACATAAGCAGTTTTGTAATCATAAAGCCAATCATACATCAGACATCATACATCATAAAGCAAATGCCAACGGGGAGGAGCCCCCCTCCCTTTCTCTCGCTTTCTCTATATGAAAACAGGATACGTGTACTTGATATGCGTTCCCCTTCCCGCCCTTGCTGTCGGTGTTTTTTTTTTTTTTTTTTTTTTTTTTTTTTTTTTTTTTTTTTTTTTTTTTTTTTTTTTTTTTTTTTTTTTTTTTTTTTTTTTTTTTTTTTTTTTTTTTTTTTTTTTTTTTGTTTTTTTTTTTTTTTTTTTTTTTTTTTTTTTTTTTTTTTTTTTTTTTTTTTTTTTTTTTTTTTTTTTTTTTTTTTTTTTTTTTTTTTTTTTTTTCCGCCCCAGTTCTCTTTCTCCTTCCCGCAAGAAGTCCACAACCATTGTGTAGCAAGCTTCCAGTCATTGCCCGAGGCCTGAAATTTACATGCCAACTTACACCAGTTTACATCACTTCCATAGCAACTTAGGACCAGTACCTTCTAAATTACATCTGAAATTAGAAAGGGGCTGTGGCGCGATACCATCCACGCCCCCGTCTCAAAATACAATGCTCGCGCATTCGTTTTTTCGCATTTTTTGTCAAAAAAACCATTGCAACAACTGGGGCGAAGCGCACGTGCACCCCGCATTCACACATCCTTCAAAAACCTTAGGTCTCGTCAATATTTCAACATCAAGTGATCCGAAGCACGCAGCAGACAATTCTTTCGCAACAGGAGTTTTCACAAAAAAAAAAAAAAAAAAAAAAAAAAACTGCACCAGCGCTCTTGCGATTTCTTAGGTTTTGTAACATGGTCATCAAATATGGCGAAGCGGGCCTCTCGCGCGCGCAAGTCGAAATCATGCGCCCTTGCGCGCGTGATGTCGCAAGCACCTCTTGTAACAAAGAGGGCGAAGTGCGCGCGCGCTTCGTCGCGCGCGCTGAAATCTTTGAAAATCTACGGGGTCCTGTAAGGATTTCAAAATCGAGTGTTTTGGAAGCAGAGAAACACATTTGGTTTGGTAACATCAGTGTTCAAAAGAGTCTGCGCGCGCTGTTGCGAATTCTCAAGAACGCCGCAGGTTTTCTTCAACGTGTTCCCCCAAGTCGACAAAACGGGCCACTCGCGCCGCATGCCGAAATCATTCGAACTCCTTTGCGCGCGGGCGGGGCGGAGGCGCCGTCATTGGCCCTGCCGCCGTCGTCGTCATCGTCGTCGCAAGCATCGCCGCAATCATCGTGGCGTCTGCCGCTGCCGACATTGCATGCCGCGCCCGCCCCAATCGCCGACTCGCACTGAAGCGCCCGCGCGTTAGGGCGGCCTGCGAAACGCGCTGGAAAGTCCCTGGCGGTCAGCGCCGCCGCGGCCGCGCTGGTTGCGCCAGACTAGCTTGCCGCTCTGCGCGCCAGACTGCGCGCGCTAGCACGGCCGCAGCGAAGCGCTTGCCAGCGCCGAGCAGTCATCGCAATCGCCGCCGCATGGGTTTGGCAGACCAAGTTGTGGGTGTTCGGGTGGGGCGATTGCGCGAGCAGTGAAGTTGACGTGTTCAAATTCGGCAGGGTGAAACTCCGCGTAGAGTGCACCGCGTATTTCGATCCGCGCAAATTGTTAGAAACGAGCTGGTTGGGGTCCGCGCTGGCTAGCATATTTTCGCATTTGCGGCGGTGCTCTCGGGGTTGCCCGCGCAGCCCGCCTCGCTCAGGGCGTTCAGCTTCCTGGAGGATGCCAGCGTCAATTCCGCGCCCTCGCTGTCTCGGGCGCCCCCGACTTCATCAACGTCAACCCAGACAAGAGCTCCGACGCTTCTGGTCGCGAGACCCAATGAAAGCGTCTCGTTTGGTTTGCTACATCGCGCGCAGCCTGCGCTTCAACGGCGTAGTCAAGGGGCCCGTGAACTCATCGCCGCCGACGCAGCTCTCGCGGTGAAGGTTGTCCCCCAAGGAGTTGACGAGCCCGCTCATGCGGCCTGGTGCCCTGAAGGTGCGGTTCGCTTCCAGCTCGACTACGAGGCCCTCGCTAACGCATTCCGCGAGCGGCATCGTGGTGTCGTTGCTTGGCGCTGAGGTGGCTTCTGGTAAGATTGAAGTGGCCGGCGGTAATCGGGAGGTGAAAGTCGCCGAGCGGAATGATCGCAGTCTTCTCTGCCGGCGTCGCCAGCGTCGACGTCTTGGACTTGGCGCGCAGAGGAAGCCTCTCCTTCAACGCGCAGTCGTTCTCCTGAGGGAAGGGCGCGGCCACGAGATGACCCGCGGCCCCTCCGGGCCACCAGCCCGAAGTCGGGCAAATCTGCTCGCGTCAGTAACATCCACAACTCACCTTCATGATCTCGGACTTTGGCAGGGGCCGGCAAGCGAGGGAACTTGGCTCGGGCGCGGCAAGACAAACCCCGCGATTCTTCCTGGCCCCAGGTGATTTCAACGCCAGCATCGCCACTGACCAGGGCCTCTTCTTCCTTCGGCGAGGGCCGGCACGTGGGATCTCAAGCCGGCCGCGCCTTCCAATCCGGACCCTCCTGGCGGGACTTACTTCAGCGTGCCATGCTGGAAGAGAGGGAAGTCCCTCACCTTCGCGCTACTCCAGATCGCCGAAGACGTTGGGCACCATTGATCGGGCTTTTCCTTCCATCAGTGCCCACTCCACGGTTGGCTGCGAGGTTTCCGTTGGCGTTATTCGGAAATCCCGTCGTCTCTCGGATTGGGGCTTCTCAGAACATGATCCGTTATTTCTCCGCATTGCGCCGCGCCGCGCTGCTGCAGATGAGCTTCATGGCGCCCCTTTTGCGCGCGTTTCGGCACCCTCGGCGTCAGGAACTCCTTCGGCGTTGCGTCGACGCTGCCAAGCTGGGAGATTTCGGCGCGAACCAAAAGCTGCCGCGCGCGACGGAGCTCATTATCATGGTTGCTGGGCTCCCTTGCGGCGAGCTCTAGAGATGGATTATACCGCCTGCCGGCGCTGGTGCGGCGGAGGTTAAGCGCACGACTGCGCGACCTATCGCGCGCCCGGTTTGGGCGCCAGGACAGGCGCTTCGCCGCGCGCCCAAGTCCTCGACCGACTTCGCGGCGGCGCACAGTGGCATCGCCGATTGCGGCATCGTCCACAGCGTGAACAGTGCCGAATCCCGACGGACCCCCATGGAAGCTGACCAGCAGCTTTTCGAGGAGGTGGCGCAGGAAACCGCTCGCCTCTACTTATCGAACCACCCCAGCCCCCCCCGACAACAATTCGGGCCGGGGGGTCCACGGGTTCCATGGCACGTTTCGGACGCTCCGGAACGCCCCCCCCCCCTCCGCTGGACATCGAAGGGTCCAACGACGACGTCGGGTCGGGTTGGGGCGGCTTGGTGGGTCGTCCGCTCGCGCGGCGGGCCGCCCCCCGCGCTTCCCCGAGGACCTCGCGAGAGCTTGGATGCGCGGGCGGGCCTCCTCCCGCGGCCGCGGCCGTCTCCCCCCCCGGGGCTTGGGAGCGCGCGCCAGCGGCAGTCGAAGTTTTACATGGGGAGGCCACATGCGCACCCTTCCCCATCCACCCGCGATTCCTTAGAGGGGGAGGTGGGGTGGCGGTGTAGCGGCGGGGTGGTGGGGTAGGGTTCGCACGTGGCCTCCTATACATGAGGTGTTGGTTTGGTTGTGTTCGAGGACAGGGTTTGTCGAGGGTCTCAATCGCGTCGGTTTTGCCTTCGCCCAGAAAGGTGAAGATGCGAACGGCCCCATGGATTGGGCGAGGGATGCCGGCGCGCTTCGCCCGCTCAGTTCAGAAAGCGCCCACGGCGAGGCCCTGGCCCAAGCCGCCAGCGTCCACTCTAGCACAGTAGCATGGCAGCATGTTCGCGAAACCTGGCGAGGGCTCACTGCGGGCCGCAATTTTGGTTTCCACATTCTCGATGTTGGCGCCGCAGCCCGTCCAGCGTAGGCGACGATGCTCCCCTGAGGCGCCCCTGCTTCATCTCCTTTGGCATCCGCGCTGCGTTCCCGAGTATGTCCGAGCAGTGGGCCTGTGCGGCCTGGAAGCGATTCATGATTTCCGCCTGGATATAACGGCGCTGCCCAGGCGCTGGCTGCAGATTCGACAGGCCTTCTCAGGATGGGCACCGAGCGACGCCGCCTCCTGCGATTTTCCGCGGTGCCCCCAAAGTTTACGTCCTTAGCGGGGCCCTCTGTGCTCTGGACAACAAGAACAATAACAACAACAGCAACAACAACAACAACAGCAAATGCAGCCATGCACCCGGGGGCGCGTGGAACATTGAATTCCCATGCAAGTGGGCACTTCCAAAGCTTCCTCATTCGAGGTCAAATGGAAGCTCCACTGTCGCAAACTTGAAACGCTGACTGGGCGGAGGGAAGGAGGGCTGGGGGGGAGGCGTGGGGGGGCAAAGGAGGGGAAGGGGGCGGGGCTATTCTACATTCTGCAAAGTGGCACTGTGCACGATTGACTTCCACTCGCTGTCTGACTTTATCAAACGTTCAAGGGTTGATGCGCTCCCGATCTGAGACAAGGCCATGCGATGCACTTGCGGTGCCCATTCCGACTTCGGACGTCCCACTCTTCTAACGTACCTTTTGGTTGCCGGAATCAGAGAACGCGGGCAAATCGATGAAATGCGGAATGCGCTTCCCTCTGGCGCGCGGACCGTTTTGCCTAAGAGCAAAAGTTACAGTTTAGCTGGGGTCTGCGTGATCGGTCTCTGCTGCGCGAGCTGCAGCGCAGTTGCGCTTGCAATTCTAGGCGGACGCGCCGGAGCTACAGCCCAGATCTCTCTGAGGCATCTGCAGTGGAAGCCTTTCAGGCGTCGACGCTCTGCAACGTTGAGCCACATGGTCGCGATGCCGCGCGCCGAATTGCCGAGAACAACACTGGTGTATACTTGGGGCTTGCGTGCACGGCTCAGTTCAGAAGGCTTCCACACTTTTGAAAGCGCCCGGACATCAACGCGCGCATTCCCGATCCTCCTCGCCAGTTCCCGAACTGGGTGCCCGTCGTCAGAGATGAGAGCCCCGCATGCACCATGTCTGCTTGCGGCTCGATGACAGACCCGTTGGAGTGCTGATTTTCGGCGGCGGACCAGATGCTCAGGTGCTGAAACTTGTCCGCGTGGAGGCCCATGCCGTGCGACTTCCCTGCTCGAGCAACTGTTCCGAGTAGTCGTTCCACGCTTGCTGCGCTTCTGCTCATGAGCGTACCGTCCGCGCACAATAATGCAGAAAGCTTGCCATCTTCCCAGAGAGCACGATCTGCTAGTGGAAGTGCGTCTCGTGCATCTTCGATGATGACGGTCATGGTCTTGACGAACATGAAAGGTGACAGCGGGCACACGTAGGAGATGCCTGCAGCTTGTGGCCTCGGAGCGGATGTTGTTCCACAATCTTTGACTTGAAACCGTCCGTCGCGGTAGATCGCCCCGATCATGGAGAGAACGTGGTTTGGAAGCCCACATTTGCGGAGTCCGCGTAGCATTGCCGCCAGGTCCATTGAATCGAATGCTAGTCTCCAGTCCAGTGCCAGCACATGCAATTGTCATGTTTTTGCAGCGTGGGCTAGTTCTATCTGCCTCCGCAAGATAAATATGGCATCTTGAGTGCTGTATCCAGATCGGAATCCAAATTACGTGTTCGAGAGACGTTCCTCTACACTTCCTTTCACTAGACGCGCGCGCAGCAATGGGGCAAAAATCTTATAGCCGGTCGAAAGCAAACTGATTGGCTTTTAGTTCGAGCGATCGTTGGTCCGGCTTTTTTTGAACATCGTCGTAATGCGGGCCGTTTGCCATTCTTTCGGCATGCGCTTGATACGCCAGCGAAGATTCATCCAGTGCGCGATTTGCTCAAACGCCTCCTGCGAGTCAGCTAGTATGGTAAACCGTCTGGGCCAAGCGCCTTCCCAGTCTTCAGTTTTCCTAGAGCTGCTTTCACCTCCTCCTGCATGAAGTCGTCTGCGTCGATCGCTAGAGGAGCTCCCAATGGCGGCCCTGCAAGCGGATCTGCTTTGCTCTCCTTCTATTGGACTGTCTCCAGCTACGTCGCCTTCCACTGCTCAGAAGAGGCCCGGGTGCATCTCTGAGGCGGCCCTGTGCCCCTGAGGGCGCCTTAACTTGCGCGCGCCTTTCCACGACCCATCGGTGACCATATTGCCTAGATAATCCCCACGAGATGTACATCAGGAACAACTGAACGAAAGTTAGAACCTGGAGGAACGTAAACATGGAGAGGAAGAGGAACGTATAATTTGGAGGAACGTAACTGAAGATAATTGCTTTTACCATGTTTCGCCGCTCTCCGCATTTCCATATGCAGCCGTTCTTCCGAGCCGCGGTCGCCCGCTGCTCGTGCCGATGCCCGCTGCCGCGCAAGATTCGCAGTTGCTCACCACCTACCAACCCACCCCAACCCAACCCGAAGGCCCCGATTTGCCTTCCATTTCCAGTGGGGGCGGTCGGGGAACACACATATGGAACCCACGCACCCCCAACCCGAAATGCGGGTCTTCGGGTTGGGTTGGGGTGGTCTGGTAGGTAGTCAGCTGCCGTTGAAATCCATGGGCGTCTTGGCTTAATCTCCGCAGCAGGAAGACCATCCCCGGCGCCCGCAGGAGATGCCGAGATGCCCTGCAATGCGTCTTCGACGACGTCACCTGGATCGAGGTCCGGGCAGTTGTCCTCAGCAACAAGCGCTTACACAAAGTGTTGCCGCAGGCGCGGGCGTTGCGCGAAACGTAAACTTGTCTATGGTCCTCGTTCTGGCATGACCAGTCCCGCCCACTCTACGGCAAGCGCGCATTCCACGAGGAAATGACGAGTGGCGATCGCGGCGCCGCGGCAGCCGCGGACCATCTGGATGGAGTCGCCCCCCAGAGGAGCCAAAACAATATCTAACATTGAAAATGTATACGGTGTAGGCGAGGCCATCGGCGCAACCCCGGGCTCGACATGCGCCACCTTGTTTTCCGCTGGAGCTGGGAAGAAAGTATCCCCAGTACGTTTCGAAGCCGGGGCAACATTCAATAATCATATCGCGATTAGGACAGTCAACTCTGTGGGCGGCTCCTCTCCCGTACGTGTACACACTCACGATGGCTTCTTCGCCAGGTTGTTGGTTCCCGATTCGAGCGTTGAAATCGCCGAAGGTGTATTTGGAGCCGCTCACAGATGTTGCCTTTAACGGCGACCCAAGATCTCCGTAGAATTGTAAGCGTTCTGGTAATGGCTTCAAGTTGTGCGGAGCGTATCTTGATATAATACAAATATTCTGCGTGCCGCTTTCCAGTTTGATACTTGCCAATCAGTCGGAATATTTAAGAAAACAACACAATCGCACCTTAGACCGCGGTGCAACGATGAAGCCAACTCCTGTCCAAGACCCGTCTGTGCCCTCTTCCCCTGATAGTATAAATTGAAAGCCGTCTTCAGAGTAGTAGTCTGCTCGGGAGGCCCAAGTCTCCTGCAAGCAAAGTAAATCGATTCGACGTTCGTGTATAATGTTGCACATTGTGTGAGTTGTTCGTCTGTCAGGCCAGTCACGTTCCACGTTGCCACAGTCAGTTGTTGCAATATTTGTGCATCTGAAGCGCGGTGGTTCGCAGAGCCAGCGCCAAAACAAGAATGCGGTGAAACGGTGTCCTCGCCCACCGGGCATCTTCACTTACTTTTCACCTTCCATTTGTCCGCAACCTGGCTGAGGGTATCCTGACACGTGGTGGCAAGCTTCTGGAAGTCGGGGTCGTTGTGGAGGGTACCCCATTTCTTCCATTCTTTACTCTTCCACTGCTTCCGCAATACGCCATTGTTGATGGACACTGCGATGATGCTCTCCCCGGCGACGGTCATCGTCAAGGCCGCGTCATCAATCTTTATATTTTTCCTTGAAGCCCCACTCCGTCAGCATACGTTTGAAGTCGAACAAGAAACGCAGAGGCACCCGTGAAGTAACAGGCATGTCGCGGTTTGTCCAAATGTTGTGCCCATTGTGATTTATGCCATGGTCACCGAAATTGTTCACCAATTTATCCACATTTTGAGAAGAACACATCTTCGCAAAGACAATCCTGTTGAAGGCCTCTCTTTTGATGAAGATGTCGGATGACGGGGCAAAAGTGGTTGCGTTGAGGTGCGCCTTGATAACCTGGGCTGCCTCCGGGTCGGTAAGATGATCCAATCCGCCGATGATCCGATGTCTCAAGGCAGCTCGATATCCATATTTGCTCTTCTGTGCATTGCTGGACCGACTTGTTTGCGGGTATGCCAGGCTCCTCGTCTGAACCAAACAAGAAGAGTGGGACCTCAATTGTGGCAACTGGGAGCTCACCAGAGCAGAAAAAGCACAGGCCAGAGTTGAGCAGAGACGAGAAAATCGATAAAATGTTCGACGCGATGGATAGGATGAACAAGTTGTACGAGATGATGATGGGGATGCAGGCGAACTTGAATAAGCACGTGGAGCTTGCACAGATTGCGAGCGACACGGCAGGCAAGGCGATGGCCGAAGTCGTCAACCTGAAAGAACTCGATGAACGATCATAACAATCGCACCTTTAAGGAGATGAAGGAGATGAGGCAGGATATGGAGAACATCAAGAAGGGGGGGGGGAACGTCAACATCGGGACCGGGAGCGGAGGAGGAGAAGGAGGGAGAGGAGGGAGTGGTGGTGACGACCCCGGGGGTGACCCACAGACTCGCGCGAAGCAGGTCGTGGCGCTTGGGTTCAAGGAGGGCAAGACGGCAAAAACAGTAGTCGAAGAGATCGAAAAGGTCCTCCATAACATTATCGGGCACGGGCGCGGGGCGAAGGTGGAAACTTACACGGATCCGGCCCGGATGGGCACGATCACTTTCGACGGTGCCGCGACGAAGACCAAGTTCTTCCAGAAAGTCGCGGAGGAGGGCGGCCGGGATGTCGTCGGGGAAATGTTTTTCAGGGGCAACTTGACTGAGAAGGAGAGGGAGGATGAAAGGAAACTCGGCTATACGAAATACCATTTGATCAGGGAGGGGGCGGCCAAGGAGGGGGGGGTCAAGATCGCGCGGAAGAAACAACTCGCCCAGGTAAACAACAAAAAGGTGGCGTGGTTCCAGGACGGGGAGTGGAAAGCGACGCCTACGGCGCGCAAGGTGCAGTGGGAGGTGGAGGAGGCGATGACGAAGTGGAGGGCGAAGCTCGACGCGGACCCCGAGACGGAGTCGGACCATTGACCAGGCGGCGCTGGTCAGCAAGAGCCGGTGCATCGCGAAGCTGTGCCTGGATCAGTACCTTCGCAAGTTTGGCCACTTTCAGCGTCGACATCTGGTGGCGGTGGCACCGAAAAGTGCAATAATGTATGCGGGGGCTTCCCTGTTGCAGCGCTGCGCGGCGTAAAGACGCAGCATGACGCGGTAGAGGAAGAACCTGCCATGCATGATCATGTTCGCATCTACTTCAAAAATGTTCGGGGCCTCATCGGCGACGAGAGGCTCAAAGAGCTATCAGCGGAGCTTGAGAACTTAGAGTGGGACATTTTGATATTGAGTGAGACGTGGCGCATTGAATCGCGCGAGTATTTCATCACAAAGGGTGGGCACATATTTATTGGAGCCGGCTATGCCAAGCATCAGCGTGGGGTCGGCGTGCTGTTGCATGCGAGATGGGCGGATGCTGTTCTGGGCACCGGTGTGGCAAACGAGAGGCTGCTACATGTAGACTTGCATATGGGGCGCTTCACAGCGAGAGTCGCCTCTGCGTATTTCCCACATACGAGATGTTCGGATCTTCACGTGCAGGCTCTCTACACAGCTATTTCTGAGTTACGAAAGGAAGCGAAATCAAAACAATACTGATTTATATTGGGAGCTGATTTCAATGCGCAAGCTGGGGGCCGTCTTGATACAGACGACTCCAAGGCCATCGGGAAGTGCGGTCTGAGCAGCGAGAATTCCCGAGGCCAATGGATGAGACAATGGGCAACTTTGGAGCAGCTTGTGATCAGCAACACATTTTTCTCCAAGCCTCCAGAGAAGCGGCAGACTCACGTGACCACCAAGGGGCGGCCCAGGCAGATTGATTTCATTCTGGTGGACAGGAAATGTTGGAAAACAGTCAGAGATCGTGATTCTGGGGCGTACTTGGATCTCGGATCCGATCGCGCTGCTGTCAGGCTCGTCGCCAGCAGGCGCATTACTTCGAACGCCGCGCCGAAGAAGGACGTCGCGAACGACCGGATCAAGAAAGTTCCCTGGCCCACGGTATCCACAGCCGGTTTTTGCAACACTCCCACCAAAGAGCTCCGAGAGACATCTCTTGAGCATGTGGCCAGCGATCGGGCAGCCCAGGTAGAGACTCTCATGCTGCAAGCTGCTGCTGGTAATTCTCGCGGGCGTGATCGAGAACCAGACCTGGGGGTGCTACGGTTGCAGGGGCGTCTGAGAGACTTGATCCAGAAAAGAAAACATGTGCCTTTGCAAGACGCGGCGCAGCGAGCTTTGGCAAGCAAGGCAATACATAAGGCAGTCCGGGTAGCACGGCGAGCGGAAGCTGATGAGCGCATCAGTGGTTTGCTGGACAAAATTTCTGGGATCAAGCACATAGCAAAGGCCAAATCGGTCATCAAAAAACGGATAGTGCCATGTATGGTTGACGGGGGCACTGTCGTCACATCTAGAATTGGCATGGCAAGTGCGTTCGTTGACTTCTATGAAAAGTTGTGCAGCTCGAAGTGCGAAGTGCAACCGGTATCTCTTCTGGCCGGTGTGGAACAAGCAGGCCCCATTCCAGCATTCTGCAAAGATGGCGCCCGGACAGCCCTGAAGCAGATCAAGCGAAACCGGCGTGCAGATTGCCGAGGCACAGTCGGAGGGATGCTTATTGCAGGCGGCGAGGCGTTGCTCGACGTTCTGACGCGCCTGTGCAATGACCTGCTGGAGCCGGGGGCCGAGCCGCCAGTTACTTGGCAGCATGCTATTATCAAAGTGATACACAAGTCCGGAGATGAACGCCTGGCTGGCAACTATAGGCCGATGACGATTGCCCCGGTATTGAATCATGTATTCTCGAGGCTTCTATACAACAGGCTGTCGCCGATTCTTGATGCCAATCAAAGCTGCGACCAAGCTGGCTTCCGAAACACGTTCAGCACCGAGGATCATGCATTCACTTTCGCGCTGATACAAGGGCAAGCAGAGGAGCGCCGGATGCCGCTGTGGCGCGCCGCCCTGGACTTCCAGAAGGCGTTCGATTCTGTCGAACACCATGCTCTCTGGAATGCACTGGCAAAGCAGGGCGTGCCTCTCCCGCACATCAAACTACTCGCCAAGATGTACGCCGGACAAAAGGGGCAAGTGCGGACTGACGTCGCCAGCAGACGGTTCGAGATCACCAGTGGCACCAAGCAGGGGGGCCCCTTGAGCTCGCTTATCTTCAACGCCTTCTCCGACGACATCATGAGAGAAGTGAAGGAGAAGTGGGCAGCTCGGAAGTGCGGAATCCAGTTGGGGTGCACAAGTTTATCGAGACTCACGAACCTAAGGTTTGCAGATGATATACTGTTGACGGGACAGAGCTCGCAACAGATCGGCCGCATGCTTGCCGATGTCTACGGCGCGGCAGCAGCTGTCGGGCTCAAGCTACATCCGGACAAGACGAAGATCTTCACGAACGCCGCGAAGGGCACGGGGAGGGGCAAGCGCACCCACATCACTGTCGAGGGCATGGACATCGTGATTTTGCCGGCGAGCGCTCCCGCGAAGTATTTGGGCCGAATGATTACCTTTCAAGATGCTGGCGCGACGGAAGTCGACCGCCAGATAAGGTAGGGCTGGAAGGCGTTCATGGCGAACAAGGCAGAATTGACTAACCAAAGTTTCTCACTGAAGTCGAGATTGCGCTTGTTCGAAGCAGTTGTAACACCCGCTGTCTTGCATGGAGCTTCCAGTTGGGTTTTGACAGCTGAAGTGGGGCACAAGTTACAAACGGCACAGCGTCGCACGCTGCGAATGCTGTTTGGCTCTGGGCGGCGACGGGAGACGCAGCGGGAAAATCAAGCACCGGGAGGCTGCGAAGCACCGGACGCGAGAGAGAGCGATGATGACAGTCATGTTGATGAAGTTCCTGTTGGCGGAGCCTTGGAGCCATGGGTAGAATGGATAAAGCGTGTTACTCATCATATTGAAGGGCATAACCGCATGCCGATGATAATAAAGGGACCCCCCCCCTTCAGTGTTTAGAGTTGATTATCGTCGCCCTATGCAAAAGTCAAATTGGGCGGCGAGCGCTGAGGCCGAACTTCATTATCACCCCGAACTTCATTATCACCTCGAACGTTACAAGCGAAAAACACAATTATTTCGAGGATGTCTCAAGCGAAATAAGCAATAGTTTGACTGTGTCTCAAGCGAAATAAGCAATAGTTTGCGGATGTCTCAAGCGAAACAAGGGATTTGTCGAGGATGTCTCCAGCGAGATAAGCCATTGTTGAGGATATTTCTATGAAAACTAAACGCCAAGGATGTCTGAAACGTGCTCGGCTTGGTCTCCTCTTGATCATCTCTTACTTCGAGATTATGCTGAGGTCTGCTGGGCTACTTTTATTCTCTCTCTCTGAACCCCGAACTTCCTTATCCCCTAGTGTTTATTCTCACGGGCATGAGGTTATGAACAAGCTGCACATCGATTGTTGGCGGGAGGCGGCGCGACGAAAGATCTGGAAAAATGCTGCCTGGGTAGCAAATATGCCCAGTGACAGATGGGCTGTGAAAGCAGTCAATAGGATTCCTGAACTTGACCCACGCGCCCGGGGGAGGCTGCCGGGGAGACCTCGAAAGCGCTGGGCTGACGATGTAGTCAATTTCTTGCGTGATGCCGGCTACGACGCCCCTGGCGGGGACTGGGTTTCACTTGCTTGCAATGTAGAGTTGTGGACGAACCTGCAGGGCGGCTTCATGCACGAGTCCATCTGAGGCACTGCGGTGCCATCCACCCACGCCCCGCGCAGGGCCGGGGGCTGCCCGACATTGGGCGTTCGTTCGTCGTTCGTTCGTTCGCCGAACACGGCAAGTATCGCTGCTGTCGTGCGCCCCTTCCCCGTCAGGAGGCTGTTGAGTTGCCCCTCCATATCTTGCAGCTTGGCCCCCCATCGTTGTCCCGAGCGAAGTTGCTGACCCGGAACGCGCAGGCATAGCTTTAAGCGTGGACGCATCCAGGGCTGATACTCTGGATGCGATGTCGTCCACTGCCGCCCGAAGAGGATCGACAGCATCTCGAAGATCTTGTCGAGAAACGCCGTGCTTCTTGATCGCGTCGATGTCTTTCAGGATTGGTTCGAGGTGTCGTTGGAGAATTGTTTCGAAAGTATCCATCGTCGTGCTTGCTGTTCCAGGTGCGTTCTGCGACATGCGCTTTGCGTACTGTTGCTGCAATTCGTGATGTTGCCTTCCTTCGTCAGCGTCTGCCGCTGGTGAGATAGTCATTGCTGCTCCGGGCGGGCTTCGGAACCAGGGGAACTTCTCAGCCTGTTTCAGTGCTGAATGCTTCGGTTCAGGAGATGCGGTACTGATTGTTTCCGGCGTGCTTGGCTGGGTGGGAAACAAACGTAAATTAGAAGAGCACAATGGGGAATATGTGAATGGAGCAATTAGAAGTTAAATGAGGATACAGTACGCGTGCTTTCCGCGGCGCACCTTGGGCCAGAATGTCGCCGCATAGCAGCCGCCTCGGTGTCTTCGCCGCAGACGTTCCAGCCCCGTGCGCCTGCGGGCGCTTTTGGGGGCCAGGGTCGCCAGAGTTGTCCCCGCCCCTCTTTTCGAGCTCGCTGCCGGCGCGCGTGCTGATGATATAGGTGTGCCCCGCTTTGCTCTTAACCTCGTGCCCCTCCTCGACGCCTGAGGCTGCCCTGTGTTTTGGCTTCCTCGCGCTCGTGATATGTCGGGCATGTCCCTCTACAGGAGGAGAATTCAAAATTAGTTTTAAAATAGTCAGGGGACGATTCTTTCAGCATTTGTTGGACAATTGTTGAACATGTTTGGGGTATTATTTTTCGTCGAAAATCCGCCTGTAGGGGGACATGCCCAACCTAACGCTCGTGGAGCCTAGTTGGGCCAATGCTGGTAATCCTGCCAATCTCCATTTGTCGCCGCGTCCCAGCTCGTTGTGCTCGACCTCCAGCAGAAGGGGCGTTGCTTGGTCCCTCTCTGGGCTCTCCGGGGAGGTGAGCAGAGAATTGAGCTTCGCCAAGCCGTTCGAACGTTGGCCCCCCCGAGTGGGGTGAGTTTGATGTTTTTTTGTTCTACCGTTACATCGAAGGTCTGCTCGACCCTGGCGCTACCCTGGCAGATCAATTTCGGGGCGGAGGTCAGAAGTGGTTGTCGAGATGCAGGCGTGTTGCCACCGCGAGAGCCCCTGCTGATGCTTGTATCCGCCTCCATCGCATGCTCATCCTTCCACGCCTGTCATATATTACCCACTTTGTCCCTGTCCTTGCGCAGCTACAGCACCGCGAACCCTTTGCGTCGCACGGGTTTTTCAGGCTCCCCCCTTCCTCTGTCGAGCGAGCCGAGCAGCGCCGCCCGCGCTGGGCAAGAGCCCCCTGGCTTCTGATGAGTGCGCGCGTGGCGCGCGCATGAAGGGCGGGAGGGTCGCACGTTCAGAGGCCTGGGGATATCTTGTGCTCGCCTTGAGCCGAGGGCTTTCGAATCGGCCTCCTTAGCGCCTTGGCGGCAGAGGAAAACCATCCCTCAGCACAGTCAACCCACAGTGAGGATGGGCCACCTTCCCAAGGGTACCCTTGCATCATTCCCTCTTCTTCCCATCCTTGGCCACTTCCGTTGGCCGCGCCCCGCTCGAAAAGCTTCGAAGTGGGCCTCCACGGGCCTTGCATCCGTACCGCGCATCCTTATGGTATGGGTTGACTGTATTTGCACCGCTTCGTTGTCCCATCTTCCGGCCCCCCCCCCCGCCTTCTCTTCGCTTCAGGGCCGGTTCCCCTCGCTAAATCATACCAGATCCGCATGGATTCGAGATTGCTCGCCCCGAGGCTTGAGGTGGCCATCGCTGCCCACAAGCCCATTCGGCTCCAGATCCGTTTCGTTTCTCTCGTTGCAAGCCCAGGCGCTGCCCGATAGGATGATGACGCGGCGTCCTGACATTCGGTTGCCTCCTCTGTCCGAGTTTGGACAACGCTGGAGGCGCTTCCGTTCTCTGCCTGCAAAGAAGCCGCGCCAAGGCTGGCTGGCCCCACGTCAGGACTCTTATGGGCGCGTGGATAACGAGCGGCCGCGTGAAGACATTCGCGCAGAGTCGCTGTCGTTTTGGATGTGACCAGCCCGGCCATGCCGACCATTCCAATGCTTGCGGTCCCCCCTGGATGGCGACCAAGCTCCAATCACCGTTCATACCCCACGGCTCGCTGGTTTGGCTCGGTCTGGGGAGTGGGTCTGACTAACTACACTGGTGTGCAGAACGGTCGTTTGAGGGTGCACCGTCGCTTCGTTTTCGCCTTTCAGATTTATAATAAATTTCGACCCCTTCTGGCTCCGCACGTGCGCGCCTCGCCAGCATTTGGGCGCAATGCTCGGATGACCGCACGTGTGGCGCTACATGTGAGCGAAACCATGCACCTCTCGTTCTGGATATGTGCGCTGTTCCTCCTCCTCCTCCTCCTCCTTGTCCTCCTCCTCCTGCGCCTCGTCCTCCCCCGCCGCCTCCTACTCGGTTGCCTGAGGCGTGCATGGTCATTCGATGAACAGCCGTCGAGCAACGACAAAAAGAAATGGACGATTCGCAAGCTGGTCCCACTCGAGGGCGAGGAAGGGGCAACGGGCGGGAGCAGAAGGCGCGGAAAAAGAAGGGAGGGACGAGAGGGGGAACGATTGGCCCAGCCTGAAATTCGTCCCAGACAGCGATCCCCGAAGGCGTTTCGATCTCTTCGAGCTCTTCCTGGGGACTTGCCAAGGAAGGGTGTGTTTGCCCCCTTGACTTCGAGGAAACAACCCTCCCACAAGATACGCAATCGATAACATGAGCATCCGAGTCCAAAACCCTGGCCCAGTAGACCTTCTGGTTACCTCCAGCACACAAAGAGAGCCAGTTATCCAGGGTAGGGTTGGATTCCTGGCAGGGCGGCGAAGTGGACAAACAGCACACTCGCAAACAACGAGGGCACCTGTGGACAGAACCTTACCTTTCAAGGATATGGAGACTCTCAGGCTTCGGGTCTATGGGAGCCTCAGAACGGGGGGGCTCTGGAGTTTGCCAAACTGAGTTTCGGGACTAGGCTTGCACGGTATGACCAAGCGCATACCTACCTACGCACAGTGATTGATATTCATTACCCGCATTATCGAGACGATCGAGATCAGCCGAAGAGAGATCATGTAGAAGGGCTCCTTACTTAGCCCAGCAATCAACAGCAGCGGATCTACCAACGGGATCTCTAGTGTCAGAATCCAAAGCTTGATCAAGAGATTGATGGGCCCTGGCCTTCCCACGATTCGACAGGTGATGTCCTTTTTAGAAAAACTGGAAATTGGAGGGCCCATCATCATGATACCCTTCCTCTGCCTGTTCCTACTCCTCCCCGCCTCTTCTCCCTCCTCCTCCGCCCGTTTCTTCTGCACGTTTTCCTCCAGGTCTTCCGCCCCGATCTCCGTCTCTTCCTCCCGCTCCCTGCGCATCTTCCTTATACTCCTCCTCCCCGTCATTATCCTCCTCGTCCTCGTCTTCCTCGCCCCTTCCACCTCATCAACAACATATCCATCCTTATCATCCGCCTCTCACAAGGTGATGCGGGAGTGCCGGGAGGTGATGGCTGACCCGAAGCACGGCTCGCGGATGCTGCTGAGCATGCTGGGTGTCGAGCTGTCGCCAGGCGCACTCCTTGACGCAGGAGGTCATTACCTATCGGACCATCCCCACCCAACCCGAATGCCCCAGACCCCCTCGAATTTCGGGTGTAGGGGGGTGTACGGGCTCCAGTGTTTCTTCCATGTACTGGAAGGCCCCTTCGCTGGACATTGACAGTCCCAACAACGGCTCCTGGTTGTGTAGGGCTGGTTTGGTAGGTAGTCAAGAGGGGGAGTACCCTTCCTTTTGCTCCGACCCCCTCCTTCCTCCTGTGTTATACTTCCTCCTGGTCTTGCTCCTTCCCCTCTTTCGGGAGGGCAGGATGAAGCCGGATGGAGCAGGAACAGGGGGACCATGCGGACCACGAGGAGGAGGAGGACGAGTGGAAGCACGAGCAAGAGGACAAACAGCAGGACGAGCAGAGGCAGGAGCCGGAGCGGGAAAGGTGTCTGGAGGGCACTGGTGGAGGCGCGGGGGAGCCCTTGAGAGGACAGAAGAGCGCCCGAAAGCTCTGACCCTGGATCCTCGATCAGCAGCGCCGGGCGAGGCTGGGACTTGGATACATCGCTCCAGAGTGTTCCAGAAGGCTCTCAGAGAACTGCGCAGCGCTCTGGAACGCCCGCGGCGCTCGGTCCTGGCTTCGTCTTACTGCAGGAGCGGGAGGGCGGCGTGGAGAGGCGCAGCAGCGGCATCAGGCGCCCGCGCCTGCGTGAAGCAGATCGACAATGGCCTCAAGCACTTCCTGGCCCAGCACCCAGATGAGTTCTCGGTGGACGGCGTCAAGGCCAAGGGGAAGTGGATAAGTCATCACCAAAACGACGACGCTTCTCATTCCTCCTCCTCCTTCTCCTCCTCCTTTTCCATCCTCATATTTTTTCCCTCCTCCTCCTCCTTTTCCCTCCTCCTAACTCTTCCCTCTCGCGCAAGCAGGCCAGGTCTTCCGCCTTTTTCACAGTGGGGCTCTCGCGTTAACGCCGCGCTCATTCGTTTAATGAGTTTGCCCCTGCCACAAAGATGGAGCGTCCCCGCCGACTGGGGAAGAGGGAGGAAGGAGATGAGGAGAGGGAGGAGGAGGATGAGGGAAGAAAGCACCGTGGAAATGAGGCCAGAGGGACGAAAGAAGGAGATATGGAGGAGATAGAGGAGGAGGAGGCGGGGAAGGATCGGGATCCCGCAAAGGATGTGTGTGTGTGCCCCGGATGGTGTGTGTGTGTGTTCGATCGGCTTTTGCACCGAACCACCCAAAACTGATGCCCCCCAGCCGCCGCCAACTCCCGATAGTTGCCGATCGGTGGGAATGCGGGGGGCATCTGTTTGCGGCAGTTGGATGCACCAGCGGATCGAACTCATGCCCCCCCTCAGGGTCACCCCCCTATGGTGGATTCAGGAGGACCATGAGTATGAGTATGTCCATGTGACAAGGTCAACGAGGAATTATTTAACAAACACTGGTGGATTACACCCGCTTGCGTTGCGAAGATTGCTCAGCCTTGCTCAGGATCTTTGGCCAGAGCCCCAGGGAGATGCGGCGCAAGTATGCAGCTCTGTCAGGGGGAATCCGTGGGAAACACTCGCATCCTGACAGGATCGGCTGCTGAGGATTGGAACAACCGCACCCTACGCAATTTTCAAATCTCCAGGATACTGCATCTTTGCGACTGGAATGGACGACCCCTCCAGCGATGTGCAACACCGCCTCAGGAGGCTTCTGAAATATCACGCCGTTGTATTTGAAAAGAGAGAAGCACGGGATCCTGCCAGCAAGGCCGTCCGCCTGGCAACGGCCTGTGTCGTCCACACAGTGCGTCGGTTGGAGAAGGGCTGGACGATGGCGGGGCTCGATGATGGTTTTCCCACTTCAGACTTACCTTCGGTTGCCACGGCGTCTAGAGTGGCGCGCAGGATGCACATGCGCACAAGTCTGGCGCGCCTCTCGCGCATCAGAACAGTGTGGCGGACTCCTTCGGGCAGCCTGGCCTCTGACCCGGCCAGGCCAGCCGTCTCTTCAACAACGGGGTTCCCCGCCACCATCCAGCGGGGAGCTCTGCCTACAGGAGAAGCCCATGGCAAGAAACACCCTGCTTGCCTCCAGGGTGCCTACAGCGTGACGGTCCCACACCAGAAATCAATGGACGTCCTGGGGTTCCAGGGTTGAGTTTCTTGTGGAAGGTTTCTTTTGCTGGAGCTCCGACTGTACAACAATGTCCTCCGCATTGAGATGCGATATGACAAAAACAGCACCGGCTGCTCCTGACCCTCGCCTCGCAAGGGACCTGCCCGACCTTGGCCCAGAGGTCGGCGTCCTCGCCGCGGGGATCCTTACACTTACGCGTGTATCAGCCTTGAACGACCGACTCACAGTCATAGACATGAAGAGTTTATCATCTCGACATCCACAGGGCGAGATTGAGAGCCTTCAACTCCCTTCTGGCAGCCACCTGGCGGCCTCCCACGAGTTGGCTCCTCACGGTGGCGGCCAGCTGGAGAGTGGTGGGCCCCATCTCGTGAAAGGAAACCATCAGGAGGGGGAAAAAAACACAGACACAATTAATCATCGATTCCCCAGAAAATATGGGAAAATATGGGAGGTGGGGGGGAAGACAGAAACCCTGAAAATATGAGAAAATATTGGGGATCCTTTTTATTTGTGTGTACTTCTTTGTGTGTCCCAGGGCCCCTTCAAACCAGCGCGACCCCCACACGCCTGAATAGAGGAAGGTGCGTGTCGGGGCCTCCGCTAGCATCATCGAATATGAAGCGAGGCGCGTGCGCGGGGCCTCCCGCGACGCACCCTTCGCACCCTTCGGTGATCGCGACTCCGCCGAGCTCCGCAGTGCTCGTCCAAAGGTCGTCGGCCTAAGGGGGGGGGCGCTGACGTCCAAGGAGCTGGCATGAGGCCCTTCAGCGAGAAGCCCTTGCCCATCTCCAAGTAAGCCAGCGCTTGAGGCACTAGCCCTTCAGATTCCCGATAGGCTTCGCTGCTTACATCATGATCGCACTTCCATGTGCGGTGTTCTGCGCATTCGGGCTCCTTGTCGCACCTGGGGCACAGCTCAAAGCCACAAAAACGCGAAATCTCCTTCATACGTCTGGCTCGTGGCCAGCTGCCCCCCCCCCCACACCACACTGGCGTCAACATGACCTTTGAAAGGTGGTGGCCACAGTGGGGGGCAGTGGCCAGCTGCCTGAGCAAAAGCTGGTAGGATGAGCAGTCGACGCCCTGCTCCAGCCCTGCGCCACACAAAAATGTTACATGGCGCCCTGCCAAAGCTGGAGCCACAGGGAGTCCTTAAGATACAAAAGAAATGCCGGATGGGAACCGAGCATTGCTATCCCTGAGCACATCTGACCTTCAAAGTTCCAATGGTCGCCTCTTGCAGGATGGCTCAATGGGGGATGGCCCACGAGGTCGCCTGCTGCAGCGTCCAACCAGCCTGCAGTGGACGGAGGACTGTCGCCGTCATGGGGCCACGCACGTGCGGAGCCCGCTGCCCTTCTGGTAATGGCACCACTCGATGCAGCACTCGATCCCTCGCCTGCCGCGCTCCCGATCTCAACTCGGGATGCTCGCGCCAAGTCCTCAAGGACACATTCGGCGTCTCCGTTGGCAGCTTGATGGCCAGGTCAAGATCCCCAGCACGAAGAGCCAGCAAGGTCGTCGAGCGCCGCCCTCGAAGGGGGGGCTTACACCGACATGCCGAGCCGCCGTCGCAGATCCTACATATTGCTCCCGAAGGTGCCGTGGACCTGGCGGCCGCAGATTGCCGCGGCTTGCGCGCCGTGCTTTTCCAGGGGCGCCCCGCCGTCCCGCCCGCCCGCCGGGTGCCGCGAGGGCAGGGGGCGCTGGCCGACGGCGCGCGCCCCCCTTGGCGCAGGAGGCGGCGGCGGTCCCACGGTGCACTCCGTGCCTCTCCCCTCCTGGCCACGCTCGGGCGCTGCGCGAGGGGGGGGGGGGGGGCGGGGCGCGAAGGGCGACGAGGCGAGGGGCGCAGGCGGGAGGAGGAGGAGGAGGAGGAGGAGGAGGAGGAGAAGGAGGAGGAGGAGGAGGAGGAAAAGGAGAAGGCGAAGCGCAGCATCCTGGAGTTCATGGCCTCGTGCACGCCGCCCTGCAACCTCGGTTGGACGTGGGAGCCGGCCCGTCGCACGCTGGCCGCCGCCGCCTTGGCGCCCTGGAAGTTCGAGCAGACGGCCGCCGACTGGGAAGCGACGTTGAGCTTCTCGGCCTTCGGCTCGATAACTTTTTGATCGCGAACGACGCAGGCAGCTGCGCGCCGTCAGAGTAGTCAAACGACAGGCCAGCCTCACGGGACAGGCGGAAAAGGGCCACAACGATGGCGAGAACTACGCGGCGGAGGGGAAACGAGCGAGAGCACACAGAGGGCGAGGCGACGAAGAGCAAGAGGGCGAAAGAAACGAGGGCGCACGGGAAAACGACTCGATACACGCGTAGACGACGCGTTCCGCCAACTGTTTCTTCATGGGTGTTCTCGGACCCTCTGCTGACTGCGGCAGGTCGTCAATCATTCTCGATGCTCCGTGCAAGGATGAGCCACTGCGATGGCTGCCAGCACGACATGGGTCATGGCCTTGCCGTAGCGGGTCCCTGACCAGAGGCCTTGGACCACACCCCGCGTACGTTGGGAAGCCTTGGAGGTGGCCCCAAGCTGCCCCAATGTTCAGGCTGCCACACATCGCAACATCTCAGGGCAGATATAGGCGGAAGTGGCAAGCGTTGCGCGCATGATGCAAGTGCGGACCGCTCAATCGAATCATACACCGGGCCTCACCTGTGGCAATTCCCAAGTGATGCGGAACCTCCTGCTGAATCGCCTTGAAGAGAGCCTCCTGGGGGCCGGAGTTGCCTCTGGCGGCAGCGCCCCAAGATTCTTCTGGGGTTGAGGCCCAGGTGTGGACCAAGGGTTCACGAGTAAAATTCCACAGGCGACCCACTATGGACACTAATCCGACGACGCGGTCACCATTACATGTATTCGGCAACATGCGTCCTACAATCAAAAGAACCTGTCCTGGCCAAGTCAGATGATGCTCACGCGCTTCAAACGACAATGCCAACTCCGCCAACGCCCCGTCGGCGAGACGCTCGAAGTCGACTGTGCTCAGCATGCCGATGCCTAGCCTTGCCACGGCACGCGTGTTGCGTTGAGCACCGCGAGTACCAGCAACAGTGATGTTAGGCATCGGCTCATCCTCCGCCACCTCACACATTCGACTAGACGTAAGAGTGACCTTTCGCGTGAGTGACCTTTGGTGCGGGCACAGATGGGCCCTCAGATGGCTGAAAACGAGGCGGTAGCAGCGGCTTGCGCCCAGGTTTGGTCTTCCCGCGGCCCCCAAAAAGCCGCGCACCAAAGGTCACTCTTACCCAGGGTCACTCTTCCGTGTAGCCGACACATCCCCCGAAAGGTACGGAACAGTTTCGTCTTCGTCCAACTCGGTTGGTGACCACAAGTCGTGCCAAGTCTGGGTCTCGTGGTCGATGATGTACGTCTCTGGGCTGGTACAACGCCTCCGCGCCCCGGTCCACGTCCAAGGCTGGCATGGTTCGGTGACTTGCGCGGCGAACCGATCGGCCCAGCCAAGCCCGTGAAACCTTTGAACTCCATGGGATGTCCTGAGCAGCTCCTCTCTGCGCCCTCCCCATGACACGCTCGGAGATCGCCTCGTAGCTGCTCGGGATTGACAGCGCGATGGCGCTGGCCGCTCTGGCCGCCTGTTTCCACTCGTCCCACGGCGGGTCCCGAACGTGCAGGAGCACCCCCGTCGTGCTCTGGTCTGTCCTCGAGGCAGCGCTGGCGCGCCGTGCCGTAGCGCCCCTGCTGCCAGGCCCAGTCGTCGTTGGACCGATGGAGCCGCGGCGTGCGCGTGAGGTTGTGCACCTGGGCCCGCCATCCGCCAGCCCCGTCACGCAATGGTCTGACCTTCGACCTTCTGCGGCGTCTCGACCGCGGTGGCGCTGAACCTGAGGCCCTCGGCTCGCCTCGGACCGCTCGACGGCGACGCGATGCGAAGGAGCGGTGGGTTCGACAGCAGACGCCTGGGAGGCGTAGAGACCTGAAATCACCTCAAGCTGGGTTGGCTCGGAGCGCAGGGCAGGAGGGCAGGAGCCGTGGGCTGAAGAACGGGGGCCCCAGGAGTGAAAGCTGCCTCGCATCCGCACCTGCTCCACACCCTGGGCGGCATATCAACCGCCGGCCCACCTCCAGGATTCCCCCCCATCCAGCCCAGGCCCCGCTGGGCCTCCAGCCCCGGGAGAATCCAGGACCTGCGGCCGAGGATGGCCAAGAGCAGGAGGAGGAGCGTTCGCGGGCTCCACCCCAGACCGCTCGACCACGTCGGGCGCGCCCACGAAGACTCCGCGAGACCAGTCGGGGGGCCCGGGCCAGGCCCGAGCAGGCGCGGGGGAGAGGGGGGGGGGGGAAGCCGCATCAGCGCTCAAGGTGTGCCCACGGGCCCCAGGGGTCTTCCTCCTCGGGCCGCTCATCCAACTTTGCAAGTGCAGCACCGCGCAGCCACAGCCTGAGACCTCGGGAGCCCGATCCCCGACTTCCTCGGACTCGAGGGGCGCACCGCGGGGCTGTTCTTTTTTTTCTCATTACAGTCGGCAAACAAGGTGTAACACTTGGCAGGAAGCTTCTCGGCTGCATTCTGGTGCTGAAGACTGCGCTGCACCACCCTGGCGCGACAGGCCTTTGACCCGACCTTCGCTTCTTTACCGAGGCTCGGGACTTGCGGGAGTTCCTTTGGGGGCCTCGAGGATCTCAGTGAAGAGTTGCTCACCCGATTTGCGAGGGGCAATCTCGAGTCCAATGCGTGGCTTCCAGGGCGCAGCCAAGACTGGGCGCGCGACAACGAAAAATTGCGCAGCAGGCTACACAGAACATAATCTATGACCGTGCCCGAGCCAATATTCGGAGTAGCAGCGCGTTTTGCCACGATCGACACAGTATGCAAGCGACGCACGAGCCCTGACCTTTCCAACCGACTGGGCGAGAGGGTGAAATCTTCAGCAGCCAGTCAGGGCAACTGAAGGGACCGCAAGATGCCTGCGCGGCGCTGGGACCTGCCTGGACTGGCCCCTGTGAGCCCAATATTGTTGTGCGCGCAAAAGCCGACAGCAATCATACAGGAGACCCATGCCAAGAAACGCTGTGCTTGCCTCCAGGGCGCCCTGGGATTATTGGGTTTCGATGTTTTTTTTTTCTACGGAAAGTGTGATTACCCCGCACCAAAATAGAGGGGCGTCTTGGGGTCTCAGGTGTGGGTTTCTTGAGGAAGGTGTCTTGTGGTCGGGCCCCCACTGCACTGCAGCTAGCAAGATGGATAACTGCGGCAAGAAACCCGTCTAGAAGCTGAAGGTGCTTGGGCGCCCGCATCTTAGCTGCCGCCAACTTGGCAGCTGGCAGACGACGAGTTTGCAAGTGCCCCCTGGATATGAGCCACTTCCCTCCTCGTTGGAATGCTCGAGCTTCTTCGACCTTAAATGCTCTCCGTCGAGCTTGGCCGATGGTTTCGCTGGATGGGTCAAAAGCCGAAGACCCTTCCCTCTGGCCTTCGCGCCGCACTGCCTTAAGGAATGATTCGGGAATGTGAGCCTGCACCACTCTGTAGAAATCGAAGGACTGTGCAGCGAGCCAGCTCCACGACTCCTCCGCAAAGCATGCAACGTCAGCATGGAGCAAGCGAGAACTGCAGTGCTTCCTTGAGGCCGACTCGGAGGTCGGCTCACTCGCTGCAGAGCCCAGTCACGACGACGCCGCCCCTGAGCCCGGCGCTGTGGGGGAGCGGGAGCCTCGGCGGAGCCCTTGCCCTTGCCGATAGTCTTGCCCCTCTGCGTCTGCGCTTATGCGACGAAGCGGGCCCGGACAGCCGCTTGGCCTCCTCGGCGATCTTCTTATCCTGCTCCTTCTCTGACAGGGGATGCGTCGAACCCTTATCCCAGGCTGTGGAGAGTTTTCGAATGGACGAGAGAAATTCGGGGCCTAGCCCTGGGACATACGATGGGGGGTGCCGCCGATCATCGATACGGGCGCGTGCGTTTCTGAGCCGCTTCAATCTGCGTCGAAGAGTCGGGGATTGTCAAGGCCTCCTGGATGGGGTCGGAGTAGATAGGGTCGGAGGATCGCGCCGCGTCACCGTTGCATCGACGATGCAGCTCGATGTGGAGCCCGTGTTTCGCCACGCCGACGTCGCCGATGCATCGCCGACGTCGCCGATGCATCGCCGACGTATCCCCAACACATCGGCGATGCATTGACGATGCGGCGCGATCCTTTGACCCCATCTATACTCCGACCCCATCTGGGAGGCCCCTGGGGATTTTGCGGGAGAAGAGCCGCTCGCGATCCTCGGCAGCGGTGGTCTCGGCCCCCGATGCGCGGGGCGGCTGCCGCTCCGCCAGCGCTGCTGCTGGGGCCGGTGCCCCTGCCGCGCCCTGTCCGGGTGCCAGCAAGCGGGCTCGGCTGCCGGGGCCACGCCCTCGGGCCGCGCCTCTTCTCGGCCATCCTCGTCTCGGTGTCGCCTCGGATCGGCTGCTGCTAGGAGTGCCCCTGGCCCAAAAGGTGCCCCCAGGATGTCGCCCTTCGGTTCGGAAGCTGGAGCGTGCAGCAACAGTGGCGGGTCGCTTCTCAGTCCCAGGACTTTTTGAAGGTCGGGGGCGACGTCAGGGTGGTGTGGTGTAAATTTGAGTCCTCGTTTTCCCAGGGAAGCCACGGAACATGTACACACCAGGATCCCGTATTTACCAGGATCCGTTTTCTTGTGCAAGTTTCAGTATAGGGCTGGAAAAAGCGTCGGTGCATGGAGCTCGGTTCCCTATTTGACCTTCTCCATCTGGGCGAGCCTACCCTCAAAGAACAAAACAATTGCATAAGCATAAACTTTCGGAGGCTCGCGCGGATCTCTTGGATCTGCGTTGGGGCCTCTTGGCTGCGCTTCCGGCGCCGCCCCTGGCGCGCTCCGCACGCCAGGGAGGGGGGTCCAGCGTGGGTCCAAGAAATCCGCGCGGAGCTCCGAAAGTTTACGTTTATGCCGTTTTTTACTCCTCTATTCTTGGCCATCGCCCTGCGGGGCCTCAAGGTAGGCCTCGATGTTGTGCGGCGCCTCCTTCCAGCTCTCCTCGCAGCCCATGCCCTCGATCTGGTCGAGGAAGGTACAATCCCACGAGGAGGAGGAGGAGGAGGAGGAGGAGGAGGAGGAGGAGGAGGAGGAGGAGGGGGAGGGGGAGGGGGAGGGGGAGGCGGAGGAATGTGGATTTGCCCTTGCCGCCCATGTTTGGCCCCTAATGCTCACCTGTGGGCTGCACCCCTTCAGTGGGAGCCAAGGCTGGTGCCGCCACCTTCCTCGAGGCCATGGCGATGGCGACCTCCTTGGCTGCCTTCGTCTCCTTCTCCTCGGCTGTCTGTATCTGGTGTCGTAGCCGTAGAACGCGTGCCACTTGCTGACCGTGTCGATGCTCAGCGTCCTTGCCTTCTGCAGCACGTCGTTGTGCACCTCGTCTATAGCCTCCTGGCCTTGGGCGGCGCCATCACTTCGACTGAGCGTAAATGGAATGCACAGCGTACAGTGACAAGGGACGCTCAGTTTAGTCCCTCATGTGCCACAAGGGAGGCACAGAGGAAGACCCCGCCAAAATGGTTCGGGCTCAAGCACTTGAGATGATGATGAGAAGGAGTAGGAGGAATAAGAGGAGGCGGAAGAGGAGGAGGAGGAGGAGGAGGAGGATAAGGAGGAGGATGGAGGAGGATGGTGGAGGATGGAGGAGGAGGAGGAGGAGGAGGAGCAGGAGGAGGAGGAGGAGGAGGAGGAGGAGGGGGAGGAGGAGGGGGAGGAGGCGGCCGAAGCCAGGGCGCCTCAGCCTTAACCGAGCTCTTCTCCACTGGCCGCTGCCATTGGGTCAGAGTGGCCGTGTCCACACGCCAAGCCCAGCCGCGCCACAACCCATCGTTGTCACAGCTGCGCCGCTTGTCCCTGCTTTGTCCCTCCCTTTTATCAGGATGTCATCTGAGAGTTCGGTATCCCAGTACAGATACCAGCCCCGTGACCTGTGGAGCGGTGCTCCAGGGGTCACTTGGCATTAACTTGATCACCCCCCCTCAGGGCCGACTGGCCCTGAGGGGGGGAGGCTACGTTCGGACGAGCCTTGCAGCCATCAGGTGTCAGATGTCAGGAGGAGGAGGAGGAGGAGGAGGAGGGATGGAAGGAGGCCCTGAGATCCGACGCTCTAAAAAGTTGCCACGTCGCCAAAAATTCACGATGGGACCCCCGGACCCCATGTTTTTGCGCCATTTTTCGAGCCGGATCGACCTGTGACGGTCCCCGGGTCGGAATGGAGCGAAGACGCCCGGCTCGAAAAAATTGAGTCGCCAGGATCTCAGGAAGGGGAGGCAGGAAGGGGAAGAGGCGAAGGACCTCCCCAAGGGGTGCGAGCACGTCACCTACCACCCCGCTGGCCGGCAGCCCGGCAACGCGGCGTCGCACCGCCGCGAGCCCCCGAGGGAGGCAGTGCCCTTGCAGTTGAGCCAGGCCCCAGGGTGGGGGAGAACCGGGGCTCCACCGACCTTCGAGAGAGGAGTTGGATGGGGGAGGAGGAGGGACGGGGAGGAGGGGGAGGAGGAGGAGGAGGAGGAGGTACCGATGCCGCCACCCTGCCTTCGTTTTCGACCGTTGGGGCCTCCTGGGAGGCCGTCGTCGTCACAGATGGATTCGCTTCGAAATCCTGGTCAGACCGCGCCCGGGAGAGGTGCGGGAAGTAGCGGTCTGCATCGGCACCTTCTGGCTTCCGAGGACAAAGAGGAGGAAGAGGATGAGGTGTTGGAGGAGAAAGGAGAGAATAGAGCAGGAGCAGGAGGAGGAAGAAGAGGAACGGCAGACTGATGATGATGATGATGATGATGATGATGATGATGATGATGATGAGGAGGAGGAGGAGGAGGAGGAGGAGGAGGAGGAGGAGGAGGAGGAGGAGTAGAAGGAGAAGGAGGAGGAGGAGGAGCAGAGGCACGAGGAGGCAGAGCAACACGAAGAGGCATTGCAGCAGCAGCCGCAGCAGCAGCAGCGGCAGGGGTCGGCCCGGGGAGGCGCTGGGACTGCTGTCGCCCACACCCGCTCCGCACGCGCCACTGGGCTGGGACGGCTGGGACGCGCTGCCGCCCTCGCCGCTGCGGGAGGCGCCGCCGCTACCTGGCGGCCCCCATGCTGTTTCTCCTCCTGGGTCCGATTCTCTTGATCCACTCCTCCTCCTCCTCCTCCTCCTCCTCCTCCTCCTCCTCCTCATCATCATCATCAACATCAACATCATCAGCAGCATCAGCATCAGCATCATCATCATAATCATCACCGTCACCATCACCATCACCATTACCATTACCACCATCACCATGACCATCACAATCACCATCACCATCACCACCATCATCATCGTCGCCGTCGTCGTCGTCATCAGCATCAGCATCAGCAGCAGCTTAAACATCATCATCATCATCATCATCATCATCATCATTTCCATTATCCTCCTCCTCATCATCATGATCATCATCATCATCGTCATCATCGTCATCATCATCATCATCAGTATTACCACTATCACCATCACCATCATCTTTATTATCATCGTCATCGTCGTCATCAGTGTCAGCATACGCATGCGCATACGCAGCATCATCATTCCCATCATCACCACCATCATCATTCTCATCGTAATCGCCATCATCATCACCACCATCACCATCATCATGATCATCGTAATCGCCATCGTCATTATCATCACCGTGAGCATCACCATCGTCATCATCATCACCCCCACCACCACCATCATTATCATCATCATCATCATCATCATCATCATTATCATCATCACCGTCGTCGTCGTCGTCATCATCGTCATCGTCATCGTCATCTTTCGTCGTCATCAGCATTAGCATAAACAACATCATCATCATAACCATCAGCATCAGCATCATCATCGCATTCGCGCTCGTCATCATCACCATTTTCATCCTCATCCCCAGCATCATCATCATCATCATCATCATCATCATCACCATCATCATCATCATCATCATCATCATAAGCATAATCATCGTCACTATCATCACCCCCACCTTCATAATCATCATCATCCTTATCATCATCATCCTTATCATCATCATCATCATCATCATCATCATCTTCGTCACCATAATCGTCGTCATCATCATCATGACCACCATCTTGATCATAATCATCGTCGTCACCATCATCATAGCCATCATCATTGTCATCGTCTTTGTCATCGTCGTCATCATAACCACCATCACCTTCACCACCATCACCACCATCATCATCAGCATCATCAGCATCATCATCGTCATCATTGTCATCATCATGCCCACCATCATTATCATCGTCACCATCAGCATCCTCATCATCATCTTCATCACCATCATCGTCGTCGTAATCATCATCATCATCATCATCATCGTCATCATCATCATCATCATCATCATTGTCATCATCATAATCAGTATCATCTTCGTCATCACCCTCATCTCCGTCATCATCATGGCCATCATCGGCATCGTCATTGGCATCGTCGTCGCCATCATCACCAGCAGCATCATCATCAGCATCATCGTCATCATTATCGTAATCCTCATCGTCAGCATCATCATCATCCTCATCCCAGTGGCGGCGTCAGCAGTCGCATCACCATCAGAGTATCTATAATCCTCCTCTTCCTCCTCCTCTTCCTCCTCATCATCATCACACCGCGCGCATGGTGCGGGACGTCCTTGGGGTCCACAGCCCAGCGCGTCTATGCAACGCACTCGCGACCACCTGCATCGCGGATGATTGCTACTACGCGGGCTTAGCTGGCGCGGCCTCATCGATCGTTCAGGCGTGGCCATGGCTGGAGTCGGTTACGGCAGCCGGCGGCCACACTGACCGAATCTAAGTTCTAAGTGTACTTGTTGGTTTACAGGTCTCGACACAGGCAGGGGCACGCCAGCTCGAAGCGATGACGCGGTGGTTGTGCGGTGGCATGCACGTATTTGGCACAGCGCTGATGGGCGACAACGCTTCGAGCACTAGCGCGGAACAGTGCGGCAGTGCGGCATCGGATCTGTGGAGGGTAGGATTACTAGGGCCGCTCGGCTGTGCGGGAGGCTCCGAGTGGTCGTGGGGTCTTGCAAGCACGACGACATGCGGCAGACCGCATTGGCGATGATAGTTTTTGCCATTCTCATCTCCTGGATTATGAAATGTGCATGTGCCCCTCGCGGGTGCTTAGTCCAGGTATTGGAGAATTTCTGCGCCAGAATCGCACAGCAGCCATCCTTGGCACGACGCTCACGGCGGTGATGACAAGCGCCGCGGCTCGGTTCTGGAGCAGCTGGGCTGCAAACGCAGTTGATGTTCAGCACGTTGCCCTGCAGGCGGGGTTGACGTATAATTACCAGGAGGGCCCGGACAGGCGGGCCTCTTCACCTTCGCGCGCGACGCGGAGAATGCGCAGGCCCAGGCCGTGGACACTGACCGCTCTGTCCTCGCTCTTTTGGCCCCCGTGGCCGACGCCAGAGACGTAGAGGGGGTGCGGGGCGGCCACCTGCTCGCAGGGAGTTTGGGCCGCCAGCAGGCGGCGCTGCGGGCCGCAGACGTCGCGGCCGCGATGCTTCTGGCGCGCGCCGCCAATCCAGGGCTCGTTTCGATTCCTCCGATTCGATTCGATCCGATTTCGATGGCCTCCGATTCAAATTAGATCCGACTTCGGATTCCGATTTGGACTCCGATTCCTCACATCGCCCCCGTGACTCATCCCTCAACCCCCCAACCCCCCGGCCGGATTTCTTTTCTTCTTTCCGCGGGGGGTCAACCTTCGCGGCGACCCGTTAAACCCGGGACCCCTGGCGGCGCATGGATTTCTTTCCTTCTTCCCCGCGCGCGTTGCCGTTGGAACCCCTGAACCCCTCCGACTACCGTACAACTCGTACTTGAGTACAACTGGTACTATCATGTCCTATCGCGCAGTTGTTCCTAGAGAGCACGTTGTCCTGCCGTGCAAATATTCGAGTGCAGCTGGTATCATATTACAGCTGGTAAAATTGTGCCCCCTAGAACAGCGCCCTATCGCCAATCCCCAGTACTAGTACAACTCCATGGTACAACTCCCGAGCACAACTCCCCCGTACAATTCCCCGGTTTAAGTGGTACTATAACAACTCTCTGATCCAATCTACTGGGTTCCCAATATATAAGCCCGAGCCCGAACCCAAACCTCACCGGCTGTAATTCAGTTGTTCCCGTACTAATACAAATCCCTAGTGCAACCGCGATTAAGGCGTTGTTGCATTGCACTTACAGTCTCGGCTCTCACGCTTTTCTTCCTCTGGTTGCGCTTGGGGGGGTGGGACCCCTCGCACGGGCACCCCCGCGGCTGGGAGTTCATTCCTCTTCCGGAATTTGAGGGGGGGGTAACCCCCGTGCTCGAACCCCATCGCCAGGTTTTTTTTCTTTCCTCCGCGGAAACCGGACCCCCTGGGTTCTTCGGCGCGCCCCATTTTTTTTTCTTTCCGGTTGGGCCTCCATGGGTCTTAGGTTGGAGTCACCCGGGTGATTTCCTCACCGGAGGCATACTAGCCTGCCGATTTCCGTCGATTCGACTTCTCCTGACTCGGCTGCCGATTGGAGCCGATCCAATTCATTTCGATCGCCGATCCGACTTATCGATTCGATTCTGGGCTTTCTTGCCAGTCTGCTAGACAGAGGCGGCAGAGCAGCCAGCCTCTGGTGGTCAGCGGCACCGGCGCCCTCGGCAGCGTGGATGGAGACCGTCGTTGGCCGCCTGCCGCGAGGAGGCGCTTGGGGGCACCCGTCTGGGAGCCTGGCCTTGCGTGTGCTCGTTACTAGTGTGGAGGCCCGAGGCGTGGGCAGCTGTGCAGGCGGCAGCTGGATATCGGCGGTCTTCACGCGGTCCGCTGCATGGTGGGCCATGTCCGTGTACGGTGGCACAACGGCTTCAAAAACTCGCAATCGCTGAGGCGTTGCGCAAGGCAAGCGCGGTCGCCGACGTCGAGTCGCACTCCCAGAGCTCTGCAGGACGGATTCCGACGGCGGCATGATGGAGGCGATCTCAGACGTCTGCTGGAGGTGGCAGGCCGATGTGGAGTGGACGTGGCTGGATGTCATGGTGTGCTCTTATCCGGACGGTGGCGCTTGCGCGGCAGCCGCGGACGTGCATCTGGCGGCTCGGTGCAGCGCCCTGGGCCGCCGGATGATTTCGGTGCACCGGCAGCCCGCGCGCGGGCTGCGTTCCCCCCCCCTCCCCCCCTCCCTCCCTCCCCTCTCCTCGGCCGCCCCTCTCTGCCGCTGGGCTTCTTCGCTGGGTAAAGAGTGCATCTGGCGGCTCGCGCCGCGGAGCGTTCCAAGCGCCACCAGTGCGGCGATCGCGTCGCGGCGTTTGCAGCTGGCATCGGCGGCCGGCTGGGACAGGACGCCTTGGCCATCCTTCGCCAGATCGACGTTGTCGCGGCACGCCTGGCAGACGCGGGGCCTCCCAGCGCCGCCCCCGAGCCGGGCGATGCTGGCGGCCAGCAGCGCTGCCACAGTCGCCTCGGAGGCGGAGGCCGTCCTCGGCGCCACCGCGCCGCTGGCGCCAGAGGAAGAGGAGGAACGAGAGTGTCCCGGAGGACCTTCACTAAATTCAGGGCGTCGTGCCGCACTTGACCGTAGAGTGGAGCCAGTGATCAGCCCCCATCATCCTCATCATCACCATCACCATCACCGTCATCATCGCCACCATCATCAATCATCATCACCACCCCTCTGCTCCTCCTCCTCCTCTTCCTCCTCCTCCTCCTCCTCCTCCTCTTCCTCCTCCTCCTCCTCCCCTTTTTCCCCGTCCTCCTGTCCTCCTCCTCCTCCTCCTCCTCCTTCTCCTTCTCCTCCTCCTCCCGTAGCCCTTTTGGCTCAAGGTTTTGGTTTCCCAGCGGAAACCAGTGGATACCGCTAGTCCGCGGCTAGACCCCAGTATCTTTCATCGCACCGCTGCGTGAGCCGCCAGGCGACGCAGCATCCTGTGAGGCTCCTCGGAGCAAGACGACGAACCCGCCTGGTCAGCCCCAGGATCGGGAACAGACGCTCCAGCAGCAGCCATGGCGCCCAGGAGCTGGTGGCGCGACGCGGCGCCCTGGCGCGCAGGCCCCAGCTGGAAGTGCACGGAGTGCGGATGCGGGAAGAACCTCGGGGCCTGGACGTGGCGCAAGCACTGTCAAGCACCCAGGCACGAGCCAGGGGACGCAGCCCCCCCCAGCGGCGCAAGGGCGCTGGGTGGACCGCACTGGCATGGCTACATGGTTCAGCGGGCCCTGGTGGCCCACCCCCCGAGAACGACGGCTTCAACGTGGACAAGCTGGACCTCCCTGAGGTCAACGAGCTGTACACAGTCGCTACCAAGATGGGCAACATGAAGCTCCAGGAACGCTGCAAGGCCAGGATCGACACCATCAACCGCCTGGCGGCAGGAGGACCCAAAAAGTCCCTGGAGCTGCAGCTGTCCAACATCTCCAGCGCCCGCGACAAGCACGCCAAGAAGCTCGAGTCTGCCCTGGACAAGCTCGACAAATGGGAGAGAGAGAGAGAGAGAGAGAAAGAGAGAGAGAGAGAGAGAGAGAGAGAGAGAGAGAGAGAGAGCTCGACGCCCAGAGGGACTGGGTCGCCCAGCTCAACGCCGAGCTTGAGGACTTCAGCGTGCAGCATTCCAAGGTCCTCGCCCAGCTGCATGACCTTCACAATGCCAAGGCCCCTGAGCAGCCCGTGCTCGCCTTGGGCGCCCTGCTCGATGGCACCTGCAGCAGCATCAAGATCGGCATGGGCTCAGTCTTCGACCTCGAGGAAGGAGACATCACCAACGAGGACCGAGAAAAAAACAGCAAACGACAGCGAGCACTGGAGGAACAAATCACAACCTGGACAAAGGAAGTCTTCGCCAAGGCCGCTGAGCACGCGCTGTCTGTCAAACAGCAGCATCAAGAGCACGCGCAGCGACTGGCCAAGAAGCGCAAAGGAGACAATGACAAGGGCCCCCAGCCTCCTGCGGCAGCAGCAACAGCACCAGCAGACCCAGCCAGCCAGCCTCAGGCCAGCACGGCTGGAGGCGCAGCACCGGTGCCGCCCGCAGCTGAGCCGCCCAGAGGCGCATGCCCATGTACAGATGCAAGCCGCGCTGAACTTCAGCGACGCACCAACGAGACCCTGGCCAGGCGCAAGCAGGACAAGGTCAAGGAGAGCAACGACCAGGCCCCTACCGCAGGCGCCCAGCCAGTGGCAGGGGCCCAACCCGCCTGAGCCAAGGGCAGGCGGGGCGCCCGACCACTGCCCCGCACATCGAGCTGGACCTAGAGGAGCAGGACCAGCATGGAGTACCAGATTCGTTGATGGCACCTCCCCGAAGAGGATAGGTGCTCTTGGGGACACCAACAACATCAAGACAGGGACCTGGGCGGTAGGCCACTCCGACCCAGACGCAGAAACGGAGGTCTACGGCGGCAGGGGCACTTGCGTCGACAACTACAACATACAGCGAGGCTCTGCGAGGCGTGGGCTGGAGGAGCCGCCCGCAGAGAGGACGCGGACCCTCGGCCCCCGAGCGGTCGCGGCGCCCCTCGAGAACGACGATGAGAGCATCGACCTGAGTGGCGCCCGCATCTCGCAGGACGCCACCGACGAGCGGGAGTCGGACACCATCCACGGGCTGAGCTTAGAGGAGCTGCTCAGCCAGGTCATGGACCAGGACCCCGCCTTCGGAGCAGAGGCTGCTGCGCGAGAGGATCACGATCTCTCGCAGCCCTCGCTCATCGCGCGACAAGGAGGTGGGGCTGGATCCGCCCCAGACCACAACAGAGGGGGCGGCATAGGGTGCGCGCGGGCAGCCGCGGACGCGCGGGTGGTCGAAGCCTCCCGCAGTGCCCAGCTCACCGCCGACGCCGCCGACGGGCGGGTGGCCGAAGCCGTCCGCGGTTCGAGCACTGCCCCCCAACGCGGTCAGGGATCCCCCCAGGGCGCCTCCACCGCAGGTGGGCGCCCCCACCTCAGAGGGCGCAGGTCAGACGCCCCCAACGCAGCGCTGCAGCTTGCAACTGGTCGCGGGTCCCAGCCCCTGTGGGCCAGGGAGGGGCGTGCACCCAACCGGCGGGCCCAGGAGCAGCCTGGCGTGGAAGGCTTGGTACTCTGCGAGGCGCGGGACCTTGCCGGGGGCCCGCTGAGGGTTGAGCGACCTGTGTCACAGCAGGCAGCCCGAGTGACCAGCGCTTCTCCGCCGCCAGTTGGGGGGGGGGGAGGGGGGGGGCTCGGGGGCGGCAGACATTGCAGACGCCCGCGACAATCGCATGCGCCCGGACGGCGAGCCCGACATGAGCGGGCGCGCAGACTACGGAGGCACCTCCACCTCGAGCCACTCAGGAGCCAAACCACCGCTGGCCACGGTGGGGGAGCGGGGGGGGACGAGTGCTCCCCGCGTCTCCCAGGGGGGGCGGCGGGGTGGAACCCGCGCTGCCGTGCCCACTCTGCGGAGGATGGAGGCGGGCGCGCCGACCGTCCCCACCCCGCACCAGGACGGTCCGACGGTGTCGTCTCGCGGCATTACTAGTGGCTCAGTCCGAGGCGATGCGGGATCCCTTTCACGTACTTTTCTGAAGGCAGACATCGAGCTCGACGGCAGGACGGACGCCTGCGCAGGCAGTGGCATACACACAGGCTCTGCGAGGCGAGGGAGGGGCCCTCCGCCAACAGAGAAGGAGCGGACCCCGAGGCAAGGGGTCGCGGCTTCTGATGGACACGACACCCACGGCATCAACCCCAGCTACGACATCCACCGCGACAGCCACGACGGCCAGCATCCCATGGAGGTTGAGGACCCCACTGTGTGCAGCTTAGCAGGCCCGCGGCCAAACCAGGCCAAGCGGGGCAAAGGAGGGGCGTCCAAGGCAGGAGTCAAGATCTACGGGGCCAACTGTTCTACATGGAGCGCCGCCAGCACGCTACTCGACTCCTTGTGTGGCGGCCAGGTGCGGGCTCTCCTTGGACAGGAACATCAGTTGAGCAATCAGTGGATACCAGAGATCCTCGCCTCCACTTAGAAGAGAGGCATTACCCCGGCCATGACCAAGTCAGCCCCTGGGCCACATGGAGGGCCCAGCGCAGGAGTATACATTGCAGTGCCTTCAGCTATTGGCCTGGCACCGCTGACGGGATACAAGGATTTCGACCACTCACCACCTGGGTCACCAGGGCGGCTGTGCGCGGCCTGGGCACCCATCGGTGGCAAGGGAGGCATGATGCTCATCAGCGTGTACATGTGGGCTTCGGAGGGCCCAACCATCACGAACCTCAGCCTGCTGGATCGCATCGCTGACATCATCCACCGCTTCAGCATCCCCTGGGTCCTCCAGGGGGCTTCAACATGCTACCCAGCGAGCTGGCCAACAGCAACTGGATTGACGACATTGGGGGGGGTTCTACTGGCGACGGGGTTACCCACCTGCCAACGCGCCACAGGGCAACGCGAGCTGGACTACTCCGTGGTGGACCAGCGCATCGCCCCAGCCTTCGACCCCCCGCAGCTCTACACGGAGGTCAGCGCCCCGCCGCGTGCGCCGCCGGCCCTGACACTTCAAGGATCTTTCCGCAAGGCGCAGGTGCGTATATTGCAGAAGGTCAAGCCCTTCCCAGCAAAGGCACCGCTCGCGAAGGACAGGCCAGACCCCATCGAGGTCCAATGGCCGCAGCTGGACTACAGCAGGCGCCTGCACCCCAACGACCTGGACCGACTATGGCAGGAGGCCAATGCCAGTATGGAAGCAGAGCTTCGCCACCTGCAACAGATTCCGCCTGGCCAAAGACGCATGTACCAGGGCCGTGGAAAGGCCCCCAAGTTCATCACAGTCACAGCAGCTGGACCCGAAGCCCATGCCAGACCTAGAGGGAACCCTACTTCGAGAGCATGGAGGTGGTATGCCAGGCTGCTGGAGGACATAGTGCTCCTCCACCGCAGCGCCAACAAGCGAGGAGGCAGCTACGACGTCCTCTTGCCCCACTGGAGGAGCCTGGCCAGACAGAGCATGAATGGCCGCAGACAACGGAAACATTTACCCAATGCAGACCTGCACCAGCAAGTCATAGACCTGGCGTTGAGGAACAACATCGCTCAGGACATGGACCTGCTGACGGAGATACGAGCAGTACATCAGTACGCCAGTGCCGAGGCACACAAGTTCGAGCAGCACGCAGCCTCGCTGCGAGGCAAAGAATGGAGGGAGCGACTCAAGCAGGCCTCCAAGGGTTCGGCAGGGTTCATCCACCGCATCAGCAAGTGGGCGAAGGCGCCGCCCACACCATACGCCACCACGGCGCAGATGAAGGCGGGCATACGTAACCTCGACCTGGCGGACCTGCAGACGCGAACGGAGCAGCATGCAGCAGTCTGGCATAGACTGTGGATGTCCCACCATGGGACCAGCCGAGGCGAACCGCACCGCCCATGGGACAGCTGTACCTACGATCGCCCGCTCATCCACGTTTCCCCCGAGGCCTTCAAGACAGTCTGCAGGACCTTCAAGGCGAATACGGGAGTAGGAGCGGACCAAATACATCCCAGATGTTTGGGGGAGCTGTCCGACAAGGGCACGCAGTTCATGTGCGACCTAGTCATGTACACCAGCCAACACATCCATTGGCCAACCAGCGTGCGGCACATCTTATACTTACTCCTGGATAAGAACGCTACCGGTACTAGGCCGATTGGGCTCATGACCACCGCCACGCGGATCACCGAGAGACTGCACGCAGACATATACATTCAATGGGAAGCAAAGATTTCGCGGGACTACGATTGGGCAGCCAGGGGAGGAGGAGCAGGAGAACGCCATGTGGACCCAGGCCCTAGCTGAGGAAGGCCAACCCGACAATGTTGCGTCCCTCAGCGCCGTGTCCGACCTGGAGAAGGCCTTCGAACACATCAGCGCCTACCTCCTGCGGGACACCAGCCCCGAGCTCGACTTCCCGCGGCAGATGATACACCTGTTCATATCAATGTGCACGGGGCCCAGATGGGTCATGTACCAGAAGATTGTCTCCAAATTCTACACTGTCACTTACTCGGCCGTGATTGCGGGCTCCTGTGGTGGCACCAGGGCGTTACAGATGGTCATCATTCCAGTATGCGACAAGATCCGCCTACAATGGCCACGTGCACGACAGGTTTTGCACGAGGACGACCACCAGATGCAGCGAGATGGAGGGCGCCAAGAAGTGCGCGAGGACATCTACGCTAGCACCTAGTTTTATACCAACCAGATCGAGGGCAACCTCGGCATACCCATCTCGCGCAACCGCGGGGCCAAGCCAGGCAAGAGCTACTTCATCACAGCCGACAAGGAGCTGCGCCACACCTGCAGGGCCATGGCCAACTACTTCGGCGACCAAGTCAAAGCCACAGGGGAGCAGCTCGGAGTGGACACTGCGGGGGGGGGATTTCACGGAGGACGGCTGGCTCGAGAATCCGCAAGGCTTGGGGCGGGGAGAGGAAGCTGCTCGGCCTAGAGGCCAGCGGGGCCACCACCAGAGCAGTGGTCAAGAACGGCCTGCTCCCCGGCATGTCCTACGCCTCGGCCAGCTTCGGGGCCCCCGCCGCGATCCTCAACACGGCCAGCGTCCTCATGCCCAGCGGTTTCGGAGGCGAGCCCATGGGCAAGAGCAGAGCCCTGCGGCTCTGGCTTCACTCGGCCGACCCGATAGCGCAGGCCACCCTCACCCCGATGGGGAAGCGGGCCACGGTCATCTGGGACACAGGGGCCGACTACGCCAAGCTCGAAGCAGGATGGAGAAGGGCAGTTCGCCTAGCAGCAGCTAGGCAGGCCCCCCACCGCAAGTTCGACTGGACGCAGGTCAAGGGCCCTGCCACGGCGCTCTATGGATCTCTGGACAGGCTTGGATGGACCTGGCCAGCCCCGCACATCATCATGACTCACCACCAGGAGCAGCTGAACATGAGGATCGCATCACCCTCCACGATCACGGCGCTCGCGCTAGCCAGGCTCGAGCAGGTAGCCATGGATGAATGGGCCGAGAAGCATGGGCTACCTGGAGTTTCACGACCGTTTCTGGAACCAGTACGTGCCCTCCTCCGCCAGAAGGCTCAGCGCTACTGCCCGAGGCGAAGAAGCGCAATCGAGAGCTACCTGCGCGCCGCCTTCTGCGCACAAGATGTACGATGGCGAAGAGGAGAGACTGACCAACGATATTGTCAAGCATGCGGCAGTGAGATCGGCACCCAGCAGCGCAGGTTCTGCAGGCGCAGCGCGCTCGACCAGCCGCGCAGAGATATTGCCGAAGATAGCGCTGGAATCATTCACAGGGCCACCAGGGCCACGGAGGGAACACCACTTTTTGCCCGAGGCATTGTAGACCATCCTGTGGCGGATCCCACTTCAGATTTTCAGTTTGAACGAGTTCAAATTCAAACCCGAACAGGAGAGCCGGGCCTGTACAGTGGCTTCGCCTTCTCCGACGGATCGGGAGTAGGGCATCCTGGGTGCAAGAGTTTCGGTCGGGGTTTCTCGTTCGTGAGAGAGTCGCCGTGCGTCGTCGAATTTTCGCAATGTGGATGCCCTGCTGGCGTGCGAGCAACCCTCTCTGTCCTGCGGTTCGAGCTGTTAGGGTTCGCGCACCTGTTGCATCCCCCGCTCACAGTGGGGATTGATAATGGTACCCTGTTTCGAGGCCTCAAGAGAGGCCGAGCCTGGTGCACCAAAGGAGCTCGCTCGCACGCAGACGTTTGGATTCAGATTTGGAATGTCCTGGATGATAGTTTTCCAGGCCTAGCAGGGCTCACCATAGTCAAAATCAAGGTTCACTCTGCGCAGCATTTGAATTCGGATGACCCCAGAGTGAGCTTCTTAGCCCGAGGGAATAAAGAGGCGGACGAAGCGGCCCGAGAAGGGGCTGACCTCGCCCCTCGACCTGTGGGCACCAGCACGGTGTACAAGCAAAAATATACCGACGTTCAAACAGTTTTGAGTTTTGTGGCCGACCTTACAGTTAGGACGGGGTCTTTTGCGGACACCACCCCGAACCCCCCCCCTGCCAGGAGGAGAGGGAGAGGAGGAGGAGTGTTGGCCCCCAAAAGAAGGCCCGAGTTGCCCTGCAGAGACCCCACCTGCTTAGTTTCTCAGGGCCTGCCGTCTCCTGCCTCCGTTGCGGACGCAAAGCCACCGCGAGGAAGGAGTGTGCAAAATTCAGATTCCAAGTGTGCCTGGGCCGCACGGTCTGTAGGAGGCCAGGAGGCCAAGTTCCCCTTCCTCCTCCTCCGACCTCCTCCTCCTCCTCCACAGGTGATAGGAACCTGTTTCGAGGCCACGCACTCTGGAAGACAGGGCCCTTTGCGTTCTGCTATAATTGTGGATGTTTCTCGTCGCTCACGTTGAGGGGTCTGGCAGAAATCTGTAAGTTCACACCTGCAGATAAGAATGCTAAGACCCGTAGGAACCGCCTGCGACAGGGCACGCGCCCCAGCGAGAGCGAGCAGTATGCGGACCCACGGGAGTTAGGGACTGAGGAGGTCCAGAGGTTCGAGGCCGACCTTGGACCCCTCGCGCCCGCTCCCGATGCTGCTGCTGCTCCTCCCCTGGTGCTGGTATAGTAATCGTCTCTTCGGGCTGCGTGCGCCTGCCGCTGCTGACCCGCCTTGCCGCCCATTCCGCCCATCCTCCTCCTCCTCCTTCTCCTCCTCCTCTCCTCCTCCTCCTCCTCCTCCCCTCCTCCTCCTCCTCCTCCTCCCTCCTCCTCCCTCCCTCCCTCCTCCTCCCCTCCTCCTCCTCCTCCTCCTCCTCCTCCTCCTTCCTCCTCCCTCCTCCTCCTCCTCCTCCTCCTCCTCCTCCTCCTCCTCCTCCTCCTCCTCCCCCTCTTCCCCCTCCTCCTCCCCCCGCGACCGTCAACAGCACCACCGCCGTCATCCCCCCCTCCTCCTCGGCCGGCCCCCCCTCGACGGACTGCTGGGTGCTCTCGCGCCCCGCCCGGGCTGCCGCGGCCGAAGGTTGCCTTCGGCGGCCAGCGGCGGCAGGTCGTCTGGCGCCGCGTCCGGCAACGACGGCTGGGCGGCCCCTTTCAGTCGCCGTCGTCGTCGTCGTCGTCGTCGGCGGCGTCGTCGCCGGCGTCGTGGAAGTCGGCGTCGCCATGCCCAGAGCGGCGGCCTGAGCTCCGCGGTCGTGGAGCTGTGGTTCGTCATGGCGGCCCGAAGGCGACTCTCGGAGCACCCGCCCTCGGCCTGGGCGGCCTGGAATGGTGGCAATTGGCGCCTTAAGGTCTTGAAGGTTTGAGCTGTGGAGGTACGTTGGCATCCCTCCCCACGGCCGTCTTCGTTGGCCGAGGGACCGTAGGGAGAGTCTCGGGCGCCTCCATTGGCAATGGCGCCATTAGGTGAAAGTGTCAAGAATGGGAGCGGGACTCCCAGCAGCCCCCATGATGGCAGCTGCCGAGGGGGTGGGGCCTTTGATGGTCCCCACCGGAGTGGCTGAGGCCTATGATGGTCCTCCTGAGGGAAGAGGGTGCTCAGGATTTTCGCCGTTTTTCTAGGCCCCCCAAGTGGGGCTCGAGCAGATGGAGTCGGAGGATCACGCCGCATCGCCGATGCATCGCCAGTGCTGCTCGACGTGCAGCCCGATTTGCTGCACGTCGGCGTCGCCGATGCATCGCTGGTGCATCGCCGATGCATCGCCGATGCATCGGCGATGCGGCGCGATCCTCCGACTCCATCTATCAGGAGGGAAAAACACACAGACACAAGTAATCGTCGAGTCCCCAGAAAATATGGGAAAATATAGGAAGTGGGGGGAAGACAAAAACCCAGAACGTATAGGAGCATATGGGGAATCTGGTTATCTGTGTGTATTTATTTGTGTGTCCCAGTTCCCCTTCAATCTGCTCCGACATCATCTAGGAGGCCCGCCTCCAGTCTTCGGGCTCGCGGGGCCCTCCGCGGGCCCTGGGAGCGTCAGCAGGCGAGCCACGAGGACGATTCAAGCATTGCTTTTATACAACTAGTATGGGGACGAGATGTTGCACATTTTTTGAGGGAGTTTCTGTGGAACTCACGTCATCCTCACCCCCGGCGCGAAGAGCACGAGCCCAGAGCGGCCTCCGGCACCGTTTCCGGACAGATCCGGTGGATCCGGTGACGAATCCCAAACCGGCGCCCTCGCTTGAGACATCCTCACAAAACCGGCCCCGGGGGAGGTGCCCAGAGGAGCCCAGAGCGGCCTCCGGCACCGTTTCCGGACAGATCCGGTGGATCCGGTGACGAATCCCAAACCGGCGCCCTCGCTTGAGACATCCTCACAAAACCGGCCCCGGGGGAGGTGCCCAGAGGAGCCCAGAGCGGCCTCCGGCACCGTTTCCGGACAGATCCGGTGGATCCGGTGACGAATCCCAAACCGGCGCCCTCGCTTGAGACATCCTCACAAAACCGGCCCCGGGGGAGGTGCCCAGAGGTGGATCCGGTGACGAATCCCAAACCGGCGCCCTCGCTTGAGACATCCTCACAAAACCGGCCCCGGGGGAGGTGCCCAGAGGAGCCCAGAGCGGCCTCCGGCACCGTTTCCGGGAGATCCGGTGGATCCGCCGACGAATCCCAAACCGGCGCCCTCGCTTGAGACATCCTCACAAAACCGGCCCCGGGGGAGGTGCCCAGAGGAGCCCAGAGCGGCCTCCGGCACCGTTTCCGGACAGATCCGCTGGATCCGGTGGATCCGCCGACGAATCCCAAACCGGCGCCCTCGCTTGAGACATCCTCACAAAACCGGCCCCGGGGGAGGTGCCCAGAGGAGCCCAGAGCGGCCTCCGGCACCGTTTCCGGACAGATCCGGTGGATCCGTGGATCCGGTGACGAATCCCAAACCGGCGCCCTCGCTTGAGACATCCTCACAAAACCGGCCCCGGGGGAGGTGCCCAGAGGAGCCCAGAGCGGCCTCCGGCACCGTTTCCGGACAGATCCGGTGGATCCGGTGACGAATCCCAAACCGGCGCCCTCGCTTGAGACATCCTCACAAAACCGGCCCCGGGGGAGGTGCCCAGAGGAGCCCAGAGCGGCCTCCGGCACCGTTTCCGGACAGATCCGTGGATCCGCTGGATCCGCTGGATCCGGTGACGAATCCCAAACCGGCGCCCTCGCTTGAGACATCCTCACAAAACCGGCCCCGGGGGAGGTGCCCAGAGGAGCCCAGAGCGGCCTCCGGCACCGTTTCCGGACAGATCCGCTGGATCCGCTGGATCCGGTGACGAATCCCAAACCGGCGCCCTCGCTTGAGACATCCTCACAAAACCGGCCCCGGGGGAGGTGCCCAGAGGAGCCCAGAGCGGCCTCCGGCACCGTTTCCGGACAGATCCGATCCGCTGGATCCGGTGACGAATCCCAAACCGGCGCCCTCGCTTGAGACATCCTCACAAAACCGGCCCCGGGGGAGGTGCCCAGAGGAGCCCAGAGCGGCCTCCGGCACCGTTTCCGGACAGATCCTGGATCCGGTGGATCCGGTGACGAATCCCAAACCGGCGCCCTCGCTTGAGACATCCTCACAAAACCGGCCCCGGGGGAGGTGCCCAGAGGAGCCCAGAGCGGCCTCCGGCACCGTTTTTGGACAGATCCGGTGGATCCGCTGGATCCGGTGACGAATCCCAAACCGGCGCCCTCGCTTGAGACATCCTCACAAAACCGGCCCCGGGGGAGGTGCCCAGAGGAGCCCAGAGCGGCCTCCGGCACCGTTTCCGGACAGATCCGGTGGATCCGGTGACGAATCCCAAACCGGCGCCCTCGCTTGAGACATCCTCACAAAACCGGCCCCGGGGGAGGTGCCCAGAGGAGCCCAGAGCGGCCTCCGGCACCGTTTCCGGACGATCCGCTGGATCCGGTGACGAATCCCAAACCGGCGCCCTCGCTTGAGACATCCTCACAAAACCGGCCCCGGGGGAGGTGCCCAGAGGAGCCCAGAGCGGCCTCCGGCACCGGCGGACAGATCCGATCCGCTGGATCCGGTGACGAATCCCAAACCGGCGCCCTCGCTTGAGACATCCTCACAAAACCGGCCCGGGGGAGGTGCCCAGAGGAGCCCAGAGCGGCCTCCGGCACCGTTTCCGGACAGATCCTGGATCCGCTGGATCCGGTGACGAATCCCAAACCGGCGCCCTCGCTTGAGACATCCTCACAAAACCGGCCCCGGGGGAGGTGCCCAGAGGAGCCCAGAGCGGCCTCCGGCACCGTTTCCGGACAGATCCGGCTGGATCCGGTGACGAATCCCAAACCGGCGCCCTCGCTTGAGACATCCTCACAAAACCGGCCCCGGGGGAGGTGCCCAGAGGAGCCCAGAGCGGCCTCCGGCACCGTTTCCGGACAGATCCGGACAGATCCGGTGGATCCGCGCCCCGGGGGAGGTGCCCAGAGGAGGAATGAGGAGGAGGAGGAGGAGGAGGAGGAGGAGGAGGAGGAGGAGGAGGAGGAGAAGATGATGGAGCTGCGGGGTGGAGGAGGACAGACGGAGGCAAGAGAAGGATGGAGGAGGAGGAGGAGGAGGAGGAGGAGGAGGAGGAGGAGGAGGAGGAGGAACCTCATCCTCACCCTCGCCAACAAGCGCACGCACCTTCTTCTATATACAGAAGCTCCCGATCAACCGCAGAGCGGCCGGCTAGTACGGTTCATCTTTATGTTTGTCGGGGGAGGGGGTATTTTCTTTCTGTCCTCCAAAATCTGCCTGTGTGGGGGACATGCCCGACCTAAAGCCACCCCCGGGGAACGGGGGAGGGCGCCAGGGTCCAGGACCTGTTTCCCCCAGGACCCGCCTCCCCTGTGCTGACGCGCCGCCGCCCGCCTCGGTCGGGGCGACCCCTCTCAGGCGTCGCCTTCGAGGGATCGAAGGGCCCCCTCGCCCCCCCTGAGTCCGTTCATGCCGAAGGTGGGGGATCGGTCAGACGAGTCTGGTTGGGTTTCTTTTTGGGGGGGCGGCTGCATGCCCACCTCGACACGATCGGCACCGCTCCGAGGCGCGGCTCGTAACCCGAGGGCGCACAGCCGAGGCAGCCCGCCTGACTCGGGCGGGTGGCAGCGGGCGGTGGCCCCACCCCAATGGGGGGCGAAGAGAAAGGCCACACATGGGGCCCTTTAGGGCCCCTTTCGAGCACCTCCTGGCTCCAAAAGGGGCCCTAAAGGGCCCCTGCAGGGGCCCTCTCTTCACCCCCCAGTTGGGTCACCCCCCATCCCACCACCCGCCCGCCTGGCGGCACCTCGGGCGTTCCAGACAGGGGCCGCGCCTGCAGTGATGGGATCGGGGGCCACGCGCAGAGGGAGGGTAGGGGGAGGGGGGAATGCTTCTTAGAAGAACCTCTGCTTCATTAGAGGGCGCAGGCCTTCTCCACAGATGTAGTGCTGGCGACTTCTGAGGAGCAGCCTCCTGCTAAGAAGCCGTCCCCCCTGCCCCTACACCCCTTGTGCGCGCCGCCAAGATCGAGAGGGTTGACGGGCTGACCCCTCTTCCTCGGCGGAGGGCGGTGAATCGCGAGCGGCTTTGTTGGCGAAGGCAGGCGGAAGTAAAAGGTGCGTCCCCCAAGAGACGACAGCATGCTCGGAGTCAGGGCTTCTGGAGCGAAGACTAAGGGTCTTGGGGGAAAGCAGTCTTGAGGTGTTGCCGGTTCCGGCATCCTGAGGCCCTTCCAGGCTCCAGGTCCAGCGAAAACGGCTCGGGATGAAACGCTTGGTCCCAGAAATGCCCTGGGGTCCAAGACTGTTTTCCTTCAGGAGCCCTTTCCCTCATGGTGGCAATGTGCATCATGTCAATCCTTACAAATTGCGTGAAGCTCACCTGGCCGTGGATTTCATGTTCATACAGCAGCACTGTCGTGCTACGAGAAGGTGGGGAGTCGCCCCACCACGTATCAGGCACCTCAGAGCCGCGGCTGACATGAGCCACGTGATGGTCGAGGTCGCAGGGATCGGCTTGATTTGCGGGGGGTCCCCAACAGAGACGATGAGCGCAAAGCAGTCGAAGAAGCTCGACATCCTCCGCGTAGCGAAGCAGATGGTCAGCGAATGCGCCGTGTACCTTGACGGATGCTTCCATGTGCACGAGTGGGAACTGGGGGAGTGTGAGCGGACATTTAGTATCGCCCGCCAGCGCGGGCCATTTCCACTCTTTTACATGTTGCCCACTGCGTGGGCCATCAAACTTCCGCAGAATGATTTCATAATGTGGCAGAACTCTTAACGCACGTGCAGGTCACCCACCTGCTTTCGCACCTCCCCTTGTGTGGTCTGACGCCGCAGCGCGTAACACCGAATTCCCTGGCATTTTGCTCTGGGCTGCACGATGCTCGCGCTTCCCTGGGTGCCTGATCAGCCAGCCAGCCCCCGCCCTTCTGCCCCAGCTGCCGCCTGGTGAGCTGGCCCGGCCGGTTTGAGTCGCGCCCGGTAGCGAATTAGGTTTGCCTGTCGGCCCGGACGATTTCTCTCGCCGCCTGCGCGATCGCTTGCGGCCGCGACCGAAAAAGTATCCCCACTAGTTCGTGATCGCTCGACCCCGTGCTGAGACGTGGTTTGCCCTGGACCTGGTCAGCTCTCAGACGTCGGCGACCCTGTTTGTGAGTGTGCTTGGCTTTTCCTGGTCCGGTGGTTCAGGCGTGTTACGGTGTCGATTACATCCATCGTTTCCCTGGCTACTTCGCTGGACCGCCCAGGATCACCCCGTGGACGGTCGTATGCTGGATCTGTACTTCCTTCAGGAATCTCGGTGTGCGACTTTGGTGGCGCCACCCTATGCACCAGCTTATGGCCAGTATGGTGTCCTGGTAGCTGTTGCAGTGTACTAGTGGTGGTCTTTCCTGGCCACACCCTGGTACCACCCCCGCGCCATTTTGGCTGCGCCCCAACCCTGGTTGGTTAATCGTGCATGTGCGCGTTCCTGGGCCTGGTTCCTGGCAGCTGCAGCCCGCACCCCCCCTCACGCCGGCCCGCCCGCTTAGGTGCTGCTTAGGTCGCGGGCCCGTCGGCGTTAGGCAATTCGGCTCTTGCGCGGCCCGCTCGGACCTTACTCGCCGCTGGCGCTCTCGCCTGCGGTTGCGACGCAAAAAAGGTATTCCCACCAGTTCTCCTTGGTCCTCCTCTACGCGGAGTTGGTCTCTACGTTCTTTTTGTGCAAGTCTTGCCTGTTCGGCAAGTTTGCGGGACCTTGGTTCGCCTCCTGCGTCTCCGCCTTCCTGGGTCAGCGTGGGGTTCGGTTCTTCTCTCGCCGCCTTCGCGTTCACCTGCCTCGTCTTCCTCGGCACCGTTCTCGCGCTCCTGGTGCCCAACGTCGCCCTAGCGCCGTTTTGGCCGCCTGAGTTCCGCCTTGCACCCAGCGCTATTCCTTGCATGTTTTCCGCAGGTGGTGGCATAGCCTACCCCTGCTAGCCCGGCGTTCGACCCGTCTCGCGCGCCCGCGTGCCAAAAAGTATCCCCACCAGCCCATTCGAGAGCAAAGACCAGACGAGTTGCCCCGATTAGGGATGTTTAGCAGCATGCGGCCCAGCAGTGAATCGCATCCGTCTTCGTAGACTTCTTGAAGGAAGAGGAGCAGCAGGGAGCGGAGTAGGATATCAGGGGGGGAGAATGAAGGGGAGTTTTCGGAAAAGGAAAATGAGGAGGATGAGCGCGGGCAAGAGGAAGAGGAAACGTGCTTGAGTATGAGAAGGTAGCGGCGTGCTCGGACTTCCTGCTGATGCGCATTGGCCGCTGCTGTCGTGCTCTTGTCCGCGCCTACGCGGACGACGCAGCCATCTTCCTCCATGACGGCCTCAAGGGGATCGTAGGCCTGGCGAGCATATTCGACGAGTTCGCGCGCTGCTCGGGCTTGAAGCTGAACATCGAGAAGACGATCATTGTGCGTGTGGACGGCCAGGACCTAATGCAGCTTCTCGCGGCCATCGCGGAGAGAGTGCCAGCGTGGGGCCAGCTGGGATCGGCACGGCAGGCCCGCTACCTCGGCTTCGTGGCAGGCCCAGGGCGCGGTACACTCGCGGTAGGCGCCCTTGCGGAAGTTCTCGGAGCGCGCGGAGCTCTGGCGCTCTATCGGGGCTGGACTCCAGGTCACCATGGACGGATTCAGGTGCTACGCCCTGAGCGCGCTCCTGTTCGTCGCGCAGCTCGAGTGGGTTCCCCCGGAGGTGCAAGCTCAGGAGGAGAGAGCCCTCCAGCGCCTGGTGCCAGGGCCGGCGGACTGGATGCCATCGAACGTCCTCCAAGCGCTCACGGACTATGGCCTGGCGAACGAGTTTGCCTCGCTCGCTGCATGCGCCTCGGCCGCGGCTGCCCGGGTGCTCGTGCACGAGAACCGTGAGGAAGGCGGACTTCGCGCGCGGGCGAGGGCCCGGCGATTGTTGGAGAAGGTGCACGAGGCGAACGAGGTCAGCCTGGCGACGGTGGCGTGGATCTGGACTTCCTCTCTATGTCGATTCACCGCGGCTGCCGACGAGGTGGCCGTTGCCGAGCGGGCGCTGGGACGCCGCGCATCCCTGCTGGAGGTGGGCCCCGACGACCCCTGGGCGAAGAACACATGGCAGCGGCATGCGGCGCAGCTGCTGCGGCCAGCTTCGGGCGCTGCGATGGCGCACGCCCGCAGGAGGCTAGACTGGTGGCCGCTGCGCGCCCGGCCCGGCGACCGCCCTGCGCAGCTGGCGGTTGTGGGGCAGCTGCTCAGCGCCCGCGGCGCGCCTCGAGTTGCCGCGGCCTTCCTGCGCACAGCCATGAACGGCCGGCGCGCGGCGCGGCGTTTCCAAGGGCGCGCGCCGTGCACCCTCCATTGCCCCAGCGGGGCAGACTGCATTGAGAACCGCGCCCAGTGCGAGGTTTACCGCGATTTTTGTCGACGACACGCGGGGTTGGAGACCCCCGCGGGCAGGGGCAAATTGGGTTGTTTTCTTAACTCGCTGCCCTCGCGAAGCGTGGCGGGGAGCGAGGCGCGCGACGACCGCTGCGCCCTCCTTCGAGCTGTCACGGTGCACGCGGCGCGCAGGACGCAGGCCGCGGTGCGGACGGGTTCTCTCCTGCGGCGCAACGCTCCTGACGCGCTTCTTGCGTATTTTCGGGAGGGCGCGAGGAGGCGCCCGCAGCTGGAAGCCCTCCTGCGTCTGGCCAGGTGCCGCCCTCGAGCGGGCTCTGCTTAGAGCCGCCGCCGAAGCTCCCCCCCGTCCTCCTCCTCCCTCCTCTTTTTTCACAATTATTCAATATGCATACTACTCTCCCTCTTCCCCTGATGGCGCGTTGGGAGTGGCCGACCCCCCCCGCGTTTTTTTTTCACACGCGATTCCCGGGGGGGGGGGGGGGGGGGTCGCCTGCGTTTTTTTTATTTTTATATATATATATAGATATATATATATATATATATATATATTATATATATATATATATATAATATAATGCGGCTCTCGCTGAGGCGCCGGCCTCATTTCTGCCCCCGAATCGTTCCGAATCGTGCTCCCGCTGCAGCGTGGGCCTCATTTTCAGATCGGTGTTTTGCCTCCGTCGTTCAGGATGGCGTTCTCGCCCCGGCGCGGGCCTCTTTCTCGCGCGCCCATCCGCCCGCCACCGCCGCGCCGCGCCGCGCCCCGCCCCGCCGCGCGCGCGCCCGCCGCCACTTCCACCCACCAACGCACGCACGCACGCACGCGCGCCACCACCGCGCGCCGCCACCACCGCCGTACTACCCCACCCACCACCACCACGCTCCACCGCGACACACCACATCACACGCGCGCACGCACAGACACACACGCACGCACGCACGCACGCACGCACGCACACACACACACGCACACACACACACACATACACACATACATACATACGCACACACACACACACACACGCACACACAACAGACACACGCGCACACACCACCACCCCCACCACCACCACCGCCATCACGCACGTACGCACCTGGCCCACCACCAAACCAGCAAAACGCCACACCACGTCACACCACAGCACACGCGCACACGCGCACACACGCACACACACACACATACACACCACCACAACAACAACCACAACCACGCACACACGCACGCACGCACGCGCACCACCACCCACTACGCACACGCGCGCGGAGCCACAGGTCCGCTACGACACGCGTCCGCGGATAGAGAAAATCAGCGCCATGGTAAGGGATGGGAGGGGGGGGTAGGATGTCAGATGTTGACGCGACCGCACCTAACTTGCCTCTCCCCCCTCCCCTATCGCGCGGAATGCACGCGAGCTGACTGCTGCTGTTTCTTAGGCTGTCCGTTCACACTCAATCTCGCTGTGCGCACAGCGCGTTCCGGACACGCTCTGCTGGAACGCGCTGTTGGACATTCCGGGTGGGGGTTCCCGCAGCTTGCGTCGATGTCTGCATGAGGCATGTGGGCTCGACAGCAGCAGTTGCTTAGGACATCCTGCGGTAGGAGCATTTGTCGGCGCAAGTTTGAGCCCTTTTTTGTTCCGGCTTGGCGCGAGGGCTAGAGGTTAAAACGGAATGCCGCGACGCACGCGCACGCGCGCGCACGCGCGCGCACACGCTTCAACACTTGGTGGCGCAAGCTATCGTGTCCACTCTGTCCAGGCTGCGTGGCCGAGGCACTTCGGGACGCGCTGCGCCCAGCAGCCGATGCGAGCTGCCCTTCCCCCTCGTCTCTCTCCCCCCACCCTCGCCTCCCGGAGGCGGAGCGCCGGCTCACCGCGTGCTCGCGGTGAGCCGGCTCTCCGCGTCCTCTGCCTGTCTCGTCCTCGTTCTTCCGCGAATGTTGGAGCCAGAGTTGCAATGCTGCTCCAAGGCAAAGTGGCCCCTCGGATGCTTTTTTTCATGAAGTCCCAAAAAAGTTCCGGGAAAGTTCCAGGAAAGTTCCGGGTCGTTTTTCTGATGTTTTTTGTTGTTTTTCAGAATTTTCTTGAAATTTGAACTTTTTGTGAACTTTTTGGGATTTTTTTTTGAACTCTGAACTTTGTTTGAACTTGTTTGGAACTTTTTTTCGAATTTTGAACTTTTTTTGAACTTGTTTGGGAACTTTTTTCGAACTTCGTTTTTGCCAGAGAAGAAATTGGAACTTTGTTTGAACTTTGTTTGAATTTTCTCTGAATCTTGAACTTTTCTGATTTTTTGAACTTTTTTTGAACTTGTTCCGGGTCGGGAAAGTTCCGGGACAGTTTTTTGATGTACTCAAATTTCTTTGATTTTTTTTGTTGTTTTTGAATTTGTTTTGAATTTTGAACTTGTTTTGAACTTGTTTGAACTGTTTTGAGACTTCTTTCGAACTTTGATGTTTTTGAATTTGTTTGAACTTGTTTCGAACTTCGATTTTTCCAGCCAAAAATTTTGATTTGTTTTGAGCTTTTCTGATTTTTTGAACTTTCGAGACAATCGCAACAGGGCCACTTTGCCTCAGCTCTAGCATGACAAAGCCAGAGTCGGACGATTTGTCATCGCCCAGACCGGCTGGACCGAGTGCGGTGCGTGTTGGAGGCGCGGTGCTCGACGTTGTGGATCTGCCTCCCTTCCCCCTGCTCCCCTTCTGGTTGCCGTTCGAACCGATGCATGTTCGTTTAAGTAGTTCTTGGCCTTCGCCATGCCCGCCAAGAGCGCGGTGCCAAGCTGCGGCGAAGGCGCTTCGCCCAGCCCAACTCAGCGCCCCCCCTGCTCCGCCTTCCCCGCCCCAGGTTTTTGGCGCCAGGTCTTCGGTCGATATGCCTGGCCTGGGCTGCGATCGCTTAGATTGCCACTGAGTTTGTCTTAGTGCCGCCCGCAGGGCACGGAGCTGGCTCATACGATTCAGGGCCAATGTTGTATCAGCTTTCCCTTGTTCCCCTCTTCCTGCTCCTCCTCCCCTCCTCCTCCTCCTCCTCCTCCTCCTCCTCCTCCTCCTCCTCCTCCTCCTCCTCCTCCTCCTCCTCCTCCTCCTCCTCCTCCTCCTCCTCCTCCTCCTCCCCCTCCCCGTAGCCATTCTGGCTCAAGATGATGACCTGGGGAGCTGCCCAGCCTCCAGGCCGGAGAGGGCCCTCTGGACCGAGGACAGACCCCCGACGGGCGTCGGGCGCGCGCGCGGCACCGCAGCAGCCGCGGGGCGTGGCGGCAGCGGTCGCGGGGCGGGCAGCGCCTGGACGGGGAGTCCGCATGGCCAGAGCCCCCCGTGGAGGAGCGGCAGCGGGGGCCGTCCTCCGCGCAGCAGCTATGCGGCGCGCGGTTGTGGCAGGTGGCGCCACTGCAGGAACATCGCCAGCAAGGGCGACCTCTGCATCTGCGGCAGCAGCCTCGGCAGCCTCGCTCCCGAAGGCCACGTCTACAAGGATGACGAAGGAGGAGCTCTGGCAGGCAAGCCTCAGGGGGGGGGCGCGCCAAGGCTCGCATGGGCTGATGGGTGGCAGCCGGGAGGCAGTGCAGGAGGAGGTGACAAAGCTGGCCATCGAAACCACATGGTCAGCCCCCAGGCCGCAGCGGCCGCAGCCTACAACAAGCTCAGCGAGGACGTCCCGCTCAGGGCCCACTGCGAGGCGCTCTGGCCAGACCTGGCCGCGGCCACGCCGTGCACAGCAGGGCCAGTCGGACTCGAGGCAGTGGAAGCCGCCGCCAGAAGGCTGGACAAACTCCAGAAGAAGGTGCGAGCAGCAGGAGAGCAGGTGGAAAGCGCCAAGCAGTACCTGGTTGAGAGCGAACGCAAGCTTCACGACGCCATGGCAGCCTCCATCGTCGCAGAGGAAGAGTTTGACACGCTCCAGGCCCAGGTCGGAAAGGCCGAAGCGCCAGCAGCAGAACAACCTGGGGCAGAGAAGACGGCACTGGCATCCCTCCTGGAGCAGTTCGCGAAAGAATCAGACGACTTCCACAAGTGGGCTGAGCCTGAAAGAAGCCTGGCGAGCAGCAAAGGCAAAAGGCGAGGCAATGGCGCAGAAGGTCAAGGAGCACGAGGCGTAGACGGCAAAGCACTTGCGGCACCTGGAGGAGGAGACCGCCAAGCACCAGGAGCAGCTGCGCCAGCTCGAGCAGGCGCGCACAAAGCGCCAGACGGAAGCACAGGAGCCAGGAGGTGAAGAAGAACAAAGGGCTCTTCCAGGAAAGAAAATCTGCCCCAGCCCCACGCCGCAGCGAGGCCTGCCAAGAAGAGCCGCAGCCTCAGGGTCAGCATCAGCGGCCACGCTCACCGGCGCCGCTGAGGCCGACGCAGCTGAAGCAACCAGAGTCGGCGCAGACAAAGAAGCAGATCGACGAGCCCGAGTGGACACGCACACCCAGCAAGCACGTGAAAAGGTTGCGCAGGCTAAGAGGGCGGACAAGGTGGTCGCGGAAGGGACAGGAGAACCCCCGTCGGGGTAGTCGGCTGAGGGCGAGCAAGAAGAAGGCTCGCCGTCAGTTCAACGTGGACTTCTTCAACATCACGACCTGGGGCCCGCAGGCCCAGGACTACTTCGAGGAGATCAGCAGCGCCAAGGACAGGGGCATCAGAGGCATTGCGGAGCATCACCTCCGCCAGCCTGCGCAGATCAGCAGAGCGCGAGCAGCGCTGCGACGGCGTGGCCTGCGCAGCTACTGGGCTCGAGCACGGCCGGGAGAAGGTGATGGCACACGCGGGGGAACTTGTGCAATCGCCAGAGGCTCGCTCGACTTACAGGATAGGCTCGCAGGCTTCGAGGAGAATTACCTCAGCGAGGAGGGCGGTGACATCACGGTCGTTATGGCCCACCTCCGCCAGGTGCGCTGCGCGGTAGCCGTCATCTACCTGGAGTGCGGCAAGGGCCTCAGCGACAGGAATGTGGACATCCTCTGCGACCTGAGAGAGAAGATTGCAGTCTGGGGGTGCCCCTGGGCAGCGATGGGCGATTTCAACATCGCGCCGTCGGAGTTCAACGACAGCATTTGGCCAAGGGTGTTGAATGCGCAGGTGGTGGCCGCAGAAGAAGGAGCTCCCACCTGCTTTCCAGCAGAAGGCACGGCGCGCTGCCTAGACTACGCGCTGGCATCGCAGGGCCTTGCCCCCTACTTCGATGGCCCTCAAGCTGACAGGAAGACCACTTCAGCTCAAAGGAAGAGCACTACGCCGCCCAGCAGCCATCAAGCCGCCAGTAACCGCCGAGAGGATGCCCAAGTCGCGGGCAGCCTGTCGCCGCGCAGCCAGAGGAGGGCAAGAGGCCATGGGGAGGAGACGCCAAGCCCTCGCAGAGGCAGGCTGCGAGGAGGCCGAACACGACATGGAGCCCGTGCCCCAGTTGTACTACGACAAGGAGGCCCAGCACGTGGTCACAGATGAGCTCTGGAACGCCGCAGCCGAGCAGGTCAGAGCGAAGGTGCGAGAAGAGCTCCCACCACACCTGCAAGGCACCGTCATCAGCAAGCTCATGGAGCAGGACATGCTGGAGTTGGGGCAGCAGTGCGACCTCTTCGCGGGAACCCTCGAGCTCAGCCTGTGCGAGAGCATCGGCATCCCAGCAGACCAGCGGGGCAAGCACATGGGCCATGGCCGCCCCCCGACTTCAAGAGCGCCAGCATCAAGGGCGCGGTCTCAGCCACCCCATGGGCAGGAGTGGAGCGCAACATCCACGCCTGGTGGTCGGATGTAGCCTCGCTCGTTCGCCAGCTTTCACATCATGATGCACGTGCGCTGGGCGTTGCCGTGAAAGGCCAGGGGCAGAACCAACAGCACCAGGCTGTGCGAGCAGGCGATGGAGGAGGCAACGTCAGCACCAGCGCCATGGGCCTGCCCCACAGCAGACCAGACAGCGGCACGGACGGGACGCAGAGGGGCGCCCGCCCCCCACCAGCAAGACGGAGCACCATGGACATGGATGACTACGACCCCCCCCAGGACGAGGAGGGCAGCGAGGATTGCCTCCAGCAGCCCGCAGATAAGCAGGACGGCGAGGATAACCACCAGCAGATCCCAGATGACCAGGACAGCATCGGGCGCCACCTGGCAGACCGCAGAGGACCCCAGCGCAGCGAGGGGTTAGGCCACGGAGGACCCCAGCGCGGCGAGGGGTTAGACCGCAGCAGGCCCCCGCGTGGCGAGGGGTTAGGCCACGGGGCACCCCGGCGCGGTGAGGGGTTAGACCGCAGGGGCCCCCAGCGTGGCGAGGGGTTGGGCCACGGAGGTCCCCAGAGCGGTGAGGGGCTAGACCGCGCCGACCCCCAGCGTGGCGAGGGGTTGGGCCACGGCGGGCCCCGGCGCGGTGAGGGGTTGGACCGCAGCAGGCCCCCGCGCGGCGAGGGGTTAGGCCACGGAGGGCCCCGGCGCGGTGATGGGTTAGGCCGCAGCAGGCCCCCGCGTGGCGAGGGGTTAGGCCACGGAGCACCCCAGCGCGGTGAGGGGTTAGACCGCAGGAGCCCCCAGCGAGACAACGACCCCTTCCAGGGCGAGGAGGACAGCGAGGATTGCTTCCAGCAGCCCGCAGATAAGCAGGACGGCGATGATAACCACCAGCAGATCCCAGATGGCCAGGACAGCATCGGGCACCACCTGCAGTGGGAGAACGCCGACGGGGACAACGGGGATTGCCTCCAGCACTCCACAGATAAGCAGGACGGAGAGGATTACCACCAGCAGATGCCAAATCAGCAGGACAGCATCAAGGGCCACCAGGGCTTTCGTCGTCACGCTGATGGACCAGAGAATACTGCCCCAGGTGGCACGCACTGCTCACCCCCGCAGCCAGATGACACTTCGGGGGCAGAGGGTGCCGACCACCTGGGGGGTCAGAAAGAAGAGCCATGCGGCATGGGCCTTCCCCCACCAGACCTTTGGAATGATGGGCGTCACCAGAGAGAACGTGAATAATCTGTGAGTATGAGAAACGACCTGGAGAGGTTGGCTGCCATCTGGATGGATGGCCTGAGCCAGGTACCAGAGGACAACACCAACTGGATGGAGTGGCGCCCGCCCATCCTGGAGGTGGTTTTCTCCAACGGCGGCAACATCGGCCTGGGGCGGCTCCTCAGGCGTTGGCAACCCCGCGCCAGCCTCGGCGACGTCCCCAGGGATCTCTGCGAGCGAGCGTGGCGGCATGCAGCCCCACGCCGCCAAGGCTTCCTCACAGGCCTAGCAGAGCTGGAGCCCATGAGGAGATACGAACTGGAGATGGTGCATTGGCGGGAGCTCGCAGCGCTAAGAGAGATGATGAGGGAGGCGCTGGGCGAAATGGCACCAAGACCCAGAGCGGCACGCCAGCCAGCAGCTGAACCAGAAGGAGCAGCACGACGACCACATGAAGCGATTCCAGGAGCAGGCAGTGGACTGAGTAGTCGACAACCGCAGCAGGCCCGCAACCAGAGCGGCCACCACGCGCTGCAGCAGGCTCACACACGACGACAGCTCGCACGCCAGCTCCAACAGCAAGATTGCGGTAGGCACAACGAAGAAGGCGAGGCCAAGGAGCATCAGCATAACCTCTTGGCGACGCTGGGCATGATCGCAGAAGGAGCCCTGGTGGACCCTGCCAACAGCCACCAGGTCGCTGAAGAAGTCAGGAGAGCAGCCAATAACCTCACCAAGGCGGTGAGGAAAGCGTACACCCACTGGGTGCACGACGCCACGGCAGGCAGCGCCAAGTTGGCCCACGCCTACACCAAGGCAGCGGAGCGCAGCCGCATCGAGGACATCCTGGAGCATGGGCCAGGTGGTCTCGCACCCGCAGCAGCTGGTGGACCTGCGCAAGGGCGCGCGGCAGCGAAGGTGGACACGAGATGCGCACAAGTCAGACCAGATCCAGGACGCGCAGGGCAAGCTGAGGACGGCAGCAGACAGTGCACTCGAGCCCCTCAGCAAGGACATCGCCGGCTCCATCATCCAGCACCTAAAGCGCAACGCGGGCCAGGGAGCTGACTGGTGGAGGGCGCCAGAACTAAAGGCAATGGGCGCCCAGGGGCTCAAGGAGTTCGTGCAGTGCCTCCACAACTGCGAGGAGCGCGCGGCGTGGCCATGGCAGTTCTACTTGCTGTTGGAGCTGCTGCTGGGCAAAAAGCCAGGCATAGGAGGCGAGCGACCCATCGGCCTCATGCCCATGCCCTACCGTATCTGGAGTGCGGCCAGACGGCCCATCATCGCCACCTGGGGCAAGGAGGCGGCAGGTTTCTGGGACACGGCAGTGGCAGGCCCCTCAGCGCTCAGAGTGGCGATGCACAGGCTGATGAGGGCAGAGGCGGCAGTGCAAATGTGCTTCCACGCAGCAGGCATTTCTACGATGTGGCCAACTTCTATGATCACATTGGCCTCGACCAGCTGATCGAGAAGGCCAGCGACCCCAACTTCCCCTTGCTGCCCCTGGCCATGGCAGTGCAGATGCACCTGGCGCCGAGGGCCATCATGGCCCACAGCCTTTTCTCCGACATCTTCGAGCCCGCCAGCAGCATGGTAGCAGGTTGTGGCCAGGCCGTGGACCTCACGAGGCCGCCCCTCTACGGTAGCATGGATGCAGCGCACATGCACCACATCTACGTGGTGATCCAGCAGTACCTGGACGACCTGGCCCTGTAGATCGAAGGAGCAAGAAAGCAGGTCATAGATCAGGTGAAATACGTGGCTGCATTGGCGCACCAGGGTTTCGCGAAGCTCTCCATCCCGATATCCATCAAGACGGCAGTCGAGGCCTCCGACAAGGACCTCCAGCAGGAGATTGCCAGCATCCTGGATGGCCTGGGCACCCCGAATAAGCAGCCAGGGGTTGTCCGAGACTTGGGCGTGGACACGGGGCTGGGCAAGCAGCTGAAGCGGCCTACCCATGCAGCCAGGCAGGCGAAAGCAAAGCAGCGCGTCGCAAAGCACAAGGACATCGCCAAGACGGACGCCAGAGGTGCAGCCAAGGTATACGCAGCAGGGGCCCATTGCCAACAAGTCTGGGACCTGCCAGCGCACGGCACCACCCCCACGGAGGCGACCAAGGTCAGGGCCACAGAGGCAGCGCTGCTCACAGGAGGGCACAAAGCAGGCCGATGCACATCCACCATCCTCCTGATCCAGAGGGGCGCGCAGGAGGCGGTTACCAGGGCCATCGTGGACCAAGTCAAGCAGCTCTGGCTCACCATCGTTGACCACCCGACGGGGCTCAAGCGATACCAGAGAGGTTGGCGCATGCTGTGCGACAAGCTGCAGGCCCTGGGGCCCCACAGGAGGTGGAACCAGGTAAAGGGCCCCATGACAGGCGTCATCGTGCAGCTGTTGGGGCTGGGCTGGAACCCAAGGCGGCTGGACAGCTGGACCAGCCCAGCAGGAGATGGGTGGGCGTACCGACCAGAAGACATCCCACACATCGGAGCGCTTCTCCAGAAGGTCCAGCTGAGTGCTCAGCAACAGCTCTGGCAGCAAGCGGCGGAGCATCGGCACGGTGCAGGACTGCAGGAGGGGGGCGACCTCTACCAGCTGCATGGGCACCTGAGGAGGAGGCGACGCAAAGGGCAACACGCCGAGGCGGCCATGCTGGAGACCATCGCAGTGGCAGGTATTTGGACGAGGGAGCGGCGCAGAGCAGCGAACCTCAACCAGGCAGGGGAAGGCATCTGCGCTAGGTGCGGAGAGGCGACCGAGACGGAAACGCACCGTTACTACACCTGCCCCGCAGACGAGGATATTGACCACAGCAACAACACCGACCTAGCCAAGCAGGCCATCGATGCGCTCGACCAGCGGCAGGACGAGCACTTCTGGCTCAGAGGGGCCCCACCAGCAGCATGGGCAGTAAAGGTTGACCCAGGCGAGGACGTCGAGAGGGCGGCCCACATCTTCTGCACCAGCGCGGGGGCCCAAGCAGCAGCGCAGGTGGGCCACAAAGTCCAAGCCGATTACGTTTTCACTGATGGCTCGGGGGGGGGGGGGGGGGGGGGCATGTGCGACAGCCAAGGGCCCCAGGCTACGGAGATGTGGCTGGGCGGTGGCGGCCTTCAGGTGCGACCAGGGCGGCCTGCCTCAGGAGGTGGCAGCTTGGCACGGCACGATCAGAGCGCCGCACACGGTGCCACGGGCGGAGCTCACGGCCATGAGCAAGGCCATCGGCTACACGACGGCGGCTTCAGCACGTGGGCTCAACATCGCCAGTGATTGTAAGTGCGCCCTGGATGCCCTCAAACAGGTTCAAGACCCAGAGGACCTCGACTACCGGAGCACCAATTTTGACTTCTGGCTCATGGCCAAGCGGTAGCTCCATAACAGCACCGACCACATCATGGGCCACCGCACCCCCAGTCACATGATCGAGCTCCCGACTGAGCTGGAAAAGGTGGGCAGGACCGACGTGGTGGGTCATAGGCAACGAGATGGCGGACAAGTACGCAAGCTGGGAAGCTGAGCATGGAGCGCTGGACCCAGCCACAATCGCGCAGCAACAGATCAGGGACCAGATCGCGGTGGCAGTCCAGAACAAGCTGCTGGGCATCAACATGGCGGTGGTGGTTGAGGATCCCAACAAGGTGGCTCAGCGACCAAAGGCCAAGCACAAAAGGCCACATAATGCCAGGGAGAAGGCAGAGCAGCGCCGCCATGACCTGCGCAAACTACATCCGAGATGAGCCGCCACCTGGACCAGCACGGGAACGCGAGGCTCGATCTCAAGACAGTGCAGATCGGCACGCAGGTCGCCACGACACCCACAAGACGCAGCTCACGCAGGGTTGGCTCTGGTGCGAGAAGTGTGGGGCCACCAGCTACCTTGGGAACCACAAGAGCCGAATTGTTGCAGGAGTGGCGCGCAAGCTGGCCAAGCCATGTGCCCCGCCCACTACAGCGGGCCGCAGGGTCATCACGGACCTGCAGAAGGGGAGGCTGCCGCGAAGAACAAAGCAGGACGTGGAACAAGCGGCAGCCGCGCCACCAGAGGAGGTCACGACAGCGGGTTTCAAACCACGAGCGAGCAGCGCAGGGGTGATCGACCTGGACGGAGAAGGCTCGGAAGCAGAGGCACCGCAGCCAGCTCAGCCGCAACCTCCAAGGCATCCCCACCCAGCAGCCCAGGCGAGCTGGCAGCTAGTGGACCACATGGAGGGCTACGCGGAGCAGTGGATGAACATGGTGGACCAGGACGTGTTGGAGGACAAAGACGACTGGATGGAGCACAGTGTCCCGTACCTGGTCGCCGTCACTAACGAAGGAGGAAGGACGGGCGTCCAAGACCAGAAGAGGGCAGTCACGCCAAGGGGGACCCAGCAGACCATCGACTTCTGCGCGGGCATCTGGAAGAACACCCACAGGGCGCGAAGGAGGCTCATGAAACACATGCTCACCCTCCCGCACGGCTCCAGACAGCAGGCGGCAAGAGTACACATGGAAGCCTTCCAGGGCAGGCGGGTGACCATCCTCACCCACAGCTTCCCCAGCAGCGAGCGCAGGCCATTACCCAGCACGGCGGGCGACTACAGAGCGTGGGCCCTTGAGTGCCTGGACGACAACTCCACGCAACCAGACAGTGAAGTGCCAGTGCTGGAAGGTTATGACAGTGACCACGACATGGACATCATTGAGGCGTCAGACCAGCCCAACGATGCCACAACCTGCGGCAAGACCAGCGCGACCTTTCAGGGGGCGCCGTGGATCGCCAAGCCGACAGGGCCCGACCTGATGAAGTACGCGCGGGAGGCCAAGGACGCAGGCATGCAGCACCCGCGACTCCACCAGCAACGAGGAGACGAAGACCAACCCCATGAGCAAGAGCTGGCCTGGCTTGAGAGGAGCCGCCTGGAGCAGCTCCTGCAATCGCTGGCAGGAGGCTGGACCCAACAAGCAGGCGAGAGCGGCTGGCAGACGTGGAGCGCGGCGTGCGTACCCCATGTGCTGAGGGTGCTCCAGACTGGTCCATGCCAGCGGCTCTTCAGTGACATCCCAGGGCCCAGCAGGCAACGCAGCCAGCGCAGAGCGGCAGAGGGCATCTGCCGCATGGCCTGGCTCAACAGTGGAACGGAGCGCAGGGGGGCTCAGCAGCAGGGCCCGAGTGAGGCAGCTCGACGCAGGGCCACGGCAGAACAGCTCCTCGGAGCGGTCACGCCAGCAGCTGAACAAGAAGGAGGCGAAAAGCATCCCAGCGCGGTGAGGGGTTAGACCGCAGCGGTCCCCAGCGTGGCGAGGGGTTAGGCCACGGAGGTCCCCAGCCCAGTGAGGGGTTAGACCGCGCCGACCCCCAGCGCGGCGAGGGGTCAGGCCATGGCGGACCCCAGCGCGGCGACGGGTTAGACCGCAGCAGGCCCCCGCGCGGCGAGGGGTTAGGCCACGGGGGGGCCCGGCGCGGAGAGGGGTTAGACCGCGCTAGGCCCCAGCGAGGCGAGGGGCGAGGCCACTCAGGACCCCGGCGCGGCGAGGAGGCAGGCCGCAGAGGACCCCAGCGTGGCGAGGGGTTAGGCCGCAGAGGACCCGAGCGCGGTGAGGGGTTAGACCGCAGCAGACCCCCGCTCGGCTAGGGGTCAGGCCACGAAGGCCCCCAGCGCGGCGAGGGGTTAGACCGCAGGAGCCCCCACCGTGGCGAGGGGCCAGGCCACGAAGGTTCCCAGAGCGGTGAGGGGTTAGACCGCGCCGACCCCCAGCGCGGCGAGGGGTTAGGCCACGGCGGACCCCAGCGCGGCGAGGGGTTAGACCGCAGCAGGCCCCCGCGTGGCGAGGGGTTAGGCCACGGAGGACCCCAGCGCGGTGAGGGGCTAGACCGCAGCAGGCCCCCGCATGGCGAGGGGTTAGGCCACGGAGCACCCCGGCGCGGTGAGCGGTTAGACCGCAGGAGCCCCCCAGCGCGGCGAGGGGTTAGGCCGCGAAGGCCCCCGGCGCGGTGAGGGGTTAGACCGCGCCGACCCCCGGCGTGGCGAGGGGTTAGGCCACGGCGGACCCCAGCGCGGTGAGGGGTCAGACCGCAGCAGACCCCCGCGCGGCGAGGGGTTAGGCCACGCAGGACCCCAGCGCGGAGAGGGGTTAGACTGCAGCAGGCCCCTGCGCGGCGAGGGGTTAGGCCACGAAGGGCCCCCTGCGCGGCGAGGGGGTAGGCCGAGGAGGACCCCGGCGCGGCGAGGGGTTAGGCCGCAGCCCCGCGCCAGGCAAGGAGGCCGCGAAGGCCCACGTGCCCAGGGATCTGCGGCCAGAGCGGTCCCTGGATGAGCGCAGAGCTGAGGAGCGGCAGCAGCCGTCCATCAGGCTGCTCCTCGAGCTCTAGAGCGCGGTGGCATCAAGTTCGTCAGACTGCCGCCGCTCGAGGGGTGCGACTCAAGGAGTCACCGAGAGGCGGCGGCATGGGCGCCGTGCGATGAGGCCGCTGGCCCACCCCGCCTCGGGCGCGTCGCCCGCGCGGGGTGCCGAGACCAGGGGCGCCCACTCGCGGGCGTGAGCACGCGGGTTTAAAATCTCCTCCTCCTCCTCTTGTTCCTCCTCCTCCTCCTCCTCGTTATCCTCCTCCTCCTCCTCCTCCTCCTCATCCTCCTCCTCCTCCTCCTCCTCCTCTTCCCCCTCCTCCTCCTCCTCCTCCTCGCAGCGCCTGCGGGGGGAAAGAGGTGGGGCTGGGGCCTAGCACGTCCACGCCTCCTCCTCCGAAGATAGAAGCTTGCGAGAAGAGGGGGGGGTAAGTTGGAGCCATCTATCGCCCCTAGCTCTAGCTACTCCTCCTACCACCTCGTCGCCACGGCTGGATCCGCGAGCGCGAGCTGGGCCGCGTGGAGGGCCAGGGCCGCGATCGCGGACAAGTGGCTGGTGGGGGGCGAAGCGTTGGAGCCGAAGCGGAAGGGGGCGTCTGAATCTAAGCCCGCCGCCATCGCCTACAGCGCAGGGAGCGAGGCCAACCACAAACGGTGCCTGGAACGGAAGTTTGGCAAGACAAGTGCGAGAAGCAGAGTGTGAGAAGTGAAGCGCGGTACCGACGCGTGGGCAGGTCGCTGGAGTGCGGACGCCCGCCCGAGGTGCTGCAGAGGGGAAGCTCGGGCGACGAGGCGCGGTGGAAGACCGCGCCGCCCCGTGCGCGGCGCGCGCCGCGCGGCGGGGAGCCGCGACGGGGCGGGAGAGACTGCCTGCGGCAGAGGGGAAACTCGCGGAAACTCCTCCTCCTCCTCCTCCTCCTCCTCCTCCTCCTCCTCCTCCTCCTCCTCCTCCTCCTCTTCCTCCTCCTCCTCCTCCTCCTCTTGGTCTGGCGAATAACTGCCCGAATTTCCGCCCCGAGCTTCGGCCACGTCCGCAGGACATGTGTTCTGCTGGAAACCGTGGCTTCTGTCTCTAGGCGGCATCCCGGCCAGCGCCGTTACGACAGGTAGCGCAAGTCGACATGGTGACTCGCGGAACTTTCATATTTGTCAACCTCATCATTACCATTGATGCGATGGAAACAATTGCAAAACAAAGGTAGGAAGAGGGAGGGGGAGCTTGAGGGATATAGGAGGAGGTACGAGGAATCAAGGGGAGGCAACAGGCGCTCTGGTGACCCGCGCGGGTCACCGGTGCCCCGCGCGCCCTGGCAAGCGAGGATGGAGGAAAAAGTGGGAGAAGGTAGGAGGGGGTAGGAGGAGGTAGGAGGAGTAGCAGGAGGTAGAAGGACGTTGCAGGAGGCAGGAGTAGGCCGAAGCGGGCAGAGGGTAGGACGAGGTAGGAGGAGACGGGAGGAGGAAGGAAAAGGTATGAGGAGGGAGAAGGGGAAGGAAGGGAAAGTGACAGGGGTGAAAGGGGGTGGGGGGACGAAGGGGCGGGGGCGGCGGGGCATTTGGATGGGGGGGGAGAGGGGGCCTGGCCTCTTCGGGCCATCCCTGGGGCCCGCGCGGGGGTGAGGGATGGAGGGGAGGAGGAGGAGGAGGAGGAGGAGGAGGAGGAGGAGGACGGAAAGGGTGGTGATGTTGATAGTTGATGGTGGTGATGATGGCGGTAATGATGATGATGATAATGAGGATGATCGGGGCTGATAACTGGGGGTGGAGTGGGGGGGTAGAGAGGGGGTTGGAAGGGGGGGGGGCTTAGGCTCCTCATTGGAGCATCGGAGGCCCTCTCAGGACCAGGTTGGGCGCCGTCAGTCAAAAGAGGGGGGTCGCATGTGTCCCCCGCCTGGGCCTCTTGGGGCCCTCTTTGGGCGCTCTTGGAGCGCTCCTGGGCGCTCTTGCTGCTGTCTTGGGCCCCATCATGGGCCATCTTGGAGCTTTCTTGCCAAGGGCCCATCGAAAACGAAAACGCGGAACGGGAAAAATCTATGATGTTGGTTGGGTGTCTCAGGAGTTGGGCTCCCTGGGGGCCGCCTTGGGGAGGCTCGGAGGGCACTTGGAATTGTCCTGGGCGGGTCTTGACGGCTCCGGTGAGCCGGCTCCCCGCGTCCTCTGCCTGTCTCGTCCTCGTTCTTCCCCGAAGGCTGGGGCCAGAGTCGGACGACTTGTCATCGTCCAGACCGGCTGGACCGAGTGCGGTGCGTGTTGGAGGCGCGGTGCTCGACGTTGTGGATATGCCTCCCTTCTCCCTCCCCCCCCTCTGGTTGCCGTTCGAACCGATGCATTTTCGTTTAAGTAGTTCCTGCCCTTCGCCATGCCCGCCAAGAGCGCAGTGCCAAGCTGCGGCGAAGACGCTTCGCCCAGCCCAACTCAGTTTTCCCGCCCCTACTCCGCCTTCCCCGCCCCAAGTTTTTGGTGCCATGTCTTCGGTCGATATGCCTGGCCTGGGCTGCGACCGCTTAGATTGCCACTGAGTTTGTCTTAGTGCCGCCCGCAGGGCACGGAGCTGGCTGATACGATTCAGGGCCAATGTTGTATCAGTTTTCCCTTGTTCCCCTCCTCCTCCTCCTCCTCCTCCTCCTCCTCCTCCTCCTCCTCCTCCTCCTGTTCCTCCTCCTCCTCCTCCTCCTCGTTTTCCTCCTCCTCCTCCTCCTCTTTTTCCTCCTCCTACTCCTCGCGGAGCCTGCGGAAGGAGAGAGGTGGAGCTGGAGCCTAGTATGTCCGCGCCTCCTCCTCCGAAGATCGAAGCTTGCGAGAAAAGGGGGGATAAGTTGGAGCCATCTATCGTCCCTAGCTCTAGCTACTCCTCCTACCACCTCGTCGCCACGGCTGGATCCGCGAGCACGAGCTGGGCCATGTGGAGGGCCAGAGCCGCGATCGCGGACAAGTGGCTGGTGGGGGGCGAAGCGTTGGAGCCAAAGCGGAAGGGGACGTCTAAGTCTAAGCCCGCCGCCACCAGCTACAGCGCAGGGGGCGAGGCCAGCCACAAACGGTGGCTGGGACGGAAGTTTGGTAAGACAAGTGCGAGAAGCAGAGTGTGAGAAGTGAAACGCGGTGCCGGCGCGTGGGCAGGTCGCTGGAGCGCGGGCGCCCGCCCGAGGTGCTGCAAAGGGGAAGCTCGGGCGACGAGGCGCGGTGGAAGACCGCTCGCCACGTGGCCCCGTGCGCGGCGCGCGCCGCGCGGCGGGGAGCCGCGACGCGGCGGGAGAGACCGCCTGCGGCAGAGGGGAAACTCGCGGAAACTCTTATTATTCTTCCTCCTCCTCCTCCTCCTCCTCCTCCTCCTCCTCCTCCTCCTCCTCCTCCTCCTCCTCCTCCTCCTCCTCTTTGGTCTGGCGAATAACTGTCCGATTTTCCGCCCCGAGTTTCGGCCACGTCCGCAGGACATACGTTCTGCTGGAAACCGTGGTAGTAGCGCAAGTTTACATGGTGACTCGCGGAGCTATCATCGGTTGTTGACCTCATCATTACCATTGTTGCGATGGAAAACATGAAAAAGGTAGGAAGAGTGAGGAGGAGCTTGAGGGATATAGGAGGAGGTACAAGGAATCAGGGGGAGGGAACAGGCGCTCTGGTGACCCGCGCGGGTCACCGGTGCCCCGCGTGCCCTGGCAAGCGCGGATGGAGGAAAAAATGGGAGAAGGTAGGAGGAGGTAGGAGGAGTAGCAGGAGGTAGAAGGACGTTGGCAGAGGGTAGGAGGAGGTAGGAGGAGACTGGAAGAGGAAGGAGAAGGTATGAGGAGGGAGAAGGGGAAGGAAGGGAAGGTGACAGGGGTGAAAGGGGGTTGGGGGGCGAAGGGGCGGGGGCGGTGGGGCATTTGGATGGGGGGGGAGAGGGGGCGCGGCCTCTTCGGGCCATCCCTGGGGCCCGCGCGGGGGTGAGGGATGGAGGGGGAGGAGGAGGAGGAGGTAGGAGGAGGTGGGAGTAGGAGAAGGAGGACGGAAAGGGTGGTGATGTTGATGGATGATGGTGGTGATGGTGGCGGTGATGGTGATGATGATAATGAGGGTGATCGGGGCTGATAACTGGGGGTGGAGTGGGGGGGTAGAGAGGGGGTTGGAAGGGGGGGGGGGGCTTAGGCTCCTCATTGGAGCATTGGAGGCCCTCTTAGGACCAGGTTGGGCGCCGTCAATCAAAAGAGGGGGGTCGCATGTGTCCCCCGCCTGGGCCTCTTGGGGCCCTCTTTGGGCGCTCTCTGAGCGCTCCTGGGCGCTCTTGCTGCTGTCTTGGGCCCCTTTCATGGGCTATCTTGGAGCTTTCTTGCCAAGGGCCCATCGAAAGCGAAAAGGCGGAACGGGAAACATTTATGATTCATGTTGGTTGGGTGCATCAGGAGTTGGGCTTCCTGGGGGCCTCCTTGGGGAGGCTCGGAGGGTACTTGGAGCAGTCCTGGGCGGGTCTTGACGGTTCTGGGAGGCTATCTTGAACCGTTTTGAGCTACGGCATCTTGAGCGATACTGGAAGTTATCTTGGGCTCTCTGGGGCCCTCTTGGATCTTGGACGCTCCAACGCCTTGCGCCACCCCCATCCGGAGAAGGGGCCCCCCCTCCCCTGTGCGTGATCCATTGTGTAGCAGCAGCGTTGTGCATGATGTGTGCTCTGTAATGTTTCGGCTTAGGCGCTTTGACCAGTTTTAGCTACATATCAAAAGCATCGAGCGATATCAGCGATATCAGCCACGTCAGTGGTAGCGGAGCGGTTCACCCGCGGCTGTGCCGGCGGCGCCGGCACTGTTGGCCTCAGCGAGGCCCTGGCTGCTGCGCGGCCATCTGCAGCGCAGAACATCAACTTCGAGAATTTCTTGGCGAGTTTGATGCTTGGATCTGTCTTGTGGTTGTTTCTGCATCTCGTTGGAGGCCCGACGACGCTAGCAGAGATGACTTCCAGCCAAGATGATGACAAGTATCAAGGAGCAGACGCCTACGTTCCACACTGGGGCGGCAATCCCGCTTCCTGGCACACGTATAAGGACGAGGTCAGGATTTGGACGCTTGGACTGAACTCGGATGTGCCATATTCGCTTGCAGCTCGGATGATTCGCAAGCTCAAAGGCGCAGCGAGACGGAAGGCCCTCACGCTCACGAATGAACAGTTGCAGCCTTTCCGTGGAGTACCTGAGCGACGCAACGATGAAGGTCTGGTCACACGCGAAGGAGTTCCCCCGGACCTCGAGCGGGGCATCCGCAACCTGATGGAGGTTTTGGAGACGTTGTGCCCGCCGAAGGTTAGCAGGAAGGGCGAGACGATGGCGGACTTCTTCGAGACAATGAAGTACCAGCGTCGGTTGGGCACGAGGATTTCTGATTACATCACGGTGTTCGACCAGGGAGTGACTCGGCTCATAGATGACGGAGTTGATTTTTCGGACGACTCTGACATTTCGGGTTATTTCTTCATGGGGCGACTAAATATTACAAAGGAGCAGCGTGAGAGATTGATTGCGGCATTACCGAGCGAGACTTTCCAGCTTCGAGAGGTTCAGACCACAGCGATGCGGATTTTCCAGGATATACACTTGACAGAAAGAAGCCTGCCTCGACGACCCGACCTCAAGCGGCCACCTCGCAAGGGAGCTCGACCTCCGGCGAAGCAGGTGAATGTCACCGAGATCGAGGAGGACGAGGATTACGACGACAAGGAACCCGACGGGGACGGCGTCGAGGAGCTGGTTCAGCGCGAGCTCGAGGCCCTCGCCATGGAGCTCAACGAGGTGAACGAGGACGACCTTGATCAGGAGCAGCTGGACGCGGTCGAGAAGGCGGCGGTGCAGCTCACGGAGTTGCCGGAGGCCCTGGCGACGGTGCGCAACGCGACGAGCAGCATCAAGAGGGGCGGCGGCTCCTCCGGCTCTGGAGGCGCCGCGGTGGCTCCAAGAGGACGCGGCGGCGGACGCGGCCGCGGTGGAGGCCGGGAGCCCGGCCGCGGAGGCAAGTTCCAGCCGATCAAGGACACGCTCGACGGCAGGAAGAAGAAATCACAGTGTAGGGTCTGCTACCAGTGGGGCCACTGGTCGGGAGACCCAGAGTGCCCAGGCCCGCCGCAGGAGGTCTCCGCAGTGACGAACGAGACGCAGCTCGACGACGACGAGATCGAGGTCCTTGCGGTGGAGATGTCGGCGCCCCTCGCCGTGCTCCAGACGGTGATCGCCCCGGCGGGCGCCATGTGCAGGAAGGGCGCGGTCGACTCGGCGTGCGCGAGGAGCGTGATGGGCACGCCCTGGTGGGACGACTACTACGGCTACCTGAAGGCTATCGGCCTGGACAAGGAGGTGACCTTCGAGAACGTCACGGAGACTTTCAAGTTCGGAGATGGTGGCACGGCGGATTCGGCAACGAGAGTGAGGTTCCCGGTTGCGGCGGCCAAGTTTCCACACTTCATTAAGGCCTACCTGTTGGACATCCCAGGCCTCAGCCTACTCCTTGGACGAGATTACCTGGAGTCAGTACACGCCGAGATCAAGACATCACCGCCGAGAAGGATCACCATTGGACCACATCGAGCAGAGCTTTCACAGGACAAGGCCACTGGGCACTACATGTTGGATTTGAACCCAGATGCCTACCACGTGCTGCGCAGCCATTCCAAGACCAAGAGCGAGTTGGACGAACTTCCCCGAAGGCTTCGACCGAGGACGAGTGGCAGATTGGCTTCAAAGATCACGGCACTCATATGTGGAGCTTCGGCCGTTACCGCGACCGGAGGCCAGACGTGCAACGTAGAGGTGGTGAAGGACTTCGTGAGCATCAACGAGGTTCAGAGTATGAAGAACGTGACCTTTCCCACGAGTGCGGAAGTTCAGGACACGACAGTTGAGACGATTTGTGGAAATGAGTGCTACGTATGTGCGAGACCGACGAGTTTCACTTGCCCTTGTGGGTTGCATTCCTGCTCTGGGCGCGTGCGAGATGGATTTTGTCCTGGCTGTAAGTACGACGTGGACATGGTGGGTTTTGTGGACGGCGATTTCTCCAACAGCGTTCAGAATGGCACTTGGAAGTTTATGAAGCGTGGCCAGCACAAGCAGAATCTTTCGGGGATCACTAAGGCGAAGACGCTGCACGACCATAACGTGATCCCGAACCGTGTGAGGAAGTTGATCCAGCTCGAGCAAGCAGATGAAGTTCATGGACAGGCAGTTGCAGCTATACGACGGGGACGCCCAAGGAACTACAGCCTGTTCGAGTTGGCATGCGAGCCCAATAGCAAGCTGGGGAACGAGTTCAACAAGGCCGGACGGACAGATAAGGCTTTCAGAGTTCATCTACCCAAATGCGACCTACGCAAGAAGGGTACTGTCGAAGGGTTGTTGGTGAAGATCAAGCGCGAGAAGAAGAATGGCAACCTACCGGTTATTTGGACCAGTATCCCCTGCACTCCGTGGTGTACATACCAGCGACTTTGGAATTCAAGGACGTTGGCACAGCGAGTTCGACTGAAGTTAAAACGTCAGGAGAACAGAAAGATACTTCGCAATGTACTTTGGCTTCTTCGAGAATTACGCCCACTTTCGATACCTACAGGCTTCGAGCTACCCTTCCAGAGCGACATTTGGAATGAGAAGTTCAAGCCGAAGGAGTTGAGCCAGATCGAGGAGATCCTCAACTTGCAGACGAAGTTCGACGGGTGCCAGTACGGGGCCAAGACCAGGAAGGGCGAGCCTATTCGTAAGAGGTTCACGGTACTGACGAACCACCAGCCGGTGGTCAACAAGCTCTACAAGAAATGCGACGGGAAGCACGTGCACGCGAAGGTGTTCGGCGGCAAGGAGCTCATGGAGACCGGGAGGTACACGCTGGCGCTGGTGAAGGACATCGCCGCTGGACTACGAGCTCCCCGCCAGGGACACGATGTGCTGCCCGTGGCCTACGACAAGGAGATCACAGCTCGCGCCAAGGAGGTCCTCGACAAGATGGACCCGCAGGAGCGCGTGCAGTTGGAGCGCGTGGTCAAGCTGGTGCATACCAACACCGGCCACCCGACCAACGCCAGCCTGGCCAGGGCCATCCGCCTGCAAGGTGGATCAGCCGAGGCGATCGCGGCTGCCGAGGCTCTTCAGTGTCCGGACTGTGCGAGGCGGAGGCCGCCCGACATCTCGACGCCGGCCGATTTGAGGTCCAAGTTTCGTGAGTTCGGCGACGGGGTGGCCACCGACCTGATGATGTTAGCCGACGTCAAAGGCCACCAGGCCCAGCTGCAGAACAACGTCGACATGGCCACCCACTTCCAGCTGGTGGCACCGCAGACCGACAAGAAGCCGATCACTTCGTGGACGACGCTACTCACGAGGTGGATGGGCTGGGCTGGCCCTCCTCAAGCCAGCATCGCCGACCTCGGCGGCGAGTTCGAGAGGGAGTTCCGCGGCGAGCTCGAGGGCATGGGCTGCGAGCTGATCGCCACGGCAGCGCTGAGCCCCACGCAGAACAGCGTCTGCGAGAGGCACGGCGGCGAGTGGAAGTACATCGCCAAGGCCATCATCGACGAGTACCAGATCGATTTCACGGCCCCAGGCGTGCTGGAGTGGCTTTGCACCGTGGTCAACTGGGCCAAGAACAGCAAGATTGGCCCCTCAGGATTCAGCCCGGCGCAGTGGGTGCTTGGTCGCGGCTACAGGCTGCCCTACGGCATCCTGTCGAACCACGCGAGGTTGTCCCTCCACCAGCGGGCCAGGGACGACCAGACGTTCCAGCAGCGCATCGGCATGCTGGCGGCGGCGCAGCGTGCAGCCCAGGCGGTCGAGTACGATCGTCGGCTCTCGGAGGCCTTCCTGGCCAAGAGCCGAGGGAAGTCAGCGAGGCCATCGAGCCTCAATTTCAGCATCGGCGACCAGGTCTTCTACTGGCGTGGTCTCAACAAGGCCAAGAAAATGTGGAATTTCAAGTGGCACGGTCCTGGAGTTGTCATCGGCTACGAGGGCAACAACGTGTGGGTTTCGCACCGCAACGCCACCCTCAAGTGTTCGCCGAAGCACCTCCGACCGGCCATGCCCGAGGAGTGCGTGCCCTGGAACGAGATCTTCGACGCTCTGGCCCACAACCTGGAGCCCGAGTTTGAGGAGGACACGCCGTATATGGAGGCACCGCCTGGTACGGAGACCGACTACTACGACATGACTGTCGACGAGGAGGAGCTTCCCGGACCAACACACATCCAACCTCGGGAAGACGCTCTACGGGGAAAAGTCGCGGTCGGTTCGGCTACCGACCTGAGGGCTCGGCCGAGGAGGAGACCCCAGGACCCCCTCCTGATTTTGATGCCGCTGCGGGTCCTGAAGAATCAGCCGAGTCAGATGCCAAACGAGTTCGATTTCATAATGACCAAGATCAAGAGCCGGAAATGCCACAAGTACCTCAACGGGAAGCGGCACCACCCCATCAAGAAGCCGACCCAGAGCCGGAGACGCCCTACTTCGACCAGGAGTCGCCCATGGACGCGCACAATCAGCAGGTTCCCGAGGACGAGATGGATGAGGAGACGCCCTACATGGAGCCGCCAGGAGCCGACATCGAGGAGGAGACGCCCTACATGGAGGAGCAGGCCTCGGAGCAGGAGCCACAGACCGCGGAGGAGACGCCGTGCCAGGCACCGGCCGCGGAGGAGCCCCGACCTGCACCACCTGGGCACGCTGTGCGACGGACAAGGTACAACCCGCTCGACGACCTGCCCGTCAGCATCCGCAGGAACCTCGAGTCCAGGAGGATGGCGGCACAGTACGACCCACTTGACGACGTACCGAGGGTGATTCGGCAGGAGCTTCGACAGCAGCAGGACGCCAAGAAGCACAGGGTCAACGAGCACATGATTATGGAGCTCTCACTCAAGGAGGCGGCCGATTTAGATTTCTCGACTCCATGCCCGACCAGGTTTAAGCGCGTCGATCTTGTGGGCAACTCGAGGAGCAAGGAGCTGACGTTCAAGAACCTCACGGGCGCCAACCAGGTCAAGATGCGTAAGGCTATGGCGTCAGAATGGGACAAGTGGCTGGCATTTCATGCAGTACGATTTTGTTCCAAGGAGGAGCTGGACGAGCTCATGCGCGAGAGGCCGAAGCTCAAGATCGTTGGTACCCGCTGGGTGCTGACCGAGAAGGACGTCGACAACTTCAAGGCGAGGCTCGTTGTTCAAGGTTGCCAAGAGAACGACCTCGGCATCCGTACAGACGCCCCGACTGGCAGTCGGGACGCCTTCTGGCTTACGGCCGGGTTCGCTGCCCAGCCGGGCTGGGACGGGGCTTTCTTCGACGCGAAGAGTGCCTACCTGCAGGCCGAGGGGATCGATCGCGTGTTGATGATCAAGATGCCGCTGGAGAATCCCCCTCCAGGCACCAAGCCAGGCCAGGTTTTCTTTGCGACGGGCAGTATTTATGGCACTAAGGATGCTGGCAGGGCCTGGTATTTGTATCTGAAGTCTGTGCTTAAGGAGTTCGAGATACACGAGAGCAAGCTGGAAAGAGGTTGGTATTACCTGGCACACAAGGGCGAGATCGTCATGGTCATTCACTCGCACGTGGACGACATGTTTTTCGCTTGGAAGCGCTCGAACGCCTACGTCCAGGAGATCATCCCGAAGCTCGAGAAGCGCTTGTACCTTGCCAAGAAGACTGGAGACGTGGACTACCTGGGCACTCGAGTTCAGATGACGCGCGATTTCATCAGCGTGACTCAGGAGAAGGCTATTAAGGCGATCGACACGATACCTATCCAGCCGAGCCGTCTGAAGACCCCGGACGCGGATGCGACGCCGGAGGAGATCAGCAGTTTCAGGGCGACCAACGGCCAGGTGCAGTGGGTTGCCACGCGCTCGAGACCGGACGCGGCCTGCAAGCAGAACATGGCCGCCCAGAAGATCAGCAAGCTCAAGGTGAAGGACGTCATCGACATGAGCAAGTTGGTCAAGGAGCTAAAGGAGAACTCCACGCTGGGCATTAGGGTCGTCAGGAATCGGGTCAGGGTCTTGCACGCGCAGCTGCTCTGCTACGGGGACTCCGCATTTGCGAATGCCGAGGGCGAACGCTCGCAGTGCGGATTGGTTGGAGGTCTCACCCACAAGCCCGAGGAGGTAGCCATTGGGAAGTTCAGCGAGATGATACCTCTCACTTGGTGTTCAGGCCGGGTGAAGCGAGTTGTTCGGAGTACGCTCAGTGCCGAGGCCTACGCCATCAGCGAGGCTTCCGAGTACGCCGACTGGTATCGCCAAGTGCTCACCGAGCTGCGTCTTGCCTCGACCCTCAACGGGCCGCCGAAGCTGAAGGATGTGGAGCGCGAGTCGGTGAAGATCCCGATGACGACGCTCACGGACAGCAAGAACCTGGAGGAGACCGTGGAGAAGGACGCAGGAGTTGTCGCCGACAAGAGGCTACGTATTGTTGTGAGCATGCTTCGAGAGAGTTTTGGATTGCCTCATTCGGTCTTGCGGTGGATCCCCACACATACAATGGTGGCCGATGCTCTCACGAAAATCATGGAGGCCGGTATCCTTATGAGTTTCATGAGCGGCCGCGATTACAAGTTTACTGCGCCGACGCCCAGGGCCAAGAAACTCATCCAGATGCTCACGATGGTCTCTCTTTCAAAGGGCGCCGCTGGATACGAGCATATACCGAAGTACGAGGTCAGTTGCACAGAGTTCGCTGTGGACACTTTTGAGTATTCTGAGCAGTGGATATTTCCTTGGATGATGTGGTTTCGAGGTGCTGTGTGTGGAATTGGTTTTACTTTGGCTATGTTTCTTATCATTTTGATTTTCATGAGATTCAAGGGTGTGTTGACGATCGCCCGGGACGAAGAGATTCTCGTGCCAGTCGATACCGAGATTGTATCAGTGAAGCCGAAGACCGGACCCAAGGGCATGAAGGTGAGAGATGTGATGACCATGTCGCAGACGACTTATGTCAGGAGCCACAGGCACGTGGCGGTGAACAATTATGAGGGAGATGTATTCACTGGGACAACCTACACACGTAAGTGGCAATATCGAGGACGACGGGCCCTCCTTTCGAGCTCCCCGCTGAGCCCAAGGAGGTACTTCGCACTACGGGCCCCCTTTTGAGCTCCCCGCTGAGCCCAAGGGGGTACTCCGCGTGAGGCTCGACCTGGGTTGAGGTCCGAGCCGGTGACACTGCCGCGGCCACTTGGGCCTGCGGGACTTGTCCGCCACTGGGGCGGAGTGCAAAGACGATTTCCCCCTCCATCCTCGATCCCTTTCTCTTGAATTCACGATGTTTTTATGCTAGCAGGTTGTTTCACGTAAGAGTTGTTTCACTAAAGCCACTTGAGCAAGCCAGCAAAACCTGTTTAGAGCCCCGGGCCGACATTTGACAGAGGCACGTTTAGACCGTCAGCGACGGACCGTTTCCTTTTAGATTTAAACAGCGTTTAGATCAGCAGAAATGTACAGCGTACATTTGGAGGAGTGTGCGTGATCCATTGTGTAGCAGCAGCGTTGTGCATGATGTGTGCTCTGTAATGTTTCGGCTTAGGCGCTTTGACCAGTTTTAGCTACATATCAAAAGCATCGAGCGATATCAGCGATATCCGCCACGTCATCCCCGAGGGGGGCAAAGGGGGGTAGCAAAGCGAGACCACTGACGCCCACAGTGCTGGTGGGATTGACGTCATCTGTCTGGTGCGGGCCGCAGCATGGCCACCCAGATACGACATGGACGGTGCAGTTGCCATCCTCTGTTTGGGCGGATGTTCCGGTCGGCCAGTGCAGCTATATTGAATATGATTGAATTGTCCTTCTCCTCTCCTCCTCCTCCTCCTCCTTCTCCTGCTCCTCCTCCTCCTCCTCTGTTCCTTCGCTGCCCGAAAGCGCCAAGACGCTCAGGCTGGTGGCAGGAGGAGCACGGCGACCCGGTTCTGCGGTGCCAGAGGGGCGTGCCGCGCTCCGCCCATCGCGCGACTCGTTAGACTGCTCCCTCTGCCTCCCCCCGTCCTCCTCCCTTCCCCCAGAAGGGGGGGAAGGAGGGGCGGGAGGAGGAGGGAGAGGATGAGCCGTAGTAGCACAAAAAGCAAATACGATGAACAGGGGGGGTATGACGACAAGGGGGGAAGAGGAGACCGAGGTCGACGACGACGGCGGCGACGATGATGACGACGACAGCGAGTAAGAGGAGAAGAGGAGGAGGAGGAGGAGGAGGAGGAGGAGGAGGAGGAGGAGGAGGAGGAGGAGCGACGACGATGGAGACGGCGACGAAGAGGGGGACGATTGCGACGAGGACGAAGACGATAAGGAGGAGAGCAACCAGGAGGAGGGACGAAGGAGTTCCAGTGTCCCCACAGGTGCTGGGCATGCTGCCGCCCCCGCCCGCCCTGGACTCGGCCTGGGAGGCGCCGACGCGGGAGGCGCCGGGTGCCCAGCTGCCCTCGGCTGCCGCCCAGCTGCTGCTGTTGCTGCTGGCGCTGCTGCTGCTGTTGCTGCTGCTGCTGCTGCTGCTGTTGCTGCTCAGTCTCCGCCGTCGGTCGCCATCGGCGGCCTTCGGCTTCCCACGGCCAGGGCTGGCCGGCGGCAGCAGTGGCCAGCGGAGGCCCTCGGCGGCAGCCGATGCGGCTCGTCCGCCGCCGTGGCTGTGCGCTCGAGGCAGGCGCATCGTGCCGCCGCCAGCCTTGGTCGGAGCGGTAGTCTCTCGGGTACGAAAACCGTTCTTCCCCGCCCTGTTCCTGCTGCGGCGCTGGTGCCGCCGAGGCTGATGCCCTACCTCTGATCCTCGCTACGTCGCCGATCCTCTACCGCAAGAGCTATGTTGCGAGCGCACAGAGCTGCTAGGGGCTGCTGGGGTCCTGGACGTGGGCTGGCCGCCTTGCGCAGGGGCAACGCCCAGCCGGGCAAGGCCTCACGGCGGTCCAGGCTGCGCAGTGACTTCCTCCCCACCAGGGCTACGCCGGCGGACCTGCAAGAGGGCCGTGGCAGAAGCCCCGCTCCTGTGGGCGGGGAGGCGTCGGCCGGCGGCCGGGGAGCTGGACACTGGTGTCGTCGGGGCAGACGCTCGTGCACGTCTTGCACGCCGCTCCCCTCCAAAGGCCTCGTCTCGATGTGGCTTGGGGGAAGCGCCGGGCTGGTGACGAGCTCGGTGCTGGCAGAAGGCTCGCGAGGCGAAGGCTCGGCGATGGGACCCGCTCGAAAGCGCTTAAATCTCTGGGCAGGTGCATGGTGCGAGGAAGCCCGACCACGTATACTCTCTCAGTATCAAAAACCCTTTCCTTATCCTCCTCCCTCATCCTCATCCTTCTCTGTCCAAGGCGGTCACGACGACGACAGCGACAACGGCGACAGCGACAACGGCGACGACGACGGCGAGGGCAACGACCACGCGGGTCACAACGGCGGCGGCCACGACGGCGACGATGGCCACGACGACGGCAATGAAGACGGTGGCGGCCACGACGACGACAACGACTTCTATCTTTCGGCGTCCTTTGATGGCTATACGCATTTAGAACCTACGACAACACTTCCAGGAGACGCGCAGGCAATCAAAGCGCAAGTTCGACGCGCGATTTCAAAACAGTCGATGATGTCATTGCGCGAGTCGAAACGTGGGGGAGCACCAATCTCAAGCGACACCTGGAAATCCAGAAGAACAGTATCGGCCCCTCGGAAGCGACATCGGGAATCGGGACAAAAAACAGTATAGGCCAAAATGGAAAACGCGACACTCGTATCTTGAGCCGATAAGCACCTCCCTCCTCCCTTCTCCCTCCACTGCCCTCCTCCCTCCTCCTCATCGCTCCCTTCTGTTCCTTCCTGCTCCTGCCTCCTCCCGCTCCCCTTCCATCGTCTTCCTCATCCGACCCCCCCTTCGGGTGGCCCAGGGGGCCCGAGAAACCGCGGATCCCATTCCACCAGCTGCAAGACCTCCATCGGGGCCCTCTGAAAGCCCCAGGGGGGGGGGCATCAAAACTTCTGAGAGCCCCAGGGGACCCTCTGAAACCCCCATTGGGGCCCTCTGAGAGCGCCAGTTTCTGCCTGAGCGTCGCCTCGGGCCCCCCTTGCCTCGCGCCCCTCCTGCCAAGGAAAAGTGGAAGGGAGAAGAAACTGGTGGGAGGGACGGGCGGGGGCCGAGAGTGAGGGGGTGAAGTACGTGAGGAAGAAGAGGGAGGATGATGGGCCTGCGCCCCCCCCTCTGCCTCTCCTTCTTCTGCCCTACTGGCCCCGACGCGCGAGAAGAGGGTGAAGATGGAGGGGGGGGGGTAGGATGAGGAAGAGGGCGAAGGGGGTGGGCGCAGAGGAGGAGAGGAGAGGGGGGCGAGGGGCAGGACGAGTGGGAGAAACCAGAGTGCGGAGAAGAGCAGGAGGAGGAGGACGAGGACTGGTCCAATCTTTCTCTCGCCCACGCCAGTGATCTTGCTGAAGGTGGCCTTCGTCAAGACAATACCGCTCTTGAGTTTTTTTCTGGAGAAAAACACGGCTGTATACCTTCGGGCTGGATCGTTGTCGTTGCAGGTGGCCAGGTCCAGCTCCTGAGCAGCCATTGATAGCTGTTGCAGCGGCATCGCCATCGGCCACAACAGCGATCTCCCCTGGCTTGGATGCTGCACCATCTGGAGCAAATGCGGAGGCACCGCCCTCGACTCTCTCTGAACGGCTACAGCATCGATCGTTGCCCCACTCGGCCGCTCGCCAGCCCGCGCCTCTTTGGCCTCGCGGGCCCTGGCCGCCCTCCTCGCGCGAGACGCGCCGCTGGACTGGCCCGACTCCTCGGGGAGGACGACCGTGGCCAGAGCCGACGCTCTGCGGCAGTCCGTTGCGCAATCGCGCCGCCCTGCTCGCCGAGCGCACCTGTCGCCACCGTCTGCAGCCAAGGCTCGAGCTAAACGGTGTTTTGGCAATTTCGTGGACCGTTTTCGTTTTGATTTCGTTTTGCAGCAAATGTGGAACGGAGGCAGAACTAGGGATGACGAAAACAAAACGAAAACGGAAAACACTGTTTAATTCGAGCCCTGTCTGCAGCACGCGCTCGGCGTGGTGCTGCGCGCCGCCGTCCGCGGGGCCAGCATCGCCGCCGCCGTGGAGCCGGAGGGCGGCGAGCTCCCCGCCCCGCGCGCCGCGAGAATCGTCGGCGTCGTCGCTGCCGTCGTAGCCGTCAGACACCTTGTGTTGCGCACTGTTTGAAAACAACAAAAATACGATAAGCAGAACCACAACGAATGTTTGAACGCAGAATGGCGACGGCGCAAAGGGAGGAGAGGGGCGCAGGAGAAAGAGGGGGAGCCAGAAGTCTCGGAGGGGGAGGGGGAGCGCAGCAGCAGAAACAGGAGCAGCAGCAAACAGAAAGAGATGAGGAGGAGGAGGAGGAGGAGGAGATTCTGGAGACTGCTTGATCGCAACCTGGAAATCTGCAGACCCTGGCTAACTCAGGAGAACGTTGGAGAATTTCTTGGGGACGCCTCTGGAGATTCTGGGGAACCTTGGACCAGAACCCCACATTAACTCGCAGGCCCCAGCTCCGCAACCCAAACAGTGGCACGCACCCTACTTGCACTGCACCATGCCACTGAACGATGTTCTGTGTCGGGCGCTAGTCTTCTTTCGGGGGGGATGCGCACTCCGACGAATGTAAATGTACGCGTTGTGTTCTTCTTGGGCGTTGTAATGGTTAACGCGACACCTAGCGTGTCAAACCCGCGGGGCGCATATAGTCACCACGACACCTGGCGAGTCGGTTCCAGACCTCTGAATGTTTTTTTTGATTGTTTTTGCTTGGCCCCACAGAAGCGACACGTCAATGGTTTTCAGATCGATGTCAAATCCCGAATTATTTTTGTCTTCGGAATAGCTTCAGAGAAACCTGAGGCATATAAACAGCGGCCACGACGACGACGACGACCACGACGACGACGACGACGACGACGACGACGACGCCGACGACGACGACGACGACGACGACGACGACGACGACGACGACGACGACGACGACCCGACGGAGGCGACAGCGGCGGCGGCGGCGCAGCGGGAGGCGCCGCCGCCCAGCAGCCCAAGGCCGGCTTGCAGCCCGAGGCCCCGAGGGTGGCTGAAGTCGGTTGCGCGGAAGGGTGATTTTTCGCCGGAGTGACCTTCGGCGCGAAGAAGACAAGTAGAAATTTTCGACGGTTCGCGCGGATGTCTTGGACCTGCGCACTCCGCGCGGAGCTGCGAAAGTTTACGTGGATGATTTTGCCTCTGCATGTGGTGCGGGCCCACAGGGGCCACCCCATCACATTATTATCCGGACGCCCGAAATGGGTACGGAAAGAGTGGGTACAATGGCCAACAGCAGTTCCTGTTCATTTTGAACAGGGCTCGCTGTCCGCGCCGCCGCGGCCTGTGTCCATTCGAGACAGGAGGCCGCCTGCCCAACAGCGGCCGCTGCTGGTTTGGGACAACATTTGTTGTTGGGCATTGTACCCATTCTTTCCGTACCCATTTCGGGCGCCCAAATACGACAGATGAGCGACGCACAAAAAGAGGGTCGTCTTCACTGACATTGGCACGTGAGCTGCCCGCGTAGGGTCGCGCGTGAGCGCCCTCCTCTCCAAAGCAGCATGCCGTGCCGGCGGCCCGTGTAGGCCACCGCGTACGGTCGCTACGTCATCTCGCGTAGCACTCGTTCTTGATCGTCACTCAGATGACGATCTCAGACCTGTGATGGGGACAGCTCGTTTTTTCAGGCACTCTTACTGAGCTTTCGGCGACCACGTCGCCTCTTCAGACTGGCCTGAGTTGAAACGGCTGTGGTCGTCCCTCCCGCCAGCGCGCGCACGCGCGCAGGAGCAAGGAAGGGAGGGGAAAGGAGTGTACTGCCTGACTGCACCGCTCCACTTCGAGGAGCCTGTGCCAGACACGAGAGAAGCTGGATTAGAATATAATTTCTAAGCCTCGGAAAAATTGTTCGGTCCCAGCGCTGGCTTGCGCGCTCGGATTTGCCCCCACCCCACCCCACCCCACCCGCGGCCCCATGCAGCCGCGCACCAAAGGCCAGCCTTGCCTACAGTCGAGGAGCTGAAATTAGGACCACTTTGGGGTTCAGGAGGGGCCCCGGTTTTGGGGCCACTCCTTAGATCTAGGTCGGGACGCCTGTTCGTGGCCGAGGCTCGCCGTGGTCAGGAAAGCCCCTTCGTTCCACATCTGGCCTTCCTCACGGCAGCGCGCCGACCGTAGGGCTACCTTAGTTGCCTCGATACGCGCGTTTTGAAACGCAACACGTCCCGTGTTCAAGACGTCCGTGTCAATACGTTGCGTGTTGGCTCCACGTGTCGGACCACGTATTGGCGAATGTATCGCGTCGGACCTACGTCTTCAGCCGACGTGTTGAGTTCCGCATCGACACGGTACGTGTTGCGTGTTGCGTCTCGGGGCAGCTATGGGGGCTACCTCCTCCTCCTCCCTCCGCTCTTGCGTCCAGCCGAGGCGCAGAGGGGTCGGTCGGGCTCGGCCTCGAGGGGCCAGCCCAGCGCCGTCTGACGAGCCCAGCGCACGCCCCACGCGCACGGGTCACGGGCTTCCGTGCCTGAAGGGGGCTCAGTGCAGTCGGGGGGGCAAGGGGAGGAGAGAGGACGAAAGAGGAGGAGGAGTAGGAGGTGGAAGATGAGGAAGGAGGACGGAGGAGGAGGAGGAGGAGGAGGAGGAGGAGGAGGAGGAGGAGGAGGAGGAGGAGGTGTGAATTGTACTCCATACAATGCAGTTGCCAGTGAGTTGAGAGGATGTCTGACATAAGTTGTTAGATACATCCCTCCCCCCCAGCACGCATGACAGAGCATGTGCACAGCAAGCAGTGCGCAGCAGCAGGACATGATAGCAAACACCATTGCCATCTTAGCTCGAGAGGCCTCCCGGCATACCAAAAGGTTACCATCGCCTCTCCCCGCCCGCAGAGCGTGATCAGGGACGGCGTCGAGGACGTTTCGGCCGAGGACGGGAAACGGATTTCGAGGGAGGTTAGACGACCTAGAGAGCGTTGAGCAGTTGACATTGGTAGCGGAGCAGTTGCTCCACGGACGCGTACACAGTGAAGTACTTCAACGATGGGTCCACCAGACGGCAAAGGGGGACGAGGAGCAGCAGCAGGAGGCGCGCTTGGACGCGCTGCAGCAGCTGGAGACGGTCAGCAGCTCTCCTCGGGATTCCTGGGTCGAGCTCCAGAGTTCGATGGCTCGATCGACGGGTACAAGACCTTCAGACGGAAGGTGGAGATCTTTGCAGCACGGGGTCGTGGTAGAGAACAGGAGAGGACAGGAGGTTTGGAGATCATGCAGGGCCTGAATGGTCGAGCGTGGGAGGTGGTCGAGGATTTGGATATCGAGAAGCTCGAGGAGGAGAAAGGTTGGAGGACCATCTTAGACGTGCTCGACCGGGCGTACAAGTACGACCATATCACGGAGCTGCCGACAGACTTCGAGACGTTCTTCTTCAAGACAGCCCGCAAGCCCAAGGATACGCTGATGGATTACCTCACGAGGTTTCGCACGGCCGAGCGGAAGATTCGTGCACATGACGTTGCACTGTCAGACAAGGTGATCGGCTGGTTCTTGTTACGACGGGCAGGTTTGGACAGAGAGGGCAAGCAGCTGGTCACGAGCCAGGTTGGCGACGACCTGTCGCTGGACACGGTGGAGAGCGAGATGAAGAAGACGTTCGGCCTGGACTCCTTCCCAAGCACCAGAGCGAGCTCGGGAGCGGCAGCCTACAACCTGGACGACTACGACGACGAGGACGAGATCCAGGAAGATGCTTACTATCACTACGGATACGAGGAAGACGATTACTACGAGGAAGCTGCAGAGGACCAACAGGTATATGCAGGCCACAGCTTCGACTCAGAGGCAGCCTACTACAGCGAGACGGCCACCATGGGTGGCAACCCCATGCCGGACCAGTCGTATGATGTGGATCAGTACGATGAGATTATGGCAGCCTACACGGACGCAAGGCAGAAGATGAATGACATGCGATTGGCTAGAGGTTTCTACCCAGTTGTCGCGATGGTGCCGCCACCACAGAGAAGCTCAACGGCCATCGTTCCCAGGGCCAGCCAGGCTCGAGGACGAGGCGCAGCACGTGGCACATCGAGGGGCAAGGCGACTGGGAGAGGTACCAGCAAAGGACGTGGCAAGAGTACGTGCACCAGCGGATATGGCCGAGGTTCACCTGGACGAGGTCAGCCATCACACCCGCCGCTGATCAGAGCGACAGAAGAAACGACATGCCTACGATGCGGAGGTCGAGGCCGCTTCGCCAGGGACTGCCCGCGCGCGAGCCGCAAGAGGCAGAACGTTGGAGATGGCGCGGCCGAGGCGAGGATGGTCACGGACGAGGCGGAGGACGTCTACAACTCGACCGAGCTGGAGCCATCGGAGGCGATGCACGATAGTGGAGCGACCAGCGTGATAGTGGGCCATGAGACGCTCAAGGGCTACTGCAAACAGCTGGTTGCAAAGGGGTTCCCGGTCAACAAGATGAAGATCTTCCCGTGCAACAAGAGTTTCAGGTGCGGCAACGACGCGACCGGCGATGCGACCGCATGTGTCATGGTTCCCTCCTTCCTGGCGGCAAGTTCGTGGAGATCCTCACCTGCGTGATCCCCGGGCGCACGCCATTCCTGTTCGCCAGACCGGTGATGGAGGAGCTTGGCATGGTCGTGGACTACAAGAACAAGAGGGCATGCTGGGACGGCGACGGCAAGTGGTTTCATCTACGCCAGCAGCCCAAGCGAGGACATCTCATCATGGATATCCTGGAGAGCTACGATGAGTGTATGAAAGAGCGTGCCGACCAGAACTTGTTGCCGTAGAATATGCTGGACCATGTTCGCGCGCAGCGCCCAATCAGTCCCTGCACCTTCTTGGGAGACGAGGTGCTGGCCTACGAAGATTCGGTGGACTTCATCGGCAACATGGTCGAGATCGACAAAGAGGTCACCATGGCAAACGACGACATCCACATCGCCAAGGACTTCAACGTCAAGCAGTTGCGCAAGTGCCAGGACGCCCTCTACGCGGCCTTTCAGGAGTTGAGCAGGGCCAAGGACGCCAAGAAGGGCAAGCGCAAGATCTGGGAGGTCTACGGCGGCGACTCGGAGTCGCAGGGAGGTCCACGGCGGCGTCTGTTCAGGTTTCCCAGGGGAGCCGAGGAGGATGTGGCCACGCGGAGTCGGAGGAGGTATGCGGAAGCCAGGAGGAAGTTTCAGGAGATGGGTTTCGCTTCCCTGGTTCAGAGGTTTCTTCGTGTTTCCTGGAATCTGGCAAAAGACACGCGCGAGTTTATCCACGTGATCCAGGCGGACATATATGATGAGTGGAGGAATGCTGGTCGGACTTGGCGTGACGTACGTGCGTGGTTGTGTGCATATAGTGTTATGTGGGACCGCGTCCGCACGGATGCCTCGGAGTTCCTGCGCATGAATTTCTACCTTCGTGAATCCAGTCTGATGAAACGCCAGCGGGGAGGGGGGCTTGCCATTGGACAGAGACATTGGACCCACATGTTGTCAGAGTTCTTCGGGCCCAAGTGGTGGGAGGATGTCCGTGCTATACCAGGGACCTTAGCAGTTCGCCGCGCGCGTCTGTTCTCGGGAAATGCTTGACTGTTTCGAGATCCATGCCAAAACACATAGTCATCCTAGGGCTACTGGGGAGGTCCATATCCAAACTCAGCAGGAACTTCAGGAGTATGGAGTGGAGGAGGGATCACAAACTGCCAATGATCGTCTAGCTAAACGACTTGCTGTACACACATCCAAATGGGAAAATGCCGAGTGGGATCTTGAGGCCTTCGGAGTCCCCATAAGTATCCATGGAGATAGCCTCTTGGTTGTATCATGGTGCCAAGGTTACTGGCAGGTGACCAACAAAGATTATCAAAGGAGAGCCGACAGGATCATACATCGTCTGGATGGTATGTCTTTTATGTTTCGTATGCGCCCGTTTGCTCCTGGAAGAGACCTTATCGAACTATGCTTCAGGGAATGGAATACAAGGGCGGACGTGCTCACTCATACTGCCCGAGAGGGCATCAACATATTTCAGGATTGTATCGGGCAGCAGCCCAACGAGTATGCGAGTCTTTACAGGTATTGTGCCATCTATTGTGGCTTCGATGGTGGAGTGTCGACGGCGGGTGTCGGAGTCGGTTGCTGGATTGATGTCGGTCGTGTCTCGCGGACGTGTCGTAAGCCGAGCTCCAGAGATATTGTGTGGACGGAGGTGTATAGTGCTGCTTTCTCTATCGACAGCAATGCTTCAGTTACTGATGCCGAACTGTCGGCGATTGAACATATCATTGATGTTCTTCCACGGGTTCTTCGCACATAGTTTGAGTTTGAACTTTTGTGACTTGTGACTGCGTTGCTTTCTTCATGCTTGTGTGTTCATGCATGCGCGTGTGTCGAATAAGAGCTTCGCTTGATGGCCATTTGTTCGAAAGTGAGCTTCGCTCCCTGCCGCATGCGTGTGGTGGGCGGTTTGGCTCACCTGTATGTCACCCGTTTCCTTGCTAGCGACTGAGCCTGACGGCCCGCGCAGTCGACCGCAAAGACCGCAAAAGGCTCGGAGTTGACAGAGGAGCTGAGACAGCGCGGACACCAGGCGAGGTCGTTCGGAGTGCACAACGGCTGGGACTTCAGCACGCCCAGCATTCAGAAGAAGTTCCTCAATCTGATCGACGAGGAGCAGCCCGACGACATATGGATCAGCCCCGAGTGCAAGGTTTGGACGATCATGCAGGAGCGAGGTTGCAAAGCCGACGAGGACAAGAAGTTGTTGCAGCGTCGTGCGGATCATCATCGCACGAACCTGATGTTCTGCTAGCAGATCTACCACAAACAGCGGCAGGCTTACCGAGATGCTCACCTTGAGCAACCAGCTACGGCACGGAGCTGGAGGACGAAGGCACTTTACGAGTTACCCGGACATCATGTATTTTCGATCAGTGCATGACAGGACTGGAGATTCCAGGAGAAGGATTGGCTCGGAAACGCAATGGAGTTCGCGCGACATGACGAGGAATGGCTCAAGGACTCAACGAGTACCAGTGTGATAAGCAGCACAAGCACGTCCACCTCGAGGGCAAGGTTCCCGGCACCAACTTGCGCCGCGCCAGCTTCGCCGAGAACTACGGGCCCCTCGTGGCGCAGATCCTGAGTGGCCTGCTGGAGCAACCACCGAGTCAGGACACCGACATCCTGGCGTTGGGCCTGCAGGAGGGCGAGGACGCGGTGGAGCACATATACCATGCGACGGTGGACAGCAACGAGGCCAAGCTGACGTGCCAGAACAAGATGCTAAAGAGCGAGTTCGGCCAGAACGTGTTCGGTTACGTGGAGCGCCTCCACAAGAACCTGGGCCATCCCAGCACGGAGGTGTTCGTGGGGATGCTGACGGCGGCGGGCGCCAGAGAGGAAGTCATCGCCTGCGCCAAGCACTACAAGTGCGCCAGCTGCGCGGAGCGTAAGCGAGCATCGCAGCCACCGAAGTCAGCACCAACATCCTGGACGACGTTCAACCAGGCACTCTACCTAAACTTTTTCGAGTTCAAGCTGCGCTCAGGCTCGGCGAGGATCGCGCACGTGCTGGACGGAGCTAGCCGGTTCCAGAAGTGCAGGATCGTAAACCGTGAGACGACCGCCAAGGCCATCAAGTCCATCGAGAAGGAGTGGATCCGGCATTACGGGACCCCAACCAACCTCGTGATGGATGAGTGCGGCGCAGCATGCAGTCAGGAGACGCTCGACTGGGCCAGCCAACACAACATCCAGATGCGAGTCGCCCCTGGCGAGGCTCATCAGGTCTTGGGCCCCGTGGAGCGAGCTCACCAGGTGACGCGCGAGACGACGGAGCTCTGGTTCGAGGAGGCCGGTCTGGAGCGCTCCACCGAGAACCTGAAGACAGCTGGACTACGTGCCCAACCAGATCAACAGGATGATGCGCCACAAGGGCTACAGTCCAGCACAGTGGGCCCTGGGCTACAATCCCGAGCTGAACGACTCCCTGTCCGCAGACACTCTGGACACGCAGCAGCGGAGGCCTACTTGGAGGAGGAGACTTTCCAGGAGGCGACGCAGCGGCGCGTGGCCGCAGCTACGGCATTCATCAAGGCGGACTCGACGGAGAGGCTTCGCAGGGCTTTCCTGCGGACGCGGCGTTGCGCGAGGATTTTGAGAGTGGCCAGCCCACGGTCTACTGGGTCACGCATGGCGGGGGTCTTCTGCGGTGCAGCCCGGATCAGATCAGACCCATCGTGGAGCGGATCGGCGAGCCGAAGCGACCGGCAAATCTGCGGGCAACACAAACCGCTTTGCAAGGGCTACGACGTGGAGGTATTGTGCAGTTCTTCGACATCAGCCAGCTGCCCGGCCCCAGTGAGGAGGACCGCGCAGGCGAGCCGATGGATGGGGGATGAGCCAGCTCCAGCTACTGGGAGCGCGCCGACGGTGGAGCAGGCCATGGCGGACCAACTCAGACAGGTATCTGCTCAGGGCTCAGAGCCTCAAGCGGAGCCTAGGCCTGCCAGCAACGAGGAACCCGCGCCGACGGAGACCAACCAGGCCATCCCAGATGACGACGATGCCGATCTACTACCACAGCCAGAGCAGCAAGAAGCACCAGCAGTTCAACAACCACCAGCTGAGCTACCTGATCAGCAGGTGACCGACGCAAGAGCAAGGTTCAGGGAGATGCGGAGGACCCAGGACGCCTCGGAGATGGCACCACTACGTACGTTCTCATCTCAGCGAGACCGACAGAGCAGCGTCAGCCGATCGGGCCCCTATGACAAAGTGGAGATCGCAGAGGATGTGATGTTCATGAGCGTGGAGGTCCTACCCAACGGCTGGAGCTACGACGTGGAGACCATGGCGTTCAACCTGGACTTTGAGGAGTGCTACGCGACGGGTGAGCTGAGCGAGAGGAACCTGAACGCTGAGGACAAGGCCGAGCTTGCGGAGGCGAAGCGCGCGGAGCTCCAGAGCTTCTTTGACAACCAGGTCTGGGAGCAGGACAAGAAGGAGGTGGAAGACCCCAAGAAGGTCTTGCGTGCTCGGTTTCTGCTAAGAAGTGGTCGAGGAACGCTGGCGGGAGCCATCGAGCCAAGGCGCGGCTGGTGATCCAAGGGTTTCGCGATCCAGACGCCATCGCGGGGACCCTGGCCAAGTCTTCACCTACTATGACGAGATTGAGCAGGACGTTCATCGTGCTCCTGAGTCGCGTCCATGGCTGGATCCTGTTCACGGCGGACGTGAGCACTGCATTCCTGCAGGGCAAGCGCTCGGATCGCGGCATCTCTGTACTCCTGCCATCCGAGGCCTGCAGGATGCTCGGGTACCAACCTGGAACAAGGATGAAGTTGCTCAAGAGCATGCACGGCCTGAGCGACGCGCCGAGGCTCTGGTGGGAGGAGGCTACAGACCGCATGATCGGGCGCGGCTTCGTGGTTCACCCTCTGGGCCCCTGCCTGTTCCTGAGCTACCGGCTGGACGAGACGAACGTGAAGGTGTTCGACGGCGCTATCGGACTACATGTGGACGATATGCTAGGAGGCGGCAGCAACCAGGAGGGCCAGGCGTGCTTTGCGGTGCGCGTCCAAGAGATCAAGAAGGTTTTCAACTTCCGGACGTGGGAGGACACCGAGATTGGCACCCTGAACGTGGCAGATGACTCGTCCATGGACTTCTGTGGCAACCAGCTCACCAAGGCAACCGACGGCGAGTATCGCATGAGCTGCGAGGCCTACATCAAGGCACTCAAGCAGATCACGATGACCCAGAGCAGGGCCAGCGACCACAAGTTGGCCATCACGGAAGGCGAGCGACGGCAACTACGAGGTCTCATGGGCAGCTTGGCGTGGCCAAGCAACCAGGCGGCGCCTCATTTGCAGTGCAGCGTGAGTCTCGGACAAGGTTCGACCAACGAGTGCTCCGCCGTGCAGGACTTAGTGGAGGCCAACAAGACGCTGAGGTTCGCCAAGGCCAACAGCGACGTGCGCCAGGTGTTTCCCAAGATATGCGATGACCCCAACGAGGTGGCGTTCATTTGTATGACGGACGCGGCATGGGCAGTACGACGAGATGGAAGTTCGCAGGGAGGCTACCTCATCCTGGCGGCGCATAGGAGTGTGCTAGACGGCGAGACGGTCAAGTACACCGTGGTCGATTGGCGCTCGTGGAAGCTACCGAGGGTGAGCAGGTCCTCATTGGCGAGCGAGGCCCAAGCTGCAGCAGGAGGAGTGGACGCACTCGAGTATGTGATGCTCGACCCGACGAGGGACCCGAGGCTCGACGGCACCATGGCGGCGCTGGGAAGGAGTGCAGCGGTGGTGGACGCTGAGGCGCTGCACGACGCGGCCCAGAAGCCACGCGTGCACAACTTCGACGACAAGCGGGCGGGCACCGAGGTGCAGGTGCTCAAGGAGCGTATGACGGCAAGCGCTACGGGCTGGTACTGGGTCAGCTCGGAGCGCCAGTTCGCGGACGGCTTCACCAAACTGTCGGCGCGACAATTGCTGGCAGACAGGCTGCGTATTGGAACGATCAGCCTGAAGTTCGACGAGAAGTTCCAGGCGGCGAAGAAGATGACCGGCAAGGACCGACAGGAGGAGGCCAAGAGGTTCGCCACACCAAGGCCGAAGGCAAGTACAATGACGGCGATGGCGACCATGGCATCCCTGACGACGGCAGCCAGCAGCGAGGTGGAGATCTACGATGCCAAGGCGACGGCAGTGATGGAGCTCGAGTGGAACATGACCCCTCAGGTGGTGATCAAGATTCCCCTCGTCACGTTCATCAAGGCAGTGTTGACGACCATTATGATGATCGTGGGCATCCTCATGGTGTGCTACCGGACCCACGACAAGTGGTCCGAGAAGGAGACCAGACCCCACCACTCAGAGCCAGAGCCTGAGCAGACGACAGAGAAGACGAAGTACAAGCGTGAGCAGAAGGTGAAGACCAGCAGCATCAAGTTTCACGTTTGAGTTCAAGGGCCCGTACACTACTCATCTGTGGGCCAAGCTGATGGAGTCTACGGACGGTATGTTCATGCTACGCAGGGTTTCGCCCGAGGCTGGGAAGTAACGAAAGAGCTAGCGGAGTCCAGCGCAGGCCTCAAGGGCCAAAGTGAGTGAGCCCCGGCAAAACACGTTTTGCATCCTTTCCCCAGTATCGCAGTTTTTCTGTCTACCCCCCCCTCGCAATGAAGCTATCGTTGAGAGAGGTTGATTGCGACGATCGACCGGCGCATTGCTCTCGAGCATGTTTTAGTAGCAGGCAAGGTGATCACAAACAGCTGTGCAGGATTTTCTTTTCGAGATCAAGGTGAGAGTTTAATCAGTTTTCGTTCCCTTTTTCACCAGTGTGAATTGTACTCCATACAATGCAGTTGCGAGTGAGTTGAGAGGATTGCAGACATAAGTTGTTAGATACATCCCTCCCCCCAGCACGCATGACAGAGCATGTGCACAGCAAGCAGTGCGCAGCAGCAGGACATGATAGCAAGCACCATTGCCATCTTAGCTCGAGAGGCCTCTCGGCAGACCAAAAGGTTACCATCGCCTCTCCCCGCCCGCAGAGCGTGATCAGGGACGGCGTCGAGGACGTTTCGGCCGAGGACGGGAAACGGATTTCGAGGGAGGTTCGACGACCTAGAGAGCGTTGAGCAGTTGACAGGAGGAGGAGGGGGAGGACGAGGACGAGGAGGAGGAGCAGGAGGAGCAGGGGGAGGAGCAGAAGCAGGAGCAGGAGGAGGAGCAGTCGGGGAGGAGAGAGGACGAAGGAGGAGGAGGAGGAGGAGATGGAAGATGAGGAGGGAGGACGGAGGAGGAGGAGGAGGAGGAGGAGGAGGACGGAGGAGAGGGAGGAGGAGGAGGAGGAGGAGGAGGACGAGGACGAGGACGAGGACGAGGAGG
>CAUYUJ010015615.1:1160820-1165820 GCA_963575745.1 Prorocentrum cordatum
TACTACTACTACTACTACACTACGACTACGACTACTACTACTACTACTACTACTACTACTACTACTACTACTACTACTACTACTACTACTACTACTACTACTAATACTACTACTACTACTAGTGCTACTACTACCATCATCTCATCATTCATCGGCAGCATCACACATCGCCCGCCGCCAGCTGGAAGGGCAGGCGCGGGAGCGGCGGAATTGTTTAATTGTGCTTGAGGCCGCCCCAGCCCAGAGGAGCAGGCGCCACAGGCTGGGGAGGCGGCGGCTACCGGAGGAGGGTGGTTCGCGTGAGTTCGTGAAGATCTCGACCCGCGACCCAGTCGCAGCCGCGCGGCGACGCTGCGGGCGCGGTCGCTGGCGCCACTGGTGGGGCCCCCAGGCATCGGCCCCTCCCCCCCACCGCGCTCGCCGCTGGCATCCCACTGGGGGCGCGGGCCGAGGGCGAGGACCAGCTCCGATTGGCAAGCTGCGGAGGGCATGATAGCCAGGGAACCGAGAAGGTCGGGCGCCCTCGGGGACCGGGCCGGCCCCCTCGGATGAGACGCCGCTACCAGCTTGCTGGCCGATGTTGCACACAGCATGGACGTTCGGAAAAAGCGGGTGGAGGGGGAGAAGGCAGGTCGGATTGGCACTTTCCAGTCTATCACTAGGGAAGACGAGTTAAGGGCGTTGGCTGCTCAGCGCTGCGGATCTCAAGGTCGCGATCTGCCCCAACGACTTGGGGCGGTTCCTCTTGAAGGCGCTGCTCCGCATGGCCGAGCACTCGGCCGCCCTTCCAAAGCTCCGCACGTGGCCCACCCTCGCAAACTACCGGATCGCGCACGGGATCGCCACCTGATCGTGGGGAGGAAAGCCGATGAACGCGATGGCGCGCAGGTCCTCGGGTGTCGCAGACTGGGCCGCGCGCCCAGGGGAGCCGTTCGACGACTGCGCGCCGCCGACGGTGTACAAGATAGAGGCACTACCCAAGCAGCCCGCGGACGTGCTCAAGTGGGCCGAGCAGGCCCCGAACGGTTTTTGGGCGGCTTGCTTGGTGTACGGCCAAGAGCATTGGGGCGAGCGGTCAGAGGCGCTCGACGCGCTGATTCGACCTTATGAGGAGGGGCCGCAGAAGAACGAGCGTCCACGTGCAAGACGCCTGGGAGGAGCTCAACTCCAGGTGGTGGGAGGAGGTCAATTGAAGGGTTAAAGAGGCGCTGCGGGTCTGAATGGGATCAGCTTCGTAAATGGCGACTTCCTATTCGCCGCCCTTGCCCCCGCGGAGAAGGGCGACCCCCTCTTGGACCTGCCGGGCGCGTTCGAACTGGACAGCCTTGACGGGCAAAGCTGGACTGCGATCTTCGCGCGGTTGGAGCGTCAGGCCCCAGGAGGAGGGGGCCGCGCTGGAGGCCGGTGGGGCACGGGGCTCGGTGACTTGATCTCCCCCTCCGGTAACATATGTATTTTTCCCAGTGAAGCGCCCTTCCCGGGGCTCGCACCCTGTTTTTCTAGAATGGCAAAGCTTTCTCCTAAACTTGCGTTGTTGGGCATCGAACTACAACAACAACGGCTCCCGCCTGATACCTCTTCACAATTTATTCCCAAATCGCGCTCTCGCGCGGGCTTGCCTCACAATTTATTCAGGAATCACGCTCTCGCGTGGGACTTCTTCGCTATTCATTAATCGCCGCGCCCTCGACATTCAGGAGTCACGCTACGCTCTCGCTGTGGAATTTCTCATGATTGATTTGGGAATGGAGCTGTCGCTCGGAACTTCCTCGCGATTCATGCAGGACGCACCCGTGAACATCCCGCCTGCTCGACCTGGCTGCCTGGGCCCTCCTTCCAGACCCGCCTGGTATGGTCTACCCGCCCGAACTGCCCGTCTTGTTCTGACACGTGTTTTCTACTCCTAGCCCCCCTCCTCCTCCTGCTCCTCCTCCCTCACCCTGGTCCTTCCTTCGATCCGTCCTTTCTTCCCCCACATCAGGGGCTTCACGAAATATGCGCTGCAGGTATGAAAGATATGATACCGGAAAGACCCCAATCAGGGCTATAGGGCTAGGGGGCTATAGGTCTATTGAGCTACAGGGTTATAGAGCTATAGGGCTATAGAGTTGTAGGGCTATTGTGCTATAGGGCTCTATAGGGCCCCCCCGCACCCCCAGGCACGCCCGGGCACCCGGGCACCCGGGCACCCGGGTACCCGGGCACCCCCGGGCAGCCCCAGGCACCCCCCGGGCACCCGGGCATGCAGCGAAAATCGGCGGCCAACCTCACCCCCGGGCACCCCAGGGCACCCGGGCACCCGGCCGGCGCGCAGCGAAAATCGGCGGCCACGCTAACCTGACCATATGAATCCGCTAGGACCCCTACAGAGGCGAGCTCTGATTGGGGAATACCCGCAAGGGGGTACAGTCGAAAACGAACAGGGCGGGTATCGATGTTTCGGGATACACGTTTCGAGAGGCACGCGAGCAGATAAGAGCGAGCAGTCTTAAATTTATTATTGTTGTTGGTGGTGGTGTTGTTGCTGTTGTTGTTGTTGCTGCTGCTGTTGTTGAACTCTAGTGCTGAAGAATAATTATTGTTGATCCCCCCTCCGGTGACCATTGTGTTTTTCAGTTGAAGTGCCTCCTTTGTTTGTAGAAGGGAAAGTCATTCGGCTCAAACTGCGTTGGTGGCCACCGGGTTTCAACAACGACTGCTCCCGCCAGAAACTTCCTCACAATTTAGCCAGGACCCCCGCTTCAACTTGAGATTCCTTCGCATTTTACTCAGGAATCGGCGCTCTCGCGTGGGACTTCTGACAATTTATTCAGGAATCGCTCTCTCGGCGCTCTGGAATCGCGCTCTCGTTGGACACTTGCATGCAATTCACTCAAGAATCGCGTTCTTTCGTTGGAACTTCCCGCAATTTACTCGAGTGCCGCGCTCCTGACATTCAGGCGCCCAGGAGTCGCGCTCACGCTTATGACTCCCTCACAGCTTATTTTGGAATCGGGATCTCGCTGCCCTTCGTGGCCCCGTTACAGCTCTTCGTGGCCCCCTCGCTGCCCCTCGCGGACCCGTTGCAGCCCTTCGTGGTTTCCTCGCTGCCCTTCGCGGCCCCGTTGCAGCCCTTCGTGGCACGCTCGCTGCCCCTCGTGGACCCGTTGCACCTTCGTGGCCCCCTCGCTGCCCTTCGTGGCCCCGTTGCGCCCTGTGGCCCCCTCGCTGCCCTTCGCGGCCCCGTGGCAGCCCTTCGGGGCCCCCTCGCTGCCCTTCGTGGCCCCGTTGCAACGCTTCGTGGCCCACTCGCTGTTCTGAGTGGCCCCGCTGTCGCCCTTTGTGGCCCCGTTGCTCCCCTTCGTGGCCCCCTCGCTGCCCTCCGTGGTCCCGTTGCAGCCCTTCGTGGCCCGCTCGCTGCCCTTCGTATGTATGCCCTTCGTGGCCCCCGCTCGTTCGCTGGCACCATGTGCATGCGCTTCGTGGCCCCGCTGTCGCCCTTTGTGGCCTCCTCGCTGTCCTACGTGGCCCCGTTGCTACCGTCAGTCGTTGCCCTCTGTGGCCCCACATTATGTGCCCTTCGTGGCCCCCGCTCGTTCGCGCCCTTCGTGGCCCCATACTCGTTCCCTTCGTGGCCCCGCTGTCGCCCTTCGTAGCCCCCTTCCTGCCCTTCGTGGCCCCGCTGTCGCTCTCGCTGTCGCTCTCGCTTTCGCTCGTCGTCATCGTCGTCGTCGTCATCGTCGTCGTCGTCGTGGTCGGCCCCCTGTCCGTCCCTCTTGGGGTCGGGTTGCCGCCGATCAGCACTGCCGCTGGCCAGGCAGACGGTCCGCGGCCGCCCCGCCGCTTGCCGGGGCCTGGCCTGCAGGGGAGAAAGATATACCCCCCAAAAGGGGTACGATCAAAGACGAAGAGGGCGGATGTCGAGGGTTTGGTGAAATTCACGTTGAATGACACTCGAGCAGATAAGAGCGAACAGTCGTTGTTGTTGGTGTTGTTGCTGTTGTTGTGGTTGTTGTTGTTGCTGCTGCTGCTGCTGTTGTGGTTGTTGTTGTGGGCCAGTTGTGGTTCGGGAGCTCTGGCCCCTCGAAAAGTGGCGACCAGTTATGGTTCGGGCGCCCTGGTCCCTCGAAAAGTGGCACCCTCACGGTGATGGTGCCCCTCTGGAGGGGCTGAAGCCCTCTGCTGGTTCTGTAGGCTAGTTGTGGTTCGGGCGCCCTGGCCCTTCGAAAAGTGGGGACCCTCACGAGGATAGTGCCCTTGTGGAGGGGCTGAGGCCCTCTGCTGGCTCTGTAGACCAGTTGTGGTTCGGGCGCCCTGGCCTTTCGAAAAGTGGGGACCTCACGAGGATGGTGCCCATCTGAAGGGACTGAAGCGCTCTGCCGGCTCTGTAGGCCACCCAGCCTTCGGAAAGTGGCGACCCTCACGAGGATGCTGCCTCGGGCGCCCTGAGGATGGGGCCCCTCTGGAAGGGCGGGAAGCCTCTGCCGGCTCTGTGGGCCAGTTGTGATTCGCGCATCCATTTTTGAGGTCGAAGGTAGGGTAAATGAGTCCCTGGCATGTTTGGGTCCCCGACCGCCCAAGACAGCCCAAGAGGCTTTTTGGGGCCGTTTTGCTGTTTTCTTGGAGAGCTTCAAGGCCGTCTTAGGGACCCTCTTGGGCGCCCCTCGGGCAATCTTGGGGTTATCTTGGCCCGAGTCGGGGGGTCTTGTCCTTGCATGGCCCTGGGGGCCCTTCGGACCTGGACGCCTTGCACTGAAAATGTGGCTTGTTGCGTGGGTGACGGGAACTGTTGTACCTTTATTCTCCGTCCCCCCGCTTCCCGAAGCAAGGGGCCCGAGGCCCAGACACGTCGGAGGGGCGCGACGGCACGCAAGGACCGCTGCGTCGGGCGCCCAGGCCCTGCATGTATCATGACTGCCGCACTCCGGTTCAACCTGCCGAGATGCATTGGTCGTCGAGCGAATTTGAAGTTTCTAGATCATGAGGAGGGCGAGGGACACGACTTGGTCTTCACACGCCCG
>CAUYUJ010015615.1:1170820-1270820 GCA_963575745.1 Prorocentrum cordatum
CTCATACCGTGGCTCTCGCACGCGCAGCTCGAGCTCTTCCAACCCGCGCGGCTCCCTATCCTCAGCCACGAGGAGATCGTCAAAGGGCGCGTCCAGGCGGTCGCCATCACCAACGCCACCTCGCGCAACTCCGTGGTCATCATGAACGTCCACAATCGCGAGATTGACGCGCGGGGTCGCGAGCGCATTCAGCGCTCATGGCATCTGCACCGCGCGTGGGCGGAGGCCAACTACCAGCACCGCGCCTTCCTCGCGCTGGGCGACTTTAACACGGCCAGCCGCCCGCCTAACAGCTTCTTCCAACCGCAACCACAGCATGCACGCCTGGCACTGGACAATAGCGCGCGGCAGCAACAGCCCTTCTGGAAAGGCCATCTTCGACAGCATGCTCGAGATCGAGTCTGACCTGCCGACGCGCTTCAACAAGTCTGACTACTCCGCGTCGGCCATCGACAGGATCTTCATCAGCCTGCCGTCGCACGCGATGCCTCCTCAGCGACCACGCCATCGTCTCGTACTCCATCGGCATCAAGCCGAAGACGCCGATCGAGGAGCAGGCGATCCCGCCCGCGATCTTCCGCGACCCATCGTACGCCAAGTACCTCCAGCAGCTGCTAGATCACACCGTCACGCGCCACAGGACGATCGAGAACCGCTGGCGCGCGCACAAGACCCTCATGGTCGAGGCCGCGCGGCTCGTCCGTGATGACTGGGTCAGCCGCGCTGCCGGTGAGATCGGCAAGTCAAACCACTCCGACGGCCAGGTGATCACGGCGCGCTCGATCTCGCGCGCGGTCTGGCGCCAGGACGTTCGCCTTGCACGACGTCTGCAGTCCACCACTGAGCTTGGCGCCAAGTACATCATCATCGACGACGGACACATCGCGCTCTCGGATGCGGCCGAGTTCGCCATGAAGTCTGCCGCGCTGCACCGTGACTTCGAGGCTCGGCAGCGCTCTCTGGCTCAGCGTGCAGCCCAGCTGCCGCGAGGCTCCTCAGGAGCCATCGGCCCCAAGAAGCTCAGAAAGATCACCCGGTCTTCCCAGCGCAGGGCCCTGCTTTGGGCCCCTTGGAAGCGCCGCCTGGTCCCCCAGGGAATCAAGACCACCGATCCCGAGGGCCGCCCAGGGGTAGCCAGAGAGAGCTGTGCGATGGCGGATGCTCTCCGCGCCCACTGGCGGCCCGTCTTTGAGCGCAAGCACGTCGACGTCGACAAGGTCCAGCAGTGCATCGACCAGCACATGCCCAACCATCCCATCATCGACGTCGGCGCGCCCACCAAGGCGCACATCAGAGGCTTTCTGCTTCGCACAGCGCCGTCTGCGCCTGGGCCTGACCTCTTGCCGTGCCGCGCCTGGCTTGCCGTGGGCGCGTCTCTGGACCAGCTGGAGGACCTTGCATGGCACCTCTGCTCCAACCCTGACTTCATCCACGACCTGAACGACTCAGACTTCGCGTTCCTGCCGAAGGGCGACAACCTCGCGGGCGAGCTTACCACGGACCGCCTCCCTGAGGACACACGCCCGCTGTCCCTCAAGAACACATATGTCAAGGCCATCGCAGGTGCGGCCAACTTCCTCATCAAATCCGCTGTGGCAGAGCGGACTCATTACTCGCAGCAGGGCTTTGTCGTGGGCCGCAATTTCACCCAGCACATCGTCAACCTCGACGCCGAGATGCGCCGCGCCGGAGTTCGTCCAGAGGCCGACAAGCACAAGCCCGTCTTTACCAGCTTCGACTTCGCGGCGGCGTTCCCGTCGCTCGGACGCGTATGGCTCTTCGCGTCGCTGGAGCGATTCGGCGCCCCCGAGGGCCTGATGGGCTTCTTTCGCCAGCTGTGCCATGCCCCCAACAGCTTCCTCAAGGTCGACGGCGTTCGCCACTTCGTGTTCCCGATCGAGTCTGGCGTGGCTCAGGGCTGCCCTGCGAGCGGCTCGGCTTGGGCGATCGCCATGGACCCGCTCGTTCGCCACATCGCCTCGTTCGTCGAGACCGCCGACGGCAGGCCTGACTACGACAAGGGCTACTTGGGCGTTTGCGCGGACGACACTGGCATCTTCGCGTTCTCGTTCAACGCGCTGCGCGCTGCCTCTGAGCCCTTTGCCGCCGCTGAGGAGCTTGCGCCCCTCTCCCTGAGGCCTCGCAAGTGCGTCATCGTCCCGCTTTGGGCGAAGGCGCCGCCTGCCACCATCGCTCAAACGAAAGCGCTCATGGCCGAGCTCTGTCCTTCCTGGGGTGGCTTTCCGGTTTCGGGGCGAGCCAAGTACCTCGGGACCTTCCTCGGACCTGCGGCCACCCTCGCTCACCGATGGCTCGCCCCTGGGCAGAACTGGTGGCAGTGCGGGAACACTTTACAGCTTGTGCAGAGTGGCAGCGACGCCACCGTTCGCCTCCATAACACTTCAGTCGTTTCAACGCTCAGCTTTGTCTCGCAGTTCTTCCCGCCCGACCAGAAGATTGCCCGTCGGGAACATTGCATTTTCCACAATATGCTCAGTCTGCCGCCAAACACATTTCGCAAAGTAGACCTCATTGCCATGGCGGGGTGGTGCCCGCCTCCTGTCCCTCGCTCAGCTCAGATTTCAACTGTCGTCGCCTCCATTCGTTCAGCCACTTTCACGCTCCGTGGGGAATGGGAATCATTCCTCACTCGCCTGCAGGACGCCGCGTGGGAGGAGAGTACGGTTCACTCCTTCCATCGGTGGGGGCAAGGGCAGTGGTCCCCGCCCTTCTGGGAAGAGCCCACTACCATCGTGCAATTATACCATGCCTTGTTGTGCGGCAGGCGTGCCGTTCCGTTCCCAGCAGCTGCCGCGGCCGCGGCGAACCGCGCAGCTGCCCGCGAAATTCGCGAGGCCCCGGGTGCTGAGCCACCGCGCCGCCCTAAGGTACAGCGTGCGGTCGCGCTCACACTGCAGCGGGCCTCCTTCTCATCGCCCTTCACAGTCACGCTCGAGAAGCGCATCGCAGCCTGGGGCGTTTCTCTACCGCCACCGCCCATAGAGCTCGCGACGCGCTGGGCTGCTCTGACGAATGCCCTGCGCACCGTCCACCCGAGCTGGCGCTGGGCGGTATATAAGACTCTCGCAGGCGGATGGACGACGACCCACCGCATGCACGTTCTCCAGCAGAAGCCGCGTGTGTTCGGGTGCCCTGCGGCACCCGATTCATCCCCTCACTACCTCTCCTGCTCGGTCCTCCTGAGCCTCCTCTGGCCCCCCGACTCGCCCCCCCCCCCCCCCCCCCCCCCCCCCCTCTCCGCAACGCGCTTGCACATTGGGGCCTGGGCCCCGCGTCTGAACCCGCGAACGAGCTCTCGTTAACGCGGACGATTCAGCGGATCGTGCTCGCCTTTCACCTCTTTAACAAAATGAAGCGCGCCTCGCCGACCCCAGCCACGACAGCTGAAGGGCTGAGCGCCGCCAAAGCCCTGCTCTGGAAGTAGACGCGCGGCGGGCGGACTGGAGCGGACGGACTTCTTGCCCTCGTCTCGCCTCTTGTCCGCTTGCCCTCGTCTCTTCCTCTTGGAGTACGTGCACTCCTCCTCCTCCTCCTCCTCCTCCTCCTCTCCTCCTCCTCCTCCTCCTCCTCCTCCCCCTCTTCCTCCTCCTCCTCCTCCTCCTCCTCCTCCTCCACCCCCTCCTCCTCCTCCTCCTCCTCCTCTCCTCCTCCTCCTCCTCCTCCTCCTCCTCCTCCTCCTCCTCCTCATCCACAAAAGGGTACCGCCTCGCAAGGGAGAGGCCTCTGCGGGGGGGGGGGCTCCTGACAGCCCATCGCCCGCCGAATGATATTCCCTTGCCTATCGTCGATAGGCTCACGCCACATCCGCCGACGCTGCCGTGGCGCTGCGCGCGCCGAATCCGTGAAAAGAGGACTTGGAGAAGAGCAAGAGGGAGGGCGACGATAACGAGAAGGGGAGCGCTGAAAGGAGGAGGAGAAACCGACGGGGGAGAGGGAGGAGCATCAGGAGGACGAGGAGAAAGCTTGGTGCGCGCTCCCACTCCGTCAAATATAGTGGCCTTCGGCCCATCCCGCCACGGTTTCTGGGTTGTGGGTCAGGGTCTTCTGGGAAGTCTCGGGGTAACAGTCGAGCATTCCAACTCGCCCATCCCGCGCAGGCACGGCAGCGGAGCTTCCGCATGAGACCTCGAGGGCAAACGTGTCATCCCTCAGCTACGCACGCGATCCAGGACTCGATGTCTGCGCGTTTCCGTTCGCTGCGCCTTTTGATCCATGCAGTGCGCAATTTCTCATCATGGTTGCAGAGGCAAGCTTCGCGTATCGACACGTGCGCGACATATATGTACTTAGCAGCGCGTGGAATATTTTAGGTTCGGCTGATTTGAAGCACAATTGGCCGATTGTGCTGGTTAAAGTAGTATTTTTTATCAGGAGGGGTCTTCAGGGTTGTTCCGAATTTCTTTGGATCCCCTGGCATTCCGTAGCGTCCCCAAGGAGTTTCGAATATCCCAGGGTGCCCTTTAGGATTTCTCGGGGTTCCTCAGGTTTCCTCTGGGTTCCGCAGGGATCCTCCGCATTTCTATGGACGCTTCAGGATTATGTTGGATGTCCTTTGATTTCTCCAAACAAGTGTTCAGTTTTCCTTGGGACTCGCCAGGGCCACCCGGATTTTTTTAGGATTCTCCGGGGATATGTCACCGCCCTTTCGAAGCTCTCCAGATTCCACCGGGCTCCTCTGGATTCGTCAGGTTTCGTGGGGACTCATCAAGGTTCTTGAGGATTTCGAAGGATTATTTCAGATTCTTCTGGTTCCATCCGGATTTCTTGGGGTTCTTCAGAACTATTTAAGATTTGTCTGGATTTTTCAGGGTCCCAGTGGATCCCTTAAGATCCCGCAGGATTTTTCAGGATTCCTCCAGATATCTTCAGAGACCCTCGAGAAGCTTTGCAGGAGGCTCTGGAGAAGCCGTTTCAGAAGCCCAGAAGAAGCTTCTCAGAGGTTATCCAAGGAGCTTCTCAGCGACTCACGAGAAGCTTGTCGGAGGCCCTCCAGGAGCTTCTCGGGAGCTCTTTGAGAGGCTCAGGAGAAGCTTTCCGGAGGCTATCAATAAGCCTGTCCGAGGCTATGAAGAAGCTCGTCAGAGGCACCGGCCTGAGAATCGCCTCTCCAGCTGGGAAAGAACCCCGCCAACTTCTCACCGTCGAGCCGGGGAATGCCCGTCCAGCTGGGGAACAGCCCGTCGAGCCAGGATAAGATAAAAGTCGACCGTCCGCCCGGGGGTGGGGGCCGTGCGATCGGCCATTTGCAGGGGCCGCCTGTGCGAACGACCCCGACAGGGCCCCGGGACCGCACCAGGGGTTTGGCCCGTTCCAATACCGGGGGTGGCAAAGCGGGGGGGGATGACTAGCTGGGGGTGGATATCATGGCGGGGGCCATGATATTTCCCCAGATTTCGTGGCGCCTCTTCTGATTTCATTACGTCCCTGGTCCCCCCCAAGGGCCGCGCACATGCCGCCGGTCATGATTTGCACCTTCCCTCTTGGACCCCCCCCTCTTGGCCGCTCCCGACAATAGCCGTTTGCATAAGGTACCTATGCAAGTGGGCGCGGGCCCCCGATGCGTTCGGCCGGGGGGTCGTCCAGGGGTTGGCCCCTGCGATTGGCGATTCGCAGATGCTGCCTATGCAGATGACCCCGAGACAGGCTCCCTGGAACGCGCCGGGGTGTGGCCCGCTCCAGTGGCCATTTACAGAGGGCGCCTATTTGAATTGCCCCCGAGGTCCAAGTCCATTCAATCGCGCGATAGGAGACACCCGGTTGGGGGGGACTGTTGGGGGGAATAATCTCACACGCCTACAGACCCCAACGGGGTCGGCTGATTTTTTTCATCTGGGACCCTGCGGACCCCTCCACCCCCGAAGCGGATCCCCAGCGTCCGGGGCTCCTGGACGCCCCCCTCAGTGGTTCCCGCGAGAATTCCGGATCTGTGGAAGTCCCTGCCACACCGTGCAATTGGGTCGGCGGCGGTCGCAAGAGACCCCAAAGACGGTCCAAGAGGGCCTCCAGCGGCCCCAGACCCCCGCCAGACGCCCGAAGACTGCCCAAATATCACCCCCAGAAGGCTTTCAAAACGCAGGAAATGTTGCTTGTTGTCGGTTTTTGTATGATTCTGGGCTACTCGGGTATTCGGTTTTCCAAGCGTCCGAACGCCCGAGAGGCACCGGAACTTGTTCCAAGACGACAAGAAACACAAATTCCTGACACCCCAAAAAAGCCCCAAGACTGCCCGAGAGGGTTCAAAAACCGCCCACAGAGGGCCCCATGACGGCCCAGATTTGCCCCAAGGCGCCTTCTGGAAGCATTCAAAGCGTGACTCGAGGCTGCAGACAAGACAGTGGAGACCCATGCCCCAAAAAACACCCCGCTTGCCTCCAGGGTGCCTTGGGTTTCTTGGGTTTCGATGTTTTCGCTGGTTATGGAAAGCGTGACGTTCCCACACCAAGAATCAATGGACGTCCTGGGGTCTCAGGATTGGGTTTCTTGTGGGAGGTTTCTTGTGGTCGGGCCCCTATTGTACGGTTCGCGGCATGGTGGCCCGAGGAAAACCCCCAGAGGCAGCCAAAAGGCGCCAGCGACGTCTCCGGAGGGGCCGAGGAGGCCCCCAAGAAGCTGTCGTGAGGTCCTCCAGAAATCGCCTCGGAGAAGCTTCCGCAAACAAATTCGATGAGCACGGGGAAGGCTTCGCAAGGCAATTAAAGCGAGATGGGGAAGAGGAAGAGGAAGAGGACACTTCTTTCGTCGGCGGCGAGGCAGAGGCGGTCCGCTCCAGCGTGTGGCAGGAGGAAGAGGGGACATGAGGGAAGGATGACAAACAACATGATGATAGGTAATGATTGACTGCAGGCCAGCATCAGTATCATCCTGCTCTCCTCCTCCTCTTCCTCCTCCTCCTCCTCCTCCACCTCCCCCTCCTCCCCCCGGAGGAAGGAGCACTGTGACGGCGGGGCGGGGGCTTGCCCCCGGGGGCCCGCCAGGGTTCGCTACGACCACACGCCGAGCCGGTGGAACTCGCCGGCGCACCAGGACCTCGCGCCCTGGCAGCCGCAGCAGTGCGACACGTTGCCGCCCTGGCCGGGCGCCCCGCCCCCGCCGCCGGACCTCCCGGGGCCGCCCGAAACTGGGCCACGGCAGGTGTTCCTCCTCTCCTCCTCCTCCTCCTCCTCCTCCTCCTCCTCCTCCTCCTCCTCCTCCTCCTCCTTCCCTCCTCTCCTTCTTCTCCTCTTCCTCCTCCTCCTCTTCCTCCTTCTCCTCCTCCTCCTCCTCCTCCTCCTCCTCCTCCTCCTCCCCCTCCTCTGTGAATAGAACCCGTATAACACCCTCATATATACTCCTTATCCTCACTCTCCTGCGCCTGGCCGTTTTGGCTCAGGTATTGGAATAGATCGATCAGACCTTTGATCGTGCAGGAGGAAAAGATATCCATCTTTCCCTCCTTCCCCCTACCAGCGGATCAGGGGTTCTGTACCTTTGTACTCCAACCCCATACACAGGTTGTTAGCCCTTTAGAGCTCACAGTTCATCGAACCCCGCGTCGCGATCTCGCACGCGGCCTCGATGGAACCCAAGCGGCGCATGCGCCGTAAGTGGTCCGTCGGGGCCTCGCGTCCGAGCTCTCCGACGGCGCGACGGCTCGGTGATGAGTTGGAGAGCCTTAATGTGGACCGTGTGGGTGTCCCTGATGCCCCCCCCAGCTCAGACGGACCCGAGGCGCGGCTAGCTGCTGAACTTCACCGCCGCGCCGCCCGCGGGGGGACAGGAGAAGGAGTAGGAGCAGGCAGTCAAGAGTTTCACACGCCTACCTTCGATCCTCCATCTCCTCTTCCGTCGGGAGCAATCCCAACTGCGTCGGGCGCCAGCCCCACTGGTCCTGATACTCCAGGGCGCTTCCGCGCTACCCGCCGATGGAACACAGGTGCTGGCATGACCAGCCCTGCGACGTTCCTGTAGCGGAGCACGCTGCTGCCTTCGAGGAACTCGGTAGACCAGTGGCGGCGCAGCCGCAGACGCAGTATCCCCAGGTATCATCTCATCCCTAGCCGCAGTTCGTCCTTGCGTAACCGTCGTGGGGCCACAGGCCCATGCGACGAGATGAGGTCGAGCCCGCGCGCCGCCTCTCAGAGGCCACGCACTCCTCGCGAGAGGATGCAGCGGGGAGCTGACGCTCCCCACCTCTCCCTCTCTGACGACCTGCCGGCGGTGACGTCCGCTGCAGGTGAAATCGCTGAGCTCAGAGACCAGGTTGAAACCTTCGTGTCCAGACAGTACTCTGGACTGATGCAGAGCGTTCCGACGAACGCTGCCAACACTGCTGCTCTACGTCAAGATTCCGACGGCGCCTTAGCGATCATAGATTCCAGGATCGCTGAAGATCGTCGCATCTTAGGTGAGCTGCAGTACCAGGTTGACCGTGAGGTGTCACACTCAGGTGAACGGTCAGCGACGGTCGAGCACCTGCGCAACTACCTTGCACATGGAGCAACAGCTTGTGATCGTCCGCGACACAGGCGTTTCAGCGGTCAGGATCCTCCACGACGGGACCCATGACCAGTTCCGCAACCGACCGCCTCCAGCCGAGGCCACCGACCTTGGCGGCGTCCAGTCTCAGATCAACGATCTTCGATCCCACATGGGCCACACTACAGCGACGCTTCGAACCGAAGCAAACGCCAACTCGTCGACCCTGATCGGCATGTTACAAAACATTGAGAGAGTTATCGCCCAAAGGCTTGATGCGACCAACGCTGTCGCGCAGCCACTCACTAACCGGATCTCTGAAATCGAGCAGCGTTTCCCTGGTGTACAGGACGCCCTGGCAGAGTTGCGTGTCGGACGAGACCAGACTGATCAGCTGGATTCTCCTCCCACGGTTTACGATTTCGCCCGCCTCACTGACAGGCTGCAGGAGGTTGAGAAGGCGGCGGACCATGCGCAGTCTGAGCTCTCCCAGGTTATTCGTGAGAGAGATACTGAAGAGGTACGTGTTGAGGAGTGTCTCGCACGTCTGGACAGTGAGCTGGAAGCACGCAACGCCCGTCCCCGAGCCTACGAGCAACGATTTGATCGGTATTCACAACGCTCTCGGGATACTGACGAGTACACACGCCACAAAGTGGACCAGATACACGAGAATATGACGAGCTGGACAAATCAGTTGATTGACCATACCAACGACACCACACTTCACCTTCAGCCTCCAACCGACCTGCCCAGGCCGACGGCAGCGTCCGCTGAATCACCGCATGCTTCTGCAGGACAACAACGACGTACGTCACCAGGAGCAGCCTCCGCGGCAGCTTCGGCACAGACACGCCGCGTGTCTCCCGTGCGCACAGAACCAGCTACCGACGGTGTACCGATACCCTCACAACCATTGTCTGCGGCCTCGGTCAATACTACAACTCTTATCAAGGAGTCAGACACCGTCCGAGTCCCCGTCTTGCCTAAGATCACACAGCTGCCTGAGTGGCAGCAAAAGGTACGGAAGAATTTTTGGGCCGCTTCAGGGCGACCATCCAAAGCATCTGCTTTCCTACGCGTGGCTGAACAGCCCGAATGTACCTTTGAAGACGTACAGTACAGCGGAGACTTCGAGAGCATCGATTGCAAACTCGCTACCGCTCTCAGCGACATCTTATCCTCCGATTTGCGCTACCTGATCAGGCTCATCGAGACCAGAGAGCACAAGGCAGGACGCATGCTCAAAGGACGCCAGATCTACTGGCACATCCTACAGTCCTACAAAGTGACAGAGGTTGATGACGACCTACATGATTTTGAGCGCCTCGAAGAACTGAGGATGAGAGATGAGGATTTGCAACGATTCATTTCCGACTGGGGCGCTTTACCATTGGATTGCCGAGAGGCACCCGACCCAAAGATCTTGGGATCTGTGTTTCGCACGCAGATTCGGCGACATGCCTGGATGAAACAGGATATGTACGAATACCAGCGCATGAAGAACAGCGACCCGAATCGTACTTATGATTGGCTCCGACAGCGCGTTCTGGACGTGCTGGAGCTCAAACATCTCGAGAAGAATCAAAATCAGTTACGGTACGAGCATGAGACTCGTTTTCAGGTGCACATCTGCGCAGCCTGGAAGAAAGGCAACTGACGCAATGGTGAGCGTTGCAAAGCTTTACATACCTTTTCCAGGGATGGGGAAGACAGCAGATCTTCCCGAGCATCGACCGCTGGCGGCAACGCTCGCCGCAGCGTCTCAGCCCCTGCGAATCCCAAGAAGCCAGCATCGAAGCAATTTTGCTTCGAGTTCGCCAAGCGCAGCACATGCGCACGCGGCGACAAGTGCAACTTGCCACATATGGCGCAGCGCAATTACTTCACACAGAACAAGTGCCACAAGGGTGACGAATGCAAATGCGCGCATCTGGCACCTGGTACGAAAACACCTGAGAGAAGCCCCGGCCGCCCACGGACTTCCAGCCAGGACAGTCGCGGCCGACCGCCATCCCGCGGATCGGGGAGCCGACGCTCTCCACAACGCGGGGGGGTCCGGAATATGTGGGGCTCATACAACAGACGTGACAACCGACGCCAATGCGACCGATCTCGATCATCCTCCAGGAGGTTTACAGACTCTCGCAGTCAGTCGAGAGGCCGATATGATCGATCATCACGATCATCCCCCCGAGGACGAGACGGGCGTGGCGGAGGACGTGGCAGCCCGCGTGGCCGCGACAGATCATACGGCAGCGACAGAGGACGTGACCGACGTTCCATGAGCCGCGGTTCTTCCCGTGGTTCTCCCAAATTCAGGGCGCGCTCTCCCGCTACCTATCGCCGCCCGCGCCATTCCGACCGCAGTTGCGTCATACGTGATAAGACTCTCATGACCGTCCACAAGGCCAAGACAGCATCTACCAAACCGCGGCGTCGGATACGTTTTGACGCACATACCGTGGAATACTACCCGCACGTCGTTTCTGGCAAGTCCACTCTGGATAAGTGGATGGAGAAGCCAAACGAGGGCGATATCGTCAAAGTACCAGATCCGCTGCCACAATGGTGGTGGAAACAGTGCAGACGCCCTACAACGTTGTCAACGGGAGGCTAAGTTATGGTATCAGGACCTACATGGTTACCGACACGACAAGGCGTCGGCGGAGACACCAACTGCGATCCCAGATTCCGACGACTCTACCACAGAGTCCTCCGAGCCACACCAGGAGAGGACAGCGACTCCGCAAGTCGACCCACCACGATCGACAGCTGCACTGACACGCTCCTGAGTTCTTGACAGTGGATCTGCGCACCATATCCAGGATAAAAACGAGCTGACGCAGACCGAATCTGATCGCATATCTACTCGCGAGGAGCATATTCTGGGAACTGCCAATGGTGATCGTACTGTCAACGAGCACTACGACATCCAACTACCTGAGGTGGGCTTGAAGAGTTCAGCCCTCGCCCTGCCAGATTGCCCATCGTTGCTATCAGTTGGACAATTGATTGAAGTTGATGGCTTTCGGCAGCTTTGGGACCCAGAGTTGGGCTACATGCTGCAGGATCCGGGGGGCCAATGGTATAAGGTTCCCGTCAACAACAGAGTTCTAGAACTACGCCTCGACGATTTGGCGACGATACCACCACCACGATTGTGCACTTCATCAGCACCCAGGCGTCGCCAGCGCAAGCGTTCCTCTGCACGCTCCAACGACATATGTTGGCGTTGCAAGACTCCAGAGCAGTCACCACCTACAAATGAGCAGCGGCCCCACCTAGGGACCTGCCCCAAGAGACAACATGTCGGTGAGGGAGGAGGAGCACGGACCGCTACGGTCGAAGAGCCTCCCGACACGGATAATGCCGAGTCCAACGTAGACACACAGCGACTCGCCTACGTCTCAGATACAGTGTTCTCCTCCCACATGCGGGGGGCCTGCCAAGACCTGTGGGGGCACCTCAGGTACAGCTCAAGTAGATACCGATATCACGTCGACCTCCCTCGAGGATCGGCAGGTGGAGACACTTCCCAAAGTGCACTATGATGGTGATCGCGATCTTCCAAACCGACAGAAGAAGCCAATCGACCCTATGCATTACATGACCCACAGTCCAAAACATCCAGACTGTGAGATTTGTTCTCGCACCATGGAGCAGAACGCCCCGTGCAGACGACAGCGCAAACCACATCCACCGGCAGCCCCCACTGATGAGGACACAGCCTACGAGGCTTCCTTCCCGAAGAAATTCGGGGAGGCTCTAACTGCCGACCATGTCGTCTTGGCCATGGACGATGCCGCTGTTAAGCACGGTGACAAGTACGCACTTGTCGTACTGGACAGATGCGCCGGCATCTTCATGGCGTACCCAGCATTGCATAAAGCCGCAGCTACTACAAAGGCATCCTTCCAGCAGTTCATCGCCGCAAACGATGTGGCGAAGCACATGTATACGGATAATTCGGGAGAGCTTCAGAAGGCGCGCCGCCAACTGGGATGGAGACATGACACTGGTACCCCTCATCGTCCACAAACAAATGGATTGATTGAGCGCGCTGTCAAGATCGTCCTCCTCGGTGCGAGAGCTGTGTTGCATATGTCTGGTCTGGGACACGAATGGTGGAAAGAGGCCATGCAATCCTTTTGCTGTGGACACAACTTTGTGCATCCATCCACGGGAGTTACTGCCCTTAGCGATGAGCATGCCGACAAGACAGCTCATGATATACGTTCTGGCGACAGTTTTCCCGGGCACTGCGTACCATTTTGTGCTCGAATCTTTTGGAAATGCTTCAATCCCGAGATTAACAATGAGACAGCAAAGTTCAAAGAAAATGCTCGGGAAGGGTTATTCATGGGTTGCCATGTTACACTCAGGCGGACGTTGGTCTGGTGATTATCTCGTCTTGGACATGGCTACATACGCCAAGAACCCAGACGGCGACCTGTGTCACGTACACAGAGTCAAAGATATTACTATTCCCGACGGCAAGTTCATCTTCCCCGTGAAAGACGGCACCCTGCGACATCACAACCCGGAGGCACACGACGAGGTCAAGGCATCTACTTCTCGCCCCTTGGGCGACAAACCTACGCCCGACCTTCCGCTTGCCTATTCAAAGGAGTGGGATGATCCATCTATGATGACGATGGATGACAACACCGCTGATACTCACCCATCGGCTCCAGAAGTTGCTGCATCAGCACCGGAGCCCGACTACTGGGAACAGCGTGGATACTGCATCATCCGACGCATCCGCTTTCCGTACCAACAGACGACGTTATGAACATACCTGTACCTGTTGATCAGCTTGACGTGACGCGAGACTTTGAGACGACGTCTGCCTTCGAGGGAGAAGGCGTCTTCCGCGACGTTTGGGATGGTGCTAGCGCAGCAGACCACCGAGAGCTTAGCGAGCCTTGGACCGGCCTCGTTCGGTTCTATGAGCTCCCCAAGATGTTGCCGGACGGCAATGTGGTGGTCCGCGGCCGTGAGACACGCGTGCAGACTACTACGCGCCCCGACCACATTCTTCCCGAACATTGGAAAACTTTGTCTCGATGACAACAAAAGAAGGAGATTGAGTACGCAGAAGACATCAAACAAGCTCGCGAGACTCGTGAACGAGCTGCACTTCGAGTGTGGACCCGACAGGACAAACAAGCCAAACATTTCCGCACGACTGCGGCTGGTGGACCCACATGGAACACCGTGGAACGCCGCATTACCTACGATATGGACAGCGGAGCTGTCATTCGTGACGAGGACGTCAAGGGCGCGACCAACAAAGAGATTCTGTATGCCAAACTACCTGGCGGACCACGTGACATCACTACCGTGTTATACTACCGCCAACCCTCACAACAGCCTGCTGGAGTCGCCCGTACTCTGGTACTTATTGACAGTGAGGGGAGCGACTTCGGGACCGTGAACCCGCTCACGCGCAAGTTCACCCCGTCGGTAGCAGTGCCCACTATGCCACGTGGACCCACCTACACACTGGCACACAGAGATAATATTCCTGACTCACCATGGGCACGCCCAGCCCTTGTTACCAGAAATTTAAACAAGCGAGAGGTTGCCGCAGAGCCGCGCGCACAGGAAGCCCTACGCAAATAATACGAGCGCCTTGAAAATAAGCAAACATGGATGATAGAGACTGTTGCTGAAAAAGATGAGATTGAGTCACAGGCGATTCGTGCAGGGAAGAAGGTTCACTTCTTCAACATATTGGAGCTTTCTTCAGTCAAACACGAAGAACTTCCTCCTGAACTACGTAGGTTCAAGGGCCGCGTGGTGGTTCAGGGCAACACTGGCAAAGACGAAACTGGCTTGGCCGCCATCTTCGCCGACGCGGCATCCAGTGCGTCGCATATTGGAGCTTCCAAGCTCTGTGACGCCACAGCGTTATTGCCAAGTCATGGAGGCGAGCAGAGCGATGCGCCTGGCGCAAGCCTTCCTATACGGAGACGAACGAATCGACCCAGTCGATACTTGGATTACTCTACCTAAGTGGCGTCAGCCTGCATCCTGGTCTAAATACAAGAATCCCGTGTGCCGACTACGATTGGCACTCTACGGACACCCTCTCGCAGGTGTGTTTTGGGCGCGAAAGTGTCGCACGTGTCTGGAAAGCGTTGGATTTGAGCCTATCCCAGGCTGGGAATGTGTGTGGGGACACAACAAGCTGGGATTGATACTTTCAGTATACGTGGACGACTTCAAACTTGCAGGGCCAGCCACCAACTTACACGCTGGCCGGGATATGACCCGCAAATGCGGCATTGATTTGGATCCGCCTACTCCGTGCTCTCAATACCTTGGCTGTGGACAACAGGCATACGACGTTCCACAGAACGTCTTCGACAAAAGAATGTCTACCATTCGACCTATGTTGCCTGCCCACAGTGACAAATAATATCATACAGCTAAACAAGTTCGTGGAATACGATATGACACGCTTGGTTTTACTGATCAATGTATTGAGCGCTACCTGGAGTGCGCCTCCAAGCGTACCCAAGGGCCAGGGTCACGTCGTAAACGGTCTGACTCCCCGAGGGTCTCGCGATCCACATCGCCTAGCTCCTCCGGGTCGGTCGTGAGACCCACTAGCGCGCTCAACACACGGTCACGATCATCCAGCCCAGCTGGGTCGGTCGACAGACCTTCTACTGCGACACAATCCACGACAATCGCATACGATGACTTACCCGACGCAGAGACTCCTGGCATCGAGGACACATCCTTTACCGAGTCCGATTACTCCGACGAGGGTATCCTCGGCCAGGACGCGGCGAGTGTACTGATGAAGATTCTCTACCTGGCACGCTGTTGTCGTTTCGATCTTTTGCATCCAGTATGCATGCTAGCCAGAGAGATTACCAAATGGAATACCACGTGTGACAAACGCCTTCATCGGCTGATATGCTACATCAAAACGACGCGTACCCATTGTTTACATGGATGGATTGGCGATGCTTCAGATAAGCTATCAAGTATGCTCTTCACTGATGCCTCGTTTGCCGATTGCATTACCTCCTCCAAGTCAACCACTGGCGTCTTCGCGGCGCTGGTTGGACCCAATACGTTCTTCCCCGTCAATGCCGTGTGCAAGAAACAGACGGTCGTCTCGCACTCATCCACAGAGTCCGAGATCGTTGCTCTTGACTCGGCGCTACGACTGGAGGGACTACCACTACTCTCATTTTGGGGGGTCGTGGTGGAGGTTGCCAACACCTGCAAGGAGAAGACGACGTGCCTGGGCTGCCTTGGACGCACCGCTACGGCGATATGTCCGACTCTGGCCGCCAAAAAGAAGAGGCGCAAGCCATCGCCTCGCAAGGCACCCCCATGCACGGGGATCTTCTCCTAGCCGTAGGCAGTTACCGCTGAAGACGGAGCTACCTACGCCTCCAAAGAGGCGCACGATATCCCACGAGGGTGCTGTGCTACACGTGGACCCAGAGCCTGCTCAGGAGAGCAGCTCTCCCAAAGTGCATCTCATCGTCCTAGAGGACAACCAGGCCGTGATCAAGATTGTCCAAAAGGGACGTACACCAGCACTTCGCCATCTTCATCGTACTCATCGTATTAACTTGGATTGGATATGTGAGACATGCCAATTTGAACACATTGGGCTCAAGTATGTAGGTAAAAAAAAAACCAAGTGCAGATATGATGACTAAACATTTTGAGCCAAAGAAAGCAGATCTCTGGAGGGATCTATTGGAACACTCGCTCATCTTCCCCGCTGCCCCTTTGCAGTGTGCTCCAAAGAATCCTTGGAGACCATTACAAGGGCCCCGGAGGCCCGATGGTTTACCTCATATCGCAGAACCTCCAAAACTGGATGGATGTCCGGAAACGTGCGAGATATTACTTATTGACAAGGAAAATGGGGAGATACAGGGACAGCATGCGGATTCATGTGTGTTGGACATTCCGATCACGAGGGACTACATGCATGTGCGCACCATATCGGCGTTCTTGCGGCGGCGACCGATTCGCGAACACCCCGAGCGAGGGCTCGCTGACCACATGGTAGACACCCTCGTCACCCCCCACCGCCATCGCATAATACAGAGAGGTCTAGGACACTGATGATACGACCCCGCCGCAGCTGTTTTACCACTCGAGCGACGAAGCTCACCAGCATATTGCTCGCTGTGCGCGAGACTTCCTCACGAGAGATCGGTTCTAACCCCGGTTCCCCCATTCCCGAGATGGACCAGGCGTCGCCCCTCCACCTCAACGGCTGGGCCATCGCCTGCGATGCCAACCACGGCCCGAACGCCACGGACGACGACCGCGTGGGCTTCACGTTCCACGCTCTGGCGGGTCGTCCTCGTGATGCCGAGGATGGCTTCATCTACGTGCATCATCTGCGCTTCGACCAGAGTGCAGAGTATGATCTACGTGCACCCGACGCGTCCGCCCTCGTCGAGGTCACCCGTTCCGCGCCCATGGACGTGACGGGTTGCATTGGCAAAGCTACGGGCGGAGTCGGCGGCAACGCCCACTGCGATTACAGTACGACCACGGCTACACCGTGGATGTCGCTCATGAAGGCCATGTGCATGATCTCCAGCCTCTTCACACGCAACACATGGGTCCAGGAGAACGCTCGTGGTTTACATGATCACTTGCATGCTACGATACCTGGGTCATACCGCAAGTGCCCACCAATGGAACTTGCGACGGTGGTGTTGAAAGCAGAGTGGATGATGATACACAGCGACTGGCCGAAAGTGGACAGTGCATTGCTTGGGCAATATTCCATGGACACGGTCCAGGATACTAGTCAGATGTACAAGGAGGGCCTTTGTGCACCTCCAGACGTATACAGCAACGGTTTGCCCACCCCCAGCTATGCTCCGAATCTTGATCGCGCTGCGATCAAACTTCCCGTGCGCCCACCTGGTCTGGCCAGGACATCAGACACGGCGGGGCACCTCGGCCACATCATCGAGGACCATCTCGTCACCGAGATGAGGGCATTCTCCGACCTCCACCAGACCGACCGCTTCCGCCGCAAGTTCAGCACGTGGCAGATTGCCCGCGGTGGATTTGGAGGAATCAGCTCGAGCCCCAAGACGGTGGCAACACCATCCGACCGCCGTGACGGCTGGATCACCCTCCCAGAGTATGGCGAGCAGCATTGGCAGCCATGCGAGGAGGGAACTGTGCTCGCAGGAGAAGAGCCTACCGTAGAGGACCCTTGTATTACTCCAGGATCAGCCATAGACCCGCCCGGGTTAGCACAAGCAAAATACAGTGCGTTTTGTGGTGGTCGATTGGTTTCCGTTCTTCTATCACACAGCGGATGGCATGGTATCATACAGGAGGACTTGGGACTTCTCCTCCACCATGCCTTCGGTCCGTCGGGGCATGCATACAAATGGACAGGTTTGCACACGGACTCTACGTGGATCATGCACAAGAAAGGTTCCAAAGCCGCCCCACACAAGAAGTATCCAGGGTACGGCATCGACGAGCTCAACAGCCCACAGCAGCGAGACGCACCCGCCAGGGCGTCCAATGTTGGCCTTGTGCATCTCTTCGTGCCGTGCCTCAATAGAGCAGAGTACATGGGTGGCGCCACCCTCGAGCATCTGTCAATATTTATATGCGACGACATCATGATGCGGGCGTTCTCGTTTGGCAAGTACAAAGAATGGTTCAAACAGAACGACACTCCGATCGGTCAGGATTGTATTACATTGCCAGAGGCTGGTGGCGACACCCGCTGCGATATGGCAAAGCTCCGCGAGCAGCCCGCCAGGGCCCAGGACAACCGTATCGCAGCTATCCTTGAATCGCAGTTCGAGTCTACGCTCGAACAGCGAAACATGATCCTCAGGATCCGAAAGGCCAGAGCCCTGTCACTGATGGACGACAATCATTCGATGGCCGAATGGCGCAAATTGAATGAGATCATATGGGCAGATTGGGCTAACGACTTCCCCGCACACGTGAAACAAAGACACTACAACAGGGGCATCAACGCCATGGTGGTCTGGAGTGCAAACGACATTGCTTGCGCTAGCCATGGTCAGCACTGGTTGGACACCCGACGTCACCAGGATCGCGCTCACACCGACGTGCGCGAGCTCATGAAGATGGAGTGCCAGGACTGCGCCCCGAAGCTTATGCCAGTACACGTGAAAGTGGACTTGTCACGATTCATCGACGTGATGCAATACTTCCGTTGCCCCACCGTCATGGGGCCAGGCAAAGCAGCGCAATGGGGCGTACACCCTAACTTTGACCATCACACGAGTGACCTGACCAGGGCTATGAAATGTCGTGGTATTACGGTACTTCCTTCCGACCACTGGGTCGAGTTGTACGACAGAGCCACGCCCACGGCTTGGCAGTCAAAGCAGAACAACCACAATCTGGCAATGATGACAACTCAGTTTTGTGATGCGGTATGCGATCGCAATTTCTGCGCGTTGATCCAGTCGTTACCATCACAGCCGCATCCATTCCGACCTCCACTCCTGACTGCCGTCGCGGACCCGCAGGCCCACACGCATGCCAAAGAGATCATGGATGCTCTTCACTTTCGTGAGCAAATGACTACTGAATGGACAAGGCACCTCAGCCTCACGACGCTGATGACTCAGACTGCAGGGGAGCTGGCTCACTGTGCATGGATGGCTTCCTGCGCCGGTGGCACGTTGCCGACATCGATGCCGCCGGCAACAAGCGATCCATATATGCCTATCCCTGGACTCGCAAATGAGCCACCAGCACCGGATCCAGCGAAACCCATTAAAATTGATGATCCATATGGAGAGGCATACGAGGAGCTGTTCAACCAGCTTCTTATCCTGATCAACGATTACCCGGGCGCGTGGGCATCCTGGGAGTCAGATGAGAAAAAGGAGCTCCTTTACCCCACGATAGTGAAGGAAACCAAAGATGCACACGCTGTCACATGGGTTGTCTACGAGCAGCTTCTGCTCCAAATCAACGAGACCGCAGGGGAGGACGACGCAACGAAATCGCGTCTCATTGCAGAGCGCAATGTACTGAGCTCCCATCGTGTCGGTCCTCGCATTGACAACTCAAATACCATCCTGGCATGCAAAGGTTTCTACACACAGAATGCCTTGGATCGTATCGCCATGGGGCTCCCGGCTGACGCTCCAATCGCTATCATCACCGATGAGCCCGCCGCAGCGCCACCCGATGGCTCTGCGACAGCTGGGACACACCAGCAGAGTGAGGACAGGCAGCCACTGCCGCCAGGCCCGCTTACGATCGACACGCCACCTGAGCCACTGCCGCCAGGTCCGCTCCCGATCGTCACGCCACCTGAGCCATTGCCACCAGGCCCGCTTCCGATTAGCGCGCCTGCTGAGCCATTGCCACCAGGGCCGCCCCCGACCGCCGTGTCAGCCCCGCTCCCCGACGAGGACGCTGACGTGGACGCGGAGCTGGAAGCAATTCCTGCTGACGATGCGCCTTCTCCTGGTCAGCAATCGGATAATGTGTATATCCTGTCGTGGCAAGACTGCTGCGAGCGATCTTACTATGAGGACACAAGCCAAATCCCTACGTTCGACAATGCATGCGCTCCTCGTGAGTACAAGCTTCAAGCCGGTCAGGCGGATGATCATCCATGCGTGCCGCCTCCGTTGAGGGGCACGAACGCACCAAATGGCATGGAATGCTTGAGGGATGATGACTGGGCATGCCAAGTGGCATACGACGACTGCGTGATTACCCACGCGCCAGATATTGCCCAATCCGGCTGTTTCCCAGAGTGGAAATGGATGTCACTACCGCCATACGACCAGACTCGTTATGGACCCGAGCTGTTTACGGATGAACGGCTTGGTTGTCCTACATACATGAGCAATGATATCACGACCATGCTCCGCCATGCAAACCACAACAACCCCTTCCACATTGACCAATTTACTGACCGACGGGTCAACATATGGTCGATGAAAGCACAGCAGACTTGGACGATTCCCAGCCGTTGGAAATCTTTCCAGGAAATGGTTCAATGGAAATTCGCAGAGCGACGTGGCCATTCCAACGGACCATCCACTGAGGCGGCCGTGACACACTTTCACAAAGACGGCGAGTCAGCAGGGTACGAGAGCTGGAACGTTTACTACACGATCTTCATCCTCCGCGCGTTCCAGAAACACATAGACCCGGAGAAGAATAGGATCGAGGTGTACGCCAAATCAATTCCTGCCGAGGGCGACCCCAGCTGCTTCGATTGGAGCAGCGTCATTGCTATCCGATGTGTTGGAGGACACAGTTGCGTCAATACACTCTCCAGGCCATGGAATATGGGCTGGGAGAGCTTACAATGGACGGACGTCAAATACCTCCACCACGGCACCGCACTTCGTGCCTGGGGAAGCATCCTCAAGACAGGGATTATTCCAGGTTACGTCGGCCAGTCCCAGAGAGACAAACGACAGCAAAGGATCACAACGTTCGGAGGCATTCTACAGTTCAAGCACCTACGTGCATATCTCCAAACAAAATCCTCACACCTCAGTTCAACCATACAAGTTCAAGCACTACAAGAATGAGGCGGAGCTCGTGATCGTTATGCAGACTGCCATGAAGACTGGGTGCCGATTTTGGCTCGGCGCACATGGCGCTATCATGACTGAGGACGTGGTTCCAGCTGCCGCAATCCTCGCCGTTCGCCGTATCAGACCCCACCGCGAGGCAGGCAAGCAGTTGTGGCCAGAGACGGGCCCCAGCTGGGACTATCCGCCGCTGGCTCCGAGACCACCATTGAGCAAATACGAGATTTGCGCTGTTCCTCCTGGAACGGACACAATCACCGATCCTCCTGGGATTGCCCCAACTGCGAAGGCCTACGCCGCGGCTCCGATGCCACGGACACAGTTTGCCTCAGCATCATCGGCTCAGCAACCTATCGCCCCTCCGCTGGGGGCGACCCCTGCTGGCCATACTGCTGACGCTGACGCCTTAGATGAGGCCATCGTCCGTGACATGGCCAGCAGTTGCGAGCACAACACACAGGATAAAGAGTGGTTGATTGCTATGTCACATTGCAGAGAGGCTCTTCGACCCATTACAGCAAATCCTACACAGAAAGAGTGGGATCGACGGCCTATCTTCAATGACGTCCGCATGGGGGACTTCATTATCGTCAAAAACTGGTGTTCAATCAATTGCCATCACTACGACAATCACTACCCCAAGGGCGACTGCAACACGAGAGCTCGCATGAACAAGAGCCATACTTACGGACCAATCATACACTTCGGAGTCTTCGGGAAGTTCTTTTCAGTGCAAATACCTATCCTCAACTACGGTCTACGATGGGTAAACATATGGCATTGCGACAACAATCTGCCCCTCAAGGGCGTTATCTTCGCTTTGCCAGTACGCGCTGACATCGACCCCGTTCACTTGAATATTGCGATCCAGGGACCGTCTTCATGCAGTGATCAGATTTAAAAATACATGTGCTTTACCATATCTTGGAATGCCGAGCATTTACAAACCACGCATCCCACGTACGCCGACCAGACGCCCCGCTCCTCGGACACCCGATCCCGACGAGCTGGTGGCGACACCTGCTGAATACCCTACGGCGGACGACGAGGGACCGCAACATGACGCATGTCGATCCACCGACGCCCTAGTCACTGTCATCATTGACACATCGACCATACCACTCACAGACGATGAAAGAGCAGCCAATGAGACCATGAGGGCGGAGATATCGGCGGAGATTCCCGCCGATGAGGATGTCGGATCTTCCATCCTCGACAACATCATCGATCCGCCAGACGATTTCCTCAACCATCCCGACTACGACCCAGAGGATCATACTAAATGGATTCTATCTTCTTACGACCATCGAGTATATCGCTGGACATCGGAACCACTAGTAGACTCATCAATGATAAAGGTGAGACAAAGTATCGAACTACACGCTGGAAGGACCAACCTTGTGGTGGACAAGTTAGAGTCATGCTTGCGATTTGAGATACAATTCGGGACAAAAACAGATGCATACCATATGGATTACGATCACACTCGTAGATGGGCACGCGACTAATCAATATGCAGCGCAGACCATTTCTTCAAAAATATTGTACATTTCCTTGGCCCAGAGGTCATTGAGGAGTCAACGACAGGCATCTTTCAATGGATTTCCAAAGCGTACCAAACTATATTGTTGGACAGCATCAAGGAGCCGCATCAGTTCACCAACGCTGCCATCAACCAGAATCATCCTGCCCTCAATACGTTGCGTGCTTTCTTCACAAAGTGCATAAAGACACATGGGAACCCTGGCTTCTCCCCGTGGGAGGAGCCGGTGGAGACACCTGCCGCGCCTGACCAAGACGACCCAGGCGCCAAGCAGGATATTCCCCAGGACCCAGGTAGCGTTGCCTCGGGAGCTCCAGATCAAGAGACCATGGTACAGGTCCTAGCCGAGATGCAGAACATCGACCGCGAGGCGGGCGATAACGAGGCCACCCTGCAGGCAGAGGCTACCCGCATTCGTGCGGACAAGGACGCGCTCCATGGTGATGCGGATTCCGCGGGCATCGACACCTCCGGGTACGCAGGACTACCGGGGGAAAGGCTGTCGATGACCGAGATCGAGGGGATCGGACGATCGATCGCTTCCCGTGCCACCGCTGGGCTCAATCGCGAGGCAATGAACCAGATTGGTCATTCCTTTGCGTCGACAGACGGTGGCAACACCCGCTGGGGCTCTCTCAGGGACCTCACCACTTCCGGGGCTCCCGAAGCGATCCAGCATGATATATCGCGATGTCGGAATTGCGGTCGCCTCCTTTCCTTGGGAATCGTCACGAGTGATGGGACACTTTGCGACATCCGTTGGCAGTGCAGTGTCTCTCTAGGTGCCACAGGCAAAGGTGGCGCCGAGGAGAGCGACCTGGCGTACCTCCAGCAGCTGAACTACTGGATCAAGACCAACCTCTCCGAGGACGACGTCAACCGCTACATGTCAGATGGAGCGCGCGTCTACATGACAGGCAGACGCTCCAAGGCCGGCCAGGAGAAGGATATCTTGAGGAAACATGCGAAAAAGGCGGGGGAGAGGTGTCAGAAGTGGCTTGATGCAGGCTCCCCTCCTGCGAGCATGTGCAGGATGATGGGTGAGACTGAGGATCGGCGACCTCTGTACCACCCCTACCGCAATGTCGCACAACGTTTCCTCAATGACCCACGTTTCCGCCACCAGATGACTGCCGCTCGCGTAGAGACTGGCAAGCAAGCCTGGGCCATCGAAGACATGCGCGACGCTTGCGACATCCATGATCGCAGCGTTAGGCTTGGCCTCGCTGGTCGCAGGAACTGGTGGTTGAACGAGGGTAGGCTGGACAGAGGCACCAGGCAAGAGCGTGGCCTCGTCACAGTTGCTTTGCCCCGCGGGGGCGGCACTTGTGAAAAGGTGACGCAGCGTAAGCTTGCCAAACTCGCCTCTGTCGAACCTGCCATGGGATCTGCCGGTTCAGGGGGGGTGAGTTCAGGGGTTAGAACCGATCCTAATGACCCCCACGCACACTCCTCCCACGCACGTGGCGCCATGGAGCCGCAGCAGCCACGGCGTCCGCCGCCGCCTCGCGCTGCCCACGGCGACGCCGCTGGATCCCGCGCCTCTGGCGCGCAAGCGGGGGTGCCCGCTGGGCCGAGCGGCGCGGCCGCCGCGACACGGCAGAGCAGCGACAGCAGCCGCGGGCCGACGACGCCCCCGCGTGCCAAGCGGGCGCGCACGACAGAGGACTACGCAACGTGGTGGCGCCACAACCTTGACGACAGCCCATGGGGCCCAAGGTGCTGGAGCTACCGCGCCATGTGCTGGATTTACATCGCGGACAACAACGACGAGTTCGTGTACATCCGCGACCTGCTGCACAACGAGCGGTTCCGCAACTGGACCCCAAGGGCGCCTTTGGAGACATTCACGACGGGCTACGTCGAGAACGACGGTCACAGGGTGTGGGACCACAGGTTCTACATGAGCGGCGCTTCGTAGCTTTGTTGGCCGCGAGGCCCACTGCTCGATTGGCTTGAACTTCATCTTCCCAAAAGTTCGCCTCGAGCAGCGATTACTAATATAATCTTCGGCCACTCCACTATACAAGAAAAGTGGCCACCCACACACAACTTGTGAAACCCGAGGCAGACTCCGAGGGGGCATCGCCGAGGGGAGTAACCAATTGCAGAAGTTGTTAATGCAGTTTTTCGCGTTTATCAACGCGACTCTACGCCTGGCCAGGCATTTGTTTCGATGAATGAACGTGTTTCTTAACACGATCGTGTTCCTCAACACGACTATTTTTGATTATTATTTACAGTATAATTCGAGATTACATTGCGCTGATAATGATATGATGCCCAGCTTTGGTTTGAAAGCTGGTGGCAACACCTGCCGCGTGCAGACGCGGCAGCTTCTGATGCTGCTTCAATGTACTCAGATCCTCTTGCTCCGCCCACCCGTGCCTTATTCTTCTCCGCCCTCGAGTGCCGAGGCGTTTTTTTGGGGGCGCACCGAGGGGGCACCAAAGTGTGCTTGGCGAAGAAACAGGAACTCTGGGTGTTCTCTCGTTCCCTTACTTGCCTGATCATGACAGCTGTTGTGCTACGCTTCTTTTTGCACAGCGCTGTCGTGATCGGGACGCAGCTGACGCGATACAGATTTTACGCTCAGCTGCCTTGCAGTGCTGAGGACTTGAGGAGTAAACGGGTGACAGGTTCTTTTCTCCTTTTCCCGAGTCCTGCCCTTGCGGGCGGGATTCGGGACGGGGTGTGTGAATAGAACCCGTATAATACCCTCATATTTACCCCTTATCTTCACTCTCCTGCGCCTGGCCGTTTGGGCTCAGGTATGGGAATAGATCGATCAGACCTTTGATCGTGCGGGAGGAAAAGATATCCATCTTTCCCTCCTCTCCTCTACCAACGGATCAGGGGTTCTGTACCTTTGTACTCCAATCCCATACACATCCTCCTCCTCATCACCATCATCATCATCATTCGCATCCTCATCATCATAATCATCGTCATCATAATCATAATCATCATCAACATCATCATCATCATCCTCGTCCTCGTCCTCATCATCATCCTCCTCCTGCTCCTCCTCTCCCATCCTGTTTCTCCTCTTCTCCTTGAGACGATTTTTTTGAGGTCCGGCGATAACCCGGGTTATCGGGCTCGCTCCTCCCCCCCCCTTCCCCCTCCAGGATCACCTAACTTAGCCGGTTGTGCAGGTCCAGGGGGTGGGTGGCGCAGGGAGCTCGCAGGGAACGCTGTTTTTAACGGTATGGTAGTGTTCGCCGTTGCATGCTGGTGTTTGGATGCACGTTGGCGAATCGTTGGGGTTTGGAGTGGCACAGGAAGACGACGACGACGACGACGACGACGACGACGACGACGGCGACGACACCGACGACGACCTCGACGACGACAGACGACGACGACGACGGCGGCGACGACGACGACGACGAAAACAGACGACGACGACCGACGACCGAGGACCGACGACGACCGACGTCGTCCATAGGTACTGGAGGTGCACGTGAGCAGCGCATACACGAGCATTGCGTTGTGCACAGGCAGCGAGGCGATTTGGTGCGCGCATTTGCTGCTGTTGCAGCAGGATCTGTAGTGTACGCAGGCATTGAGGTGCACGCAAGCAAAGTGCACGCAGGTCGTGCGGTGCACGCGGGCATCGTGATGCGTGATGCACCAGGCAAAATGGTGAAGACAAGCTTTGTGGTGTGCACAACTGTTGCTGCAACGTCAGTTATCAGCCACGCAGGCATTCCAGGCATGGTGGTGTACAGAAGCACTGTGGTACACGGTCATTGCGGTGTACCACACCTTGTGGTGTACACAGGCGCTGCAATGTATCCATCCGCTGTTGCGCACACATTCGTTATGGTGTACACAGGCGTTGTGTGCCCAAAACACGGGACCGTTCCCTGCGCAAGAAAAATGAATAATCAGAAATAGCTTACATATTGGATTTGATACGTTCGGATCCCCCGCGATTTTATGGAGTTCGGTCCCGCTGGGGCCATGGAAGTGTACGCACTTGTGTGGTGTACACAAGCATTCTGGTGCACCGGAGCTGTGGTGCACGAGTATGGTGCTGAAGCAGCAACCGTGGTGCACATAGGCGTCGTCGTGTACACAGGCAGTGTGTATGGTGTGTACACAGGAGCTGCGCTGGCTGCGCTGCACACGGCTGCTGTAGTGTACACAGGGATTGTGGTGTACACAGACATTGTTGTGTATACAGGCGCTGCGGTGTACACAAGCAGTTGTGGTATACAAAGGCGTCGTGGCGCACGCTAGACAGGCGCTGCGGTGTACGCAGACATGGTCGGCCAAAAAGGGGGGAGATGACCGCACCCCGGGCCAGAAAATTCAATCATCACAAATAACTTACACATTGAATTTGATACGTTCGGGCCTCGGGGGATTCTCCAAATTTGGGCCTCGGCGGGACCTTGGAGGTGTACAGAAGCGCTGTGGCGCAAATGTTCGCCATGCGCTGTGGTGCACGCGGCTCCTGTGGTGTGCACAAGCACCACAGTGTACGCAGGCGCTGTGGTACACACGGCTGCTGTAGTGTACACAGGCAATGTGGTGTACACAGACATTGTTGTGTAGGCAAGCGCTGCGGTGTACACCAGCAGCTGTGGTATACAAAGGCGTCGTGGCGCACGCTAGACAGGCGCTGCGGTGTACGCAGACATGGTCGGCCAAAAAGGGGGGAGATGATTTCACCCCGGGCCAGAAAATTCAATCATCACAGATAACTTACACATTGAATTTGATACGTTCGGGCCCCGGGGGATTCTCCAAATTTAGGCCTCGGCGGGACCTTGGAGGTGTACAGAAGCGCTGTGGCGCAAATGTTCGCCATGCGCTGTGGTGCACGCGGCTCCTGTGGTGTGCACAAGCACCACAGTGTACGCAGGCGCTGTGGTACACACGGCTGCTGTCGTGTACGCAGGCATTGTGGTGTACACAGACACTGTTGTCTAGACAGGCACCGCGGTGTACACAAGCAGCTGTGTTGTACAAAGGCGTCGTGGTGTACACTAGACAGGCACCGTAGTGTACACAAACATGGTGGCCCAGAATGGAGAAGGACCGTACCCTTGGGCCAGAAAAAGAAGCATCTATCCGGGCGATGGACCCTGGGGGACGTGCCGTAATGGGTGGGGGAGACGCATGCGGCGGTGCCATTGGGGCCTTCGGTGGGGTTCCCTATGGGCCACGACGAACGCTGTCCTGGGTGTGGCTGACGCATGCGGGCGGCGCCCCTCTCTGGAGCTCTCGATGAGGCCACGAAACGTTGTATTTTTTGGGGGAAACGCATGCGGTCGGTGCCGTTGGGGTTTTTCAGTGGAGCTCCCTACGGGGCCACGAAAGGCTGCGCTGGATGGTGGCCGACGCATGCGGACGGTGCAACTGGGACCTTCGGTGCAGCTATTTGTGTGGCCACGGGAGGGGGGGACGCGCGCGGGCGGTGCCAGTGGGGCCTTCGGTGGAGCTCCATATGGGCCCACGAAACGCTGCACTGGGTGGGGGTTTGCATGGGGCCACCCCCACTGGAGCTCCTATGGGGCCACGAAGCGCTTTACTGGGTGGGGGGACGCATGCGGGTGGTGCCACTGGGGCTTGGTGGAGCTCCCACCCAATGTGGCCGCGAAATGCAGTACTGGGTGGTGGACGACGCATGCGGGCGGTGCCACTGGGGTCTTTCTGTGGAGCTCCCAATGGGGCCACGAAGCACTGTACTGGGTGTGGCGGACGCATGTGGCCACCCCCGCTGGGGCCGCAGGTGGAGCTCCCGATGGGGCCACGAAACGCTGTACTGGGTGTGGGGGACGCGTATGGCCACCCCCAATGGGGTTTTGGTTGGAGCTCCCTATGGGGCCACGAAGCGCTGTACTGGGTGTGGCGGACGCATGTGGCCACCCCGACTGGGGCCGCACGTGGAGTTCCCTATGAGGCCACGAAGCGATGTATTGGGTGTGGCAGACGCATGTGGCCACCCCCACCAGGGCTTCGGGCGGAGTTCCCTATGGGGCCACGAATTGTTGTATTCGAAGTGGCGGACGCATGTGGCCACCACCGCTGGGGCTTTGGGTGGAGCTCCCTATTAGGCCACGAAGCGCTGTACTGGGTGGGGGGGACGCATGTGGCCACTCCCACTGGGCCACAAGTGGAGCTCTCTATGGGGCCACGAAGCGCTGTACTGGGTGTGGCGGACGCATGTGGCCACCCCCACTGGGGCCTTACGTGGAGCCCCCTAGGCCACGAAACGCTGTACTGGGTGTGGCGGACGTATGTGGCCACCCCCACTGGGGCCTTACGTGGAGCCCCCATATGGGGCCACGAAACGCTGTAGTGGGTGTGGCGGGCGCATGTGGCCACCCCCACTGGGGCCTTACGTGGAGCTCCCCATGGAAACGCTGTACTGGGTGTGGCGGACGCATGTGGCCACCCCGACCGGGGCCTTACGTGGAGTTTCCTACTGGGCCACGAAGCGCTGCACTGGGTATGGCGGACCCATGTGGAGCTCCCTACGGGGTCACGAAGCGCTCTACTGGGTGTGGCGGACGCATGTGGCCACCCCCATCGGGGCCTCGGGTGGAGCTCCCTGTGGGGCCACGAAGCGCTGTACTGGGTGTGGCGGACGCATGTGGCCACCCCGACTGGGGCCTTACGTGGAGCCCCCTATGGGGCCACGAAACGCTGTACTGGGTGGGGGGGACGCATGTGGCCACCCCCACTGGAGCATTATGTGGAGCTTCCTATGGGGCCACGAAACGTTGTAGTGGGTGTGGCGGACGCATGTGGCCACCCCCACTGGGGCCTTACGTGGAGCTCCCTATGGAAACGCTGTATTGGGTGTGGCGGACGCATGTGGCCACCCCGACTGGGGCCTGACGTGGAGTTTCCTATTGGGCCACGAAGCGCTGCACTGGGTGTGGCGGACCCATGTGGAGCTCCCCATGGGGTCACGAAACGCTGTACTGGGTGTGGCGGACGCATGTGGCAACCCCCACTGGGGCTTTGGGTAGAGCTCCCTATGGGGCCACGAAGCGCTGTATTCGGTGTGGCGGACGCATGTGGCCACCATCACTGGGGCTTTGGGTAGACTTCCCCATGGGGCCACGAAGCGCTGTACTGGGTGTGGCGGACGTATGTGGCCACCCCCACTGGGGCCTTACGTGGAGCTCCCTATGGAAACGCTGTACTGGGTGTCGCGGACGCATGTGGCCACCCCGACTGGGGCCTTACGTGGAGTTCCGTTATGGAGCCACGAAGCGCTGTACTGGGTGTGTCGGACGCATGTGGCCACCCCCATCGGGGCCTCGGGTGGAGCTCCCTGTGGGGCCACGAAGCGCTGTACTGTGTGTGGCGGACGCATGTGGCCACCCCCACTGGGGAGGGCGAGGAGGAAGGAACGCGGGGACCGTCTTTTCAAAACGAGGACCCAACACCACAGGGTGGTTCGGAATAATCATATATTTTGTTCACCTTGAATTTGATACGTTCGGGCCCCTGGGGATTTTCCAGAAATGGGCCCCGGCGGGACCTTGGAGCTGCGCGGAAGCGCTGTGGCGCAAATGTTCGCCATACGTTGTGGTGCACGTTGGTCTTGTGGTGTGCACAGGCATCGGGATGTACACAGGCGGCTCTGTGGTGCACGCAGAGGCCTCTACTGCAGCAGCACCTGTGGTGTGCAAGACCGTTGTGGCGCACGCATGTTTTGAACTGTTCACAGGCAGTGTGGTGCACGCGTGTTCAATAGATAGTGTACACAAGACTTCGCGGCTACGCTTAGCAATCACATTCCGCGTATTCCAATGCGAGCTGTCCAGACATCCCCAGACATTCTCAGACGGCGCCCGCATCGTCGCAGTACCAATAGTAGCATCGCGGCAGCATCGTTAGCACTTGTTGGGGCCGCAGCACCTGCGCGCGCGGGCACATGCAGGGTTGCCCACAGCGCGAAGATTAGTTTATCGGCCGGCCCCCTCCCCCCCCCGGGATAACCTGGGTTATCGCCGATTCAAAAGAAACTGTCTCCTGTTCCTTAAAGATTAATATTCCGTCTCGCACCCCGAGGCCGGTCGAAAAGGCCCGGGCTGGGCGGTTCGCCTCAGACGTTCTCACCATTGATGACCCTGAAGCTAAGATATTGGCAACAGTTTGACGATTGGAGGGCGGGTCGTTTCCAAAATGTAGCTTTCGCTCTCGCGTCGCGCGCATTCTCCTTCAACATTTGTGTGCTTCACGGATTGAGGGCGGGCGGCGGGCGGTGTTCAAAACGTGGCTCCCGCCGCACCGCCGCGCACACTTGCCTTGAAATGCTGCAGGAGCTTCACAGATTGTGGGCGGCTGGTCTTCAGTGTGTGGCTCTGGCCCGAGCGCCGCGCACGTACGTTGTGAACCAGCGCGAAGAGTTTCACGGATTCGGGGCGATTCGTCTTCAACCTGATGTTCTCGTTGTATCGCCGCGCATTCGTTGTAAAAGATTGCGAGAGTTTCACGGACCCCCATGGTCAACATACCAGAGATTATGTTTTGGAATGAGTGAGGACCGTGAGGGTGCAACAGGTACGTTGTTTCGCGGTGTTGACGTCCCAGGAATTGCGTTCTGGCGCGATTCAGGATCGTCAATACGCAACGGTCAAGTTGCTCCGTGGCGTTGGAATCCCGACAATGGTGGTTTGACATGCTTCTGGGTTTTCAAACGGTTGTCTCCCAACGGGGCAATTCCTTAAGTAGAAATGAACCCTTGTAGGGGCCTGTGAAATGGGAGCTTGGATGAAGAGTTGAATCCAACATCGTTGATGAGTCTTGAGTTTACACTGGCCCCCCTCCTCCTCCTCCTCCTTCTCCTGCTCCTCCTCCTCCTCCACCTCCTCATCTTCGCGACTCCCCCTTCCTCCTCCTCCTCCTCCTCCTCCTCCTCCTCCTCCTCCTCCTCCTCTTCCTCCTTCTCATCCTCCTTCTCATCCTCCTCGTCCTGCACCTGTTTCCCTCCTAAATAGCTCTTCCCTGCCGCACCCCCAGACGTGTCGGTATGGCGGGGCGGGCGTTTCGCCAGAGACGTCCCTCACGATGTATGATCCCGAGGCTTAGAAATTGCAGCAGTTTCACGGATGGCGGGTGGGTCGTTTTCAAGTGTCGTTCTCGCCATTGCGCCGCCTCATTCGTCTGAAACGCGTGCAGGAGTTTAACGGATCGCGGGTGGATCGTTTTCAAATTGCGGCTCTCGCCCTAGCGTTGTGCGCAATTGTCGGACATGTTCGCAGCAGTTTTAAGGATGGGCGGCTGTGTTGTCCTACCTGTTGCTCTCACGTTAGCGTGTACTCGTTTGAAACATGTGCAACAGTTTCACGGATGTAGGGCGTTTCGTTTTTTCAGTGTGGTTCTCGCTTGAGCGTCGCGCACATTCGTCTGAATAGTTGCAGCAGTTTGAAGGACATTGTTGTTCCCGCTGAAGCGCCGCGCACATTCGCTTTAAACGTCTTCAGCAGTTCCAAGGGTTCGCATGGCTGAACTCGCATGACCTGTGTTCTGGCGCGTTTCAGGACTGTCGGGGCGCAACAGTCACGTGGACATGCGGCGTTGCAGTCCCAGGAACGGTGTTCTGGTACGGCTGAGGATTGCAAGGAAACAGCAGTTGTGTTGATCCGCGGCGCTGACGTCCCAGGAATTTGTGGTGTGGCACGGTTGGACATTCTCCGGCGGTTGTTTTCTCATGTGCCATTTCCCTCAATGGAGACCACTGATTGCAGTGACTTGTGAGGAGGGAGTTCCGAGGGAGGATGTATTGCAATAGTGTTGATGCGTCTTGGGTTTACATTGATCCTCCACCTCCTCCTCCCTTCTCCTCCCCCTTCTCCTCCTCCTCCTCCTCCTCCCCCTTCTCCTCCTCCTCCTCCTCCTCCTCCTCCTCATCCTCTTTCCTCCTCCTCCGTTCCCCTCGTCCGTCCTCCTCTTCCGTCCCCCTGCTCCTCCGTGCCCCTCATCCTTCTTGTCCTCTTCCTCCTCCTCCTCCTGCTCCTCCTCCTCCTCCTCCTCCCCCTCCTCCCTCCTCCTCCCCCCTCCTCCTCCTCCTCCTCCTCCTCCTCCTCCTCCTCCTCCTCCCCCGATCTCCACTTCCTCCTCCGTCTTCCTCCTCCTCCGTTTCCTCCTCTTTCGTTTTCCTCCTTCTCCTCCTCCGTCTTCCTCCTCCGTCTTCCTTCCCTTCCTCCGCCTCCTCTTCCTCCTTCCATTCCCGCTCCTCATACACAGCCTCTCACTGCCGCACCCCCCCCCTTCGTGTTGGTAGGGCGGGGCGGGCGTTTCGCGTGGGACTCCCTCACCACTCCTGACCTTGAAACCCGAGAGTTGCAACAGCTTCGCAGGTGGAGGAGGGCCGGGCGGGCCGTGTTTTACATGCGGTTCTCGCGTCAGCGCCGCGCACATCCGTCTGAAAAGTTGGATCGAGTTTCGCGGGTGGAAGGCAGGCCTTTTTAAACATGTGGCTGTCGCTTCAGCGCCGCGCACATTCTTCTGAAGAGTGTGCACCAGCGTCCAAGGATGGAAGGCAGGCCCTTTTCAGCATGCTGCTTCCGCCTGAACGCCGCGCACGTTCGTCTGAAAAGCTTACACCAGCTTGACGGATGGAGGGCGGGACGTATTCAAAATGTCGTTTTCGCCTTGGCGTCGCGCGCATTTGCTTCAAACGTCTGTAGCCGTTTCAATGATGGACGGCGGGTCTTGTCCAAATAGGGGCTCTCGGTTCAGCGCGGCGCGTCGTCCGAAAACTTTGCAGGCGTTTCGCCGACTCGTATGGTTGAAATCGCAGCAACGGTGTTCTGACACGGTTCAGAATTGCCAGGACGCACCAGTCACATTTGGCCCGCGGCGTCCAAGTCCCAAGGATGGTGTTCTGACGCGATCAGGATTGTCAGGACGCGACAGTCACATTGATCCGCGGCGGTGGGGTCCCAGGAACTGCGTTCTGGTACGGTAGGAGATTCTCAGACGGCTACCCTCTAATGGGCTACTTCCCGCAGTGGAGTTTTTTTTGGAAGGGGCAGATCAGAGAGAATTTGGACGGAGGGTTCATCGCAACATCCTTGACGCATATTGGGTTTACACGAGTTCTCCTCCTCATCCCTTCTCCTCCTCCTCCTCCTTTTCCTCCTCGTCGTCCGTCCATGTCCCCCGTTATCATGTTCCTTCCCCGTCCTCCTCCTCCGCCCTCCGTCCTCCTCCTGCTCATGTCCCTCCTCCTCCTCCTGTTTCTCTTCCTCCTCGTCTTCCGTCCTCCTGCTCCTCCAGAGTCCGTAGCCATTGGGCTCGACAACTTCGCGCGCTACCTCTTGGCAAAGCCCAGAGGGCACAAAGCCTTGTGAGATTGAAGGGCGGGGGGTGGGGGCCCTTCAAGATTCTTCAGGAGTGAGGATTGAGGCTTCGCGTGCGGCGCCTGGAGCGCCCAGATGCGCTGAAGACCCTTGTGGCGCGACGTCCGCCGGGTCCTCGAAGGGCGCCGGGTCCTCAGGGGCGTGCTCCCGGGCGAAGTCCTCCCGGTCTCTGCCGCGGGCCTCCGCTGCGGGGGCCTCCGTGCTGCCCTGGCCAGCGCCAGGGGCTGCCATCGCCAGGAGAGGTCGCTGTCCCTGGGGGAGGGCCGCGCTGCGCCGCCGCCTGCGTCCACTCCTCCTCCTCCTCCTCCTCCTCCTCCTCCTCCTCCTCCTTTCAGCGAACCCTTTCAGTGAGGGCTCTATGCCGCGGCGGCGGCCGCCGCGGCGTAGCCCGTCAGTCCGACGGCCTCAGGTGGGCCCCGAACTCGTCCTCCTCGAACTTCTTTGCGACGGACGCCCCTCCTTTGCTCGCGAGCTGAGGGGCGCCCGACCTTCTCTAGCCGCTGCGCAGCTCGGCTGAGCTGGCGGCCCCCGTATGTTACACGGGGGGCGGGCCGTTCCCCCCTTCGGCCCGAGGGCTGGGGAAGGCCTCGCCTCGGCGCACGGTGCGCCGCCTCCTTCACTTTGCGTGAGCTCCTCTGAGACGTCGTGCATGCTGAGCACCGCTTCTGAGGACCCTGCTCCTGTCCTCCTTGTGGGCGGCCCCTTTACTTTCACGATCTTCAGAGCTGTTGAAGACCCTGCTCCTGTCTTCCTTTCAGCTGAGGTTGTGGTAGGCTCATCACGCCACGCTGCTGAGGACCCTGCTCCTGTCCTCCTTTCAGCGGGCTGGTCAAGTCGAGGTGGTGGTTGTTGTTGATGAGGTGGAGGTTCTGGGGTTGATTGTCTTTGTAGCGCTTCGCAGCTGAGGACCCTGCTCCTGTCCTCCTTTCTGCGGGCGTGCCTGCTGGAGATTGGTTCTGGGGACCCTGCTCCTGTCCTCCTTTTCGGTGTCTCCATGGCGTGCTCGTCGAGCCTCGCTGTTGAGGACCCTGCTCCTGTCCTCCTTTCAGCAGACACTGTCATGGTTGAGTCGTGCCGCACTGCTGAGGACCCTGCTCCTGTCCTCCTTTCAGTGGGCTGGTGGTATAGAGGTGGTGATGGTGGTTGGATGGGTGGTGGTTGCGGGGTGGGTGATCGGTCGGTGGCGAGTCCCATAGGTTGTGGATGGTCGTCTTGAGTGTCTATGGTGAGGTCGTGGGGAGAGCGTATTGTTGCTGGGGTTGTGGTGTGGGTTATGGGCGCACATGAGAGGCCTCCATGCACCGACTTCAATTGGGGTTCGTGGCGGCCCCACCTCGTCCCGCTATGGCTAGGGGTCACGGTGCCCTCGGTGGGGGCGAACCCCAGGCCTGGTGCTTGCTGCTGTCGTCGGTGAGGGATGTCTCTGCTGCCTTCAGCTTCGCCGCGTCGGCGATCGGGTACGCTCCTCCTTCGCCATGGGGATGGTGGGGGTGGCGAGCTAGGGCGGACCGCGGGGGCGCGGGTAGTGGCCGTCCTACCCCCCCCCCCCGCCCCTCACCATCCCCCCTGGTAGGCGCGGGCAGTACTCGTCCTGCCCCCCCCCACCCTTCGAGCCCGTCTCGAAGTTTGATCCTTGCCTCACCATAGCAGCGTTGACTTGTGGCGTAGTGTGGTGGGTCGTACCTTTGGTCGTGGGGTGTATCTGGTCGGTGGTGCTTGGCAAGAGTGGAGTAGGTGCGTGATGCGGCTCACAAGTACCCGCTGACCTCTTGCACGAGCTGCCGCTGCCTTCAGCAATACTACAAAACGTGGCGACTTGTGCCTGGGGTGTTCCCTCGCGTTCGGGGCTTCCCCAGGACTTGCGTCCTAACGCCTCTTGCAAAACTTGGCGACGCTGCCTGAGGTGTTCCCACGCACTCGGGGCTTCCTCAGGACTTGCGTCCTGACGCCTTTGAACTTGTCGTCGGTGACATTATTCGTGGCGTTCGTCTTCGGCATGAGGCGGCACTTCGTCCTCTCGTTCAATGTAGTAGGCGTCGTTGGTGTTCATGTTCTGGCTGGTAGGAGCAGCGGTTGCTGTTCTGAGGCCCCATCTAGCCACCATGTTGCCGTCGAGCAGGTCGGCAATGGTGAAGTCGATCTCCTCTTCGTTTGCCGTGTGCATTATGTTGCGGAGGTCGTCGCGGGTGCCGTTGTCGAGGATCTGTATGGTGCCGAGGTCGTAGTGGTTCGTCGGGGTCTCGTAGACGGTCGTCAGGTTGGCGATGCACCGATATTCTGGGGTCTGTCTGATGATCGACTCGGCAGAGATGGCTGCTACGAATGGTACTTTGGTAGTGGTCGCCATGAAGATCGTACGCAAGACCTCTCGTGTGACGTTGTTGGCGGCGAATAGCTCGTCGGCGATGGTTTCGGAGACTTGAGGCGTTCCCCAGGGTGCCTCTGGGGTGCGCCGCTTGCTTGCTCTGCTGCCTAGAACGTCGGTTGCATCGTGTAGGTACCAGGTACGTCGTGGGAACTCTACGCAGATGGCAGCAACCTCGCCATGTAGGATCCTGCGTTGTGCTCGCCGAAGTACTGTCGGGAGTTCTGAGGTATGGCCATCGCTGGGGATGGCGATCTGCGTGTAGTCCAGTCCGCTGATGCTCGTGATCCCGTTGCTGGCCATGATCTGTTGGAGGTCGGCGGCCTGTCGAGGGCGGTCGGTGATGAAGACGATTTCTTGGCGCTCGGCTGGTTCTGCGGGCGAGCTCGCGGGTGGTCTGCTCGGTGATGACCCGGGCCCGGCGAGTGCTTCGGGTAGGACGGGCGACGTCTCGAGGAGAGGCAGTGGCGTGACGTCGCACGGGTAGGCTGGCTTGTCGCTGAAGGTTGGGTGTCGTCATTGCTTCTTGTTGGCGTTTGTGACCTCGGCGACGGCGGCGAGGTTATCTGCTATTTGCTGCTCCGTCAGAGGCCTCATCGTCTGGGCGCGCCAGGCATGCCAGGATTTGCGGCAACGGTGAGCCACCGATAAGTGCTTGATGAGTCTCGGAAGAGAGTGGTGCTCGGTCTGGCAGCATCGGCACGCGGTACCTGTCGCCCGGAAGCGCGGGTCTTCATGGTCTGGATGATCCCTGCCCATATGGATTAGCATGCCTTGCCTGGAGGCGACTCGGCCGCAGGCGTAGCAGACGTACTTCTGGTTGTTCGCGTCGTCGCAGAGGTCCATCACTTCAGTTGTGTAATCTGCCGAGGTCATCAAGATGTCCTTCTGGAGCTTGGCGCCTTGAGCTTGGTCGCGAGTGTGGGGAATGTATGCGTTCGAAGCTGTCTTGACCGCGTTGGTGAATAGCTTCGGCTTCTGTCGGGCCCAGTTGATGATGTCGCGGTCGTGCTGGGTTTGGCTGGGCCGCCTTTCTTTTGGTTAGTACGTGCGTTGGAAGTCGGAGTCTTTCTTGAGCTGGCGGCTCCATGTGCCCTCTCGTCGGCGCTGGCCGTCGAGTAGATGAAGTAGGACTGCTGGAGCATTACTCAGGAGTGCGGGCAAGGATCGTAGCATCGCGATCGACTGGTGGGTGGTGAAGTCGGGTGCTCCTGTCTTGGCGATCGCCTCGGCCTCGGAGATGTGCTGGACGGGTGAGTTGGTCTTGGGCAGTGAAGCTGCGACTCGGTATGGGCCCATGTATTTGGCGGAAATGTGCTTCAGGTCCTTCTGGGCCAGGTCGTTCCAGGCATGGTGGTTGTAGGTGGGCGAGGATGTCGACAAAGAGTGGACGTGCTTGACCTTAGCTTTCTTCGAGAGCTTCTTGCGGCGGAGGATCTGCTTCTCTAGAGGCCGAGCTGCACCAAGTGCACGGTTGGCCCTTGGGCAGATCTCTGGCCCCGTGACCCCGCCCGCCGAGACGATGGTACCGAGGGCCTTCTGTTGCGCCACCAGCTGCACCTTGATCGCGAGTCCGTCCAGTTCTAGGTATGCGATGCCCTCCTTGGCTGTCCGTTGTTTCTCCTGCTTGGCCCCCGCGCCGTAGTGCATGAAGATGGCCTTGGTATTTTCAGGGTGTGGCTTCAGTCCATGCTGGAATGCTGCCGTGCAGAGCCTGGCTGCTGCCAGAGCTTTCGTGTTGATCAGGTCGTTGGCGTTGGCGGTCGAGTTGTAGTCGGTGGGGCCGTCGACGAAGGACATGTTTCTGAGCGCGCTTCCTTCGTGAGGGGTTGGTGAAAATAGAGGCTCACTGCGTGCCTCTATTTCGTGTCCGCCTCTCTGCTGGCCGTGGGCCTCTTCCTCTCGAACTGCCTGGTCACTTGCCCTCAGCATGATGGCGAAGTGTATGTTGAAGGCGACGTCCGAGTATGGCACTCCAGGTCGGGTGCTGGTCCGAGGCAGCTGGTAGTGCCTTGCGCTCTTGGCTGTCATCCAGTTGGGGGTGTGGTGATCTGCGATCATGTGGCAGAGGTGCTCGTCGTCGGTGTGCTGGTTGTTGTAGGCGGGTTGCTGGAGTCCTTCCTTTAGGGCTGGTCTGATGAAGTCGGGAATGTCGATCCGTTCGATGAGCTCGTTGAGCTCATCAGCGGTGGTCGGCAATTGCATGCAGAATTCCCTGATGACGGAGTGGAAGGCCTCCCTGAGGTCCAGGAAGGTGATGCTGCATGATCTTGATCTCCTCTGGCAGTCGCTGATGAAGGCGAGACTGGTGTGAGTAATGACATCCGTGGCCATCTTGGGTCGGGCGCCGCATTGGGTTGCTTCTAGTAGCTCAGGTAGCAGGCCCTTCACACGGGATCGGAGGAAGGCGCTGTGCATCTTGCCGATGGTGTTGTTGGGCAGGGTGCCGCGGTATGATTTCTGGAGCTCCATGGCCGCCTGTCCCTTGTGGAAATATGTAGTGTACCCTCCCTTGGCGGCGATGGGCTCGGTGCTCTCGAAGTGGGTCTTGACTAGGACGGGGTGGAGCAGGCGAGCCATCCCTTCAGGGCTGGCTCTGGACATGTCGTCGGTGAGCTGGTCAGGGCCTCCTCGGCGGCCTCGCTTGGCGGCGGCGGGCTGGCTGGTCAGCTGGTGCTTGGGTATTATGTGTTGGATATTTGGTTCTGGTCCTGCGTGGCGGGTCCTCTTGTTGTAGTCGGCTGCTACCCCGTCTGCATTCGTGGCAATAGCTTGCTCAACTTTGCCGTGGAAGGCTAGGGCGTGGTCGGCGATCTCGCTCTTCTCGGTGAGGGGCTCCCCGTCGTCGTTGGTGCGGATGATGGGCATCGGCGGCTTCTTTGACTTTCGTCCTCCAAAGGCCAGTAGTCGCTTGGCGTACAGGGCCTCTAGACGGGGGGCGTGGTCGTCGATCGCTGCACCCATCTCGCCGGCGGTTCTCTCAAGGAAGTCGTCGCGGTCTGTCGTGATCCACTTCTGTAGGGTCGACTTAGACGTCCTGAGGAATAGGAGGTGGGCGTCAAAATAGTGCTGGGCGCTGTGCGTGGTGTTGGCGTCGTCGGGTTCCACGACGTGGGAAGCTAAGCTGGGAGTGCTGAATATGATAGAGGCCGCCACTAGTTTGACGTAGTCGCTGAGAGCGGCCAGGGCACTCGCATCTGAGGGGTCGGGCAGGAGGGCTTCCCTCGCGATGATCTTTGCCGTGTAGCGTAGCCTCTTGTCACCGAAGTGGCTGGCAATCCCGTTTTTTTTGTTTTTCCGATCCGCGTCGTCTTGGGTACCGAGCGGCGAACTCGCAGAAGAGCAAAGGACCGCCCGGTAAGGTAGGGCTTGTGTGGGGTGCGGCTGTTGGAGCGGAAGCGCTTGTAAGCGGCCTCCGTGACCTTCTCTGTGACTATGGCGAGGTGCTCGTTGACGTTGGTGTCCCAGGGCGTGTGTTTGACCTCGTCTAGTTTTTGGCAGAAATTTTTGCGGCACCCTTCGTCGGCTAGCTTGCTCTCGTCTAACTTCGGGTTACCTTTGGTGACGGACGAGACGATCTGGTAGGCAAGCTGCATCTTGACTGGGTAGTGGTCGTCCTTAGTCTCTGGATCTTGGCCGCTGTCTATGCCGTAGAGCACGGCGCACTCCTCGATGGAGTCTATGTAGCCCTTGGGGATGATGGCGTAGTCGATGCGATGAGGGTCCTTGCCCGAGTGCCAGGTATGATGCTCTGGTCCATGACTGACGAAGGTGTTGGCGGCCGCCAGGTGGTTGGTCAGGAGCAGCTCATGTAGACGGTGTCCGTTTGGGTCCTCGTTTTGCTTGAAGCCCTTGTCGCCGATGGCCGCGCTGGTGGTGCTGCCTGTCCTGGCGCTTGCATCGGGGAAGATGATGTTGACTTGGTGCTTTTCTGTATTCTCCGCGAGCTTCTTCCAGTAGCTATCCTTCTCGGTCGCGAGGGCCTTCGAGTGTGGGGCGTGGGCGACGGCAAGCACGTGGTTGAAGCCAAGGGCGGCTACGCGAACGATGAGGAGCCTGGGGTCCTTGACAACGACTGTGAACTTGTCAGGTTTGAAGAAGAGCTCCTGTTTGCCGTTCTTGCCGTAGGGTTTGCTGAGTAGGACATGGAGCTCGCAGCCGTAGTTGAACCCTTTGTGGCCGCTGGAAGTGGTGCGGTAGCAGTTGGCGTTGGCGCATCTGGCGTCGTCGTCTTGACCTGCGTCGCGGACGCCCCAGGGTGTCCTTGCCTCCTGGATACCAATGATGTGGAGGTCCTCGTCGTACAGGCACGCCATCGTGGTCTTAAGCTTGTTGATCTTCTCTTTTCGACGCTTCGATCCTTCCTTTGGCTCTCTCCCCGACTGGATGTTGAAGGTGGCGATGTTTATTTCTACGAGGATCTTCTTGTCATTGGACTCGGAGGGGTTGTGGGAGTGTCGGGCCTCGGCGGTCGTCTCGACCCTTTTTGCTGTGAGATTGCCGAGGCCGAAGACAGGGTATGCCTCCTTGGTGTTGGGATCCGCGTCGGTCAGGAACTCCCAGTCCCGCTGGGGTGCGCCATCCATGACGCTTGCCCACTCTGGTTGAGGAGGTATAACTTATTGCAGGCGTCCGCGGTTGGCGGCGGCGTCGGCAACCTCGTTCCATGGGTTGTAGTCGTGGGCGTGGCCGTGCTGCAGGTCGATCTTGTTGCTGACCATGTCGTAGAGGATGCAGAGTGTCCTGACGAGCTTGGGGTCGCGGTCGGTGAAGGCTAGCCTCTTCGCGAGCTGCAGAGTGCCGAGCGAGTCCGTGGATATCGTGGTGATGTGGAGGGGGTTGTAGTGCATCACCCAGGCAAAGGCCCATATCAGGGCTGTGGTCTCGACTGTCGTGGAGGTGGTCTCGTGCTCGACGTTGTCCTTGAGGGCGATGTCGGCGCCGCTCTTGTGCTTCCCTATGATGGCCCCCTGGAAGCTGAAGCCGAGGTTGTCGTCACCTGCGATCACCACGGACCAGGCGTCGTCGCTCGGCTTCTTCGGTTTTTTGGAGCCGTCCGTGTAGAGATGGATCCTTGCTCCTTCTTGGAGTGGTCGTTGTGGGTGGTGACGGAGCATGTAGTCGGCTGTCTCGTTGAGAGACTCGTCGCAAAAGGACGAAAGTGGTGTGGGCAGATGGTGATCGCTGGATCGTTTGTCGGATGGTCGGACGCTCGTCGAATTTTACGCTGCGCTGCTCTGGCATCGGAGGTGGCATGTCGGATGATGTCGTTAGCTGGTAGGGCGGTGCTGGGGGCTTGAAGTTGGTGGCTCTGAATGGTTGAGTGGCCTTCCCTCTTGCTCGGTGTAGGTTCTGGTCAGTAGCGTGTGTCTGTGCTTGGGCGTCGAACAGTCGCGTCGATGTTGGGGGAAGGGGGATTGCAGCGGCACGAGAGCGGAAGGGTTGCATGGCGCGTCCCCTATCGGTACGCTTGGCGTCTAGGTATGTGGCTTCGATGTCGTAGATCTCTCGTGGATCTATGCAATTGGTTGCCTCTGGGATGGTAGGTGCTGCGTCGGTTCCTCTGGGCGTCTGCGCCGCTTGGCTGCGCATCCAAGGCATCTGCAGTGGCGCAGCTGTTGGTCCCGTGGCGTAGTCTGGGTTGGCCTCTGGTGGGCCGTTGGAGGTCCCGTGGTGCTCTCTAGGGGGAGAGTCTGGCGATGCTGAAAGGCCGGCCTCGGGGAGTCTCCGAGGTCCCGCCGGTGGTGGCCTGTGGAGAGAGTCTTGGTGCTGTTCCTCAGGTTGTTGCAGTCCTTGCTGCTGCGGCAGCGGCAGTCCTTGCTGCTGCTGACGTCGGTTGGCCTCTTGGTGTTGCTCTTCGTTAGGCACTTCATGAGAAAGTTGATGCGGCGCCTTTGGGCCAAAGTGGCTGGTCGTCTGGTTTGCCTTCTGCAGAGTGCGTCTCTTGGGAGCGGGTCGGTCGGGTCGATGGGGGCTAGCCCCGTCTGGCCTCGCTGGCCGCCTGGGCGGGGTGGTTGGTGCACTGCGGTTGTCGGCCGAGGGGATGGTCCTCGGTCCGACGGGTGGTGCAGTCGTGGTTGCTAGTGCCTGCGCGCTGCCATGGTCGTGGTGCTGGTCCCAAGGCGCAGCGGCTGAGTAGATTACCCACCCGCAAATGGTGTTGAAGCTAATCTTTTTATTGGTTCTTCTTTTTTGTATCGCAGTCGCTGGTTGTGGAGAGCTAGGTTGCGCGGCCGTTGGCGTCAGGCGGTGCGCTAACCCACAAGCTAACACCGCTGAGGCGGTCGGCGGCCTCCCGAGCGGCGCCTGTGGCTGTAAAAGCGTCTGGGCCTGTCGCTGAGTGTCTGGCACCGCAAGGGTCGCACAGCACATCTGCTGGGGCACAGCGGTTGCTCCATCGAGCTGGTAGTTACGTGTAGCCACTCTGAGCGGGCTAGGTGCTCGGTCTTCTGGTAGGGTTGTGGGACTCCCCCGCTGGGCCAGTTGCCCCCCAGCGGGGGAAGTCCTGCTCAGTTTTTTGTCGTGTCCGAGCTTGAACCCGGGCTGCCCTCCTGACTCTCGGGGTTGAAGCGCCTGCGGTCCATTGGGTTGTCGAATCCGTCACCGTCGTCCAGGATCCGTACCTTGCGCGCGGGCCTGCTGTGAGTGCTTGCCCTGCGGAGTGCCGATGGTGGTGCAGATCTGGCACGGTCGGGAGTTGCGAGGTGGAATCGTGCTGGAAGTGGATTCGGGGAATATGGTTGGGTGGGTGCGAAGGGGGAGCCGACTTCGAGCGTAATGCGGGAACGTGGGGGGGAGTCAGGGTTCCCCAGTAGGGTGGTCTGTGCTTGGGACGGTCGGACATGTCGTGGGGAAGTGGGATCGTCGGGGAGCGGCAAGGACTGTGCCCTCTGTAGGGGTGCGGCCATGGGTGTCGGGGGGGGGCAGGAAAGGGGCCTGCTCCCCAGGAGGCGATTGGTGTCGGTTGCTCGTCAGGGGGAGTCGGCGAGGCTCGGACTGTCGGAGTGTGTGTTGAGTCGCCTAGGTCGTGGTCGTTGGGGTCGTCGAAGCTCTGGTCCTCGGCGTGTCGCGTGGGATGTGGCGTGGAAGTCTCGGCCAAGAACCCTGCGTGAGCCTTCGGGTTCTTCTGGGGCGTTCCGTTTCCCGCGACTGGCGTCGGAGCAACTCCCGATGGGGATGCGAGGTCGATGAGGGGGCCGAGTGGTTGCGGTGTCGTCCCTGGTGGTGGGGGTGGTGATGGGCGGTGTGTTGGTGCTTGTGTCTGCTGGTTGTTGTGCAGGTGGGTGGCCTGGTGGGGCTTTGCAGACGCTGAGCGCGTACAGTTGTCGCCGAGGTCGGAGGAGCGGTCCTCGATGTGTTCACTCCCACAGCGCCTGCACCTGATGATCTCCGTCTTGGCGCTGGTGCAGTTGCCGCGCGACTTGCAGAGGCTGCAGTAGAAGGGCGGCGTTAAGCCATTCGAAGATCCAGAAGATGGGGGAGCGCCTCGATGCCCTGCAGCGTTCGGGGTCTCCATCTGGATTAGCTCGGCGTAGTACGATTCGCGTGTCACGTCGTAGTCGAATTCATGCGACGGAGCGATGGCGTGGAGGGCGGAGCGTATGTTGTCCCGCTGGTAGGCCTCCTCGTCGTCGGCTTGGGCTTGCATATGCTGCTCCTCGTTGTCCGCGGTGGGCGCGCTGGCGGCGCCGTCGAGCATGTCAGTATCGATCCTGGGTGCGATGCTGTCGGCTGCTCCCGCAGGGTCTTCTCGAGAAGTGCTTGGTGTACTCGATGCTCTTCCTGTTGTCGGGCCAGCTGTTCACGATGATGTTATTCCTGTGATTGTCTTTGTGCTTGTACTGCTTGTAGCTCGGAGTTGGCGAGCTGCTGCTGCTGCTGTATCTCTGCCTCGTATTGGCCGTATCTCTCCAGGAACTGGTCACGCTGATGCTGGTCATAGTTGGTCATGTGGTGCATCTGCTGCTGGAGAGCCTGGGCCTCGTTGAAGAAGAGTTGGTGCTGTTGGGTGGCGCGTAGGTGCTCCGCTTCTTTAGCTTCGAGCTGGTCGCACTTGTTCTGGATGTGTCGCTGCGCCTCCAGCTGGAGCTCCGCTTGCTGGTAGACCACTTCTCGCTCCCTCTGGACTGTGTAATGTTCCTCCAGGAGCTTGTTGGCTGCGATGGCGGTCTGCTGCTGGATCACGTGCTCCTGTTTGATCTCCTCTCGCTTGAGGTCTGCTTGGGCTTCGGCGATCTGCTCGGCTATGTCGTTCTTCCTTTGCATCTCCTTGGCTGCCATGACTTGCACGGCCTGCTCCTCGAGACGGAGGTCCTGGTTCATCTGCTCAATCCTCTGGCCCTCACGCTGAAGTCGTTCGTACTCGCGATGAAGTTGTTCGCTCATCTCCTGCTGGCAGGCTGCGACCTCAGAGGTTGGTGCATTGCGCGCCTTGGAGGCAGTCTCCGCTCGAATGGCGTCCAGCATGTGGTAAGCCTCCTGGCGCTGCTGCTCGTAGGTAAGCTTCTGACGTTCGAGGTCGTGTCTCAGCGCGCGCTCGTGGTTCTCAATCCTCTGCGCTTCCTGCTGCATCTTCTCCGCGTAGAACTTGTGGAACATCTCTTCTCGATGTTGGGATGCGCGTTCTTGCTGAGCTTCTTGTCTGCGGAGTGCTTGTTCGGTAGCGTTCATGGCCGTCTTGGATAGCTCCTGCTCGCGACGCACGAGCCTGTCTCTGTTCTGCATCTTCAGTTCGGCAAAGCACTGCCGCATGGCCTCCACCTCCTCCTCATATTCTTCTGACTTCTGTCGGAGCTCGGCGTTGGCGATGCTGGCTAGGTTCTTTCCTTCTCGGCGTGCTTCCTCGTCTTTCCTCCTAAGCTGTTCTGCGATGGTGCTTGATGGGGGGGCCGGCCTGCTCGAGCATGAGGATGGAGGCTCTCGGCTGGCGCGACGGCGAAATTGGGTGCTGGCCTTTTTGTTTCTTTGCTTCTTCAAATCGTCCTCGGAGTCGGCCTCGCAATCGGTGTCGGCTTCGGCTGCGATCTCCAGCTTGACGTCTATGATGAGGCGGCGCAGGTCGGAGATGCGCTGGGTGTTGGCGTCCGCCTTTGTCTGCAGGGCTTCTTTCTTCTCGTGGATATCTTTCTGCTCCTTGGCCAGCGCCTCAATCTGAGACCGATATCGTTGTAGCCGTACTCGTGGATCTGTGGCCATCGCGAGCATGCGTTTGATGACCGAGGCCTCTGTGAGCAGCTTGCTGGCATCGACCTTGGCGGACTGAGCGCAGCTGATCTGATCTGCAACTCGGCCAAGCCGCTGTTGGAAGTTTATCGTCCAAAGTTTCCTCATGTCTGGATCATCTGGCGGGAGGCCGAAGAACTCATGGTCGCGAGACATGGTGAAGGGAAGCTCCATCACTGAGTCGGCGATGGCCTGCTGCCTCTTGCTGAGAACGTAGTCCTGGATGTGGACGGCGGCCTTCGTCCTCGAGGCGGGGCGGCTCCATGACCGCCTGCTGGGATACATGGAGCTTCTCCACGGCCATGGCTGCTCTCCCACTGCGGGCCCAGGGTGTGTGGTCCCTGCTCCTGACCACCTTTCCCCTGGGCCCCGCGCGGGCGCCTGGGCTGTGGACCCTGCTCCTTCACCTTTTCCCAGCGCCGCGCTGCGGCGCCTCGAGGTGTGTGGTCCCTGCTCCTGACCACCTTTCCCTCGAGGCGCCGCGCTGCTGCTGCTTCCAGCTCTGCGTCATGGTGTGCTGCTGGTGGCGCTGGGGCTGCTGCGAGTTGTGGTGCTGCTCGAGCCTGCTGGCTGCCGCAGCCAGCCTGATGAGCAGTCTGTCTTGTCCTCTTTGAGTCCTGGCGCGGCGGTGCCAGGCCTCCTCCTTGGTCCTGGGCGTGGCGGTCAGATGACCGCCGCGGCTGCGGCGCCTCTTTGCTTTTCTTTGATGGCTCCGCGGCGCGCGAGCCACGACCGAAGGGGCGACCGACGAGGGCGAAGCCGCGACGGTCCCGGCCCCTCCTCGGCCGAATGGCTTCCTCCTCCTCCTCCTCCTCCTCCTCCTCCTCCTCCTCCTCCTCCTCCTCCTCCTCCTCCTCCTCCTCCCCGTCCCACGCCCAGGTTTCCGATCCAGCCAGCTCTCGAGACCTCCCATGCCGAGGGGAAGAGGGAGTCGAGAGCGGAAGGACAGAAGGGGGGAAGGGGGGGGGAGGGATCCAGCCAACCCGATCCGTCCAGCCAACCCGATCCGTCCGGACCAGCCCAGGGAGGAGGGAGGAGGAGGGAGGAGGGAGGAGGAGGGAGGAGGGAGGAGGGAGGAGGGAGGAGGAGGGAGGAGGGAGGGAGGAGGGAGGAGGGAGGAGGAGGGCCGCCGCAGGCCGGCGCCGGCCACCGAGGGCAGCAGACGTCGAGCGCTCACCGCTTCCCCGCCCCCCCGCGCGCGCGAAGCGCGAAGCCCCGAGGACTGCCTCCAGGGCCTGGCCAGCGGCTTCGCCGGCGACGGCGGTGCCGCGTTCGCGGCCATGGCCTCGGCCATGTCCGCCGCCATCGGGGGAACGAACAATGACATGAACAGAAAGACTCGGAGGTCCGCGCGGATTTCTCGGAGCCGCGCTGGACCCCCCTCCCTGGCGCGTGGAGCGCGCCAGGGGCGGCGCCGAAGGAGCCGCCAGGGGACCCCAGCGCGGATCCGAGAAATCCGCGCGGGCCTCCGAGTCTTTCTGTTCATGTCATTGTTCGTTCCCCTAGCCATGGCCGCGGGGCCCTTCGGCGCGCACGCGGCGTGGCCCGTGCCGCCGCCAGCGTTTCCAGGCCAGGGGTGCAAGCCGCGTTTTGAGGGTCGTCGTCGTCGCCGTCGTCGTCGTCGCCGTCGTTGGCGGCGAAATCCAAACCCTAACCCTCGCCGGTCAACGATTCGGGCAACTCGATGGGCGGCAGGGGTAGCATCCCGAGTTCGTCGAGCACGTGATGAAACTCGAACCCCACCCTGGCCTCCCATCAATTCCGGAGAACCGATGGTCGGTGGGGGTCGGGGTCGGATGTCGCCACCCAGGTGGGCACAGTCTAGCGCGTTGAGCAAGCCAGCTGGGGCGCAGCGAAGCGGACTGAGTCCACGCAGGGGAAGGAATAAACCGAGTAGGGGGTCGGCCGCGGCCGCCAGGAGGAGAAGGGGACAGCATCCGCTTGCTGGCGTCGGGGCCAGCTGCAGTCGACGTCGACACGTAAGGATCGAGGCTCGAGGATCGATATGGTTAGACGGTCCTGGTTCTTTTTCACGCTCAGCTTCACCTACACTGGGACTCTCACACTGGTACCCGCTCGTCCTCAGACCCACCCAGAAGCAGCCTCACTCGGTCTGCTGCCGGTGGGCCACTCTTCTCTTCGGACTGATTCAAAGCACGGTGGAGTCCCAGAAGCCGGCAGTTTTCATCCTCGGGGGCTGTTTCGTGTGAAGGGGAGAAAGGAAGCAGCCTCACATTTCTGTATTCGGAACCACCCATGCTCAGCGTCATCTGTTCTCAGAGCCGCCGCGATGCAGCAGGCATCGCGCTCGGGCCTCCCAAGATGGGAGCCGGCCAGGGGGTGCTGCGCTGCACGGCCCCGCGCGCTCCCCGAGTGGTGGGACTTCTCAGATCGAGTGCCCGCTTTGAGAAGCAGAAGCTGATCACCGTTGAGTCTCGAGTCAGTCCGAGGCAGGAATTCATACATGACCACCGCCTGGAGGATCAACTTTCGGGGACCTCGCAGGCGGTGGATATGGATACACTCGGGCCCCCGGGGGCCGACATGTATCCATGTCCACCGCCCGCAGGGGCACCAGGACGCCGGTTCCCGGGCGGTGGATATGGATAAATCCCCGCCTCGCAGTCAGGGCCCCATGATCACCGCGCTGTGGCAGCCGTCGCACCCGCGCCTCCCGGGGTGATGTCGACCAGGGGCGTTGCACGGGCCCGCTCACGCCCCGATGGGTGAGACCTCTCAGATCGAATGCCCGCTTCGAGAAGCTGATGATTCTTTGGCTTACGCCGCACCGCCGACCCCTTAGGGGAGAGTCGGTGTTGCTGCTTCTGAGTGCTGCGTGACTTTTACTTGTAGGTATCTATTTATATCGAAGACGCCTACGGCGATCACCGCCGCCCCCTGCCCCTTTGGAAGCGCCTCTGTGGCCGACAGCTGGGCCAGAGCTTGGCCAAGCTATCGGGCCAGTTGTTCCCCGAGTCGGTTTGGAAAGACTTCGGGGAACGCATGGGGGAGCAAGAAGAGGAGGAGGGGGAGGATGAGGAGAAAAGAGGAGGAGGAGGAGGAGGAGGAGGAGGAGGAGGAGGAGGAGGAGGAGGGGGAGGAGGAGGCCTCTTGGACGCCTCTTGGGGCACTCTTGGGGCCTCCTGGGAGCTTCCGGGGGGCCTCTTGGAGGGTTTTGGAAGGCTTTTGGGGGCTTCTTGGGGGCCTCTTTGGCCGTCTTAGGGCGTTCCTGGCTTGTCTGACGCCGTCGGAAGCCGTCTTGGGGGCCTGTCTGGATCGTCTTGGGGCCCTCTTGGGGCACATCAGGGGTTCTGAGAGGCCATATTGGGCGTTTGAAAGGCCTCTTGGACCGTTTTGGGGCCCTCTTGGGGCCGTCTTGGGGGCCTTTGGGGCCGTCATGGGGCCATCTTGGAGGCCTCTTGGGCGATCTTGGGGACTTATTGCGCCGTCTTGAGCCGTCGGAATCCCGAGAAGAAGCAAATACCAAAATCTGTCAAAAACCATGGGACAATCAATGATTTCGGCCTCGTCGTGCCCTCCTGGAAGACCTCCTGGACGCCTTTTGGTCTGTCTTGGAGGCCTCTTGGGCCGTCTTGGGCCATCTTGAGGCCATCTTAGGCCGTCTTGGGTGCATCTTGGGCCGTGTTGGAAGCATCTTGGGGCCATCTTAGCCGTCTTGGAGGCCATTTTGGCCGTCTTGGAGGCCCCTTGGGCCCTCTTGGGGCCGTCTTGGGGGCCTCTTCGGCCGTCATGGGGCCATCTTGGAGGCCTCGTGGGTGATATTGGAGGCTTCTTGGACCGTCTGGAGCCGTCGGAATACCGAAAAAGAAGCAAATGCCAAAATCCTTCAAAAACCTATGGACAATCAATGATTTTGGCCTCTTCGGGTCCTCCTGGAGGACCTCTTGGAGGCCTCTTGGGCCGTCTTGGAGGCCTCTTGGGGGCCTCTTGGGCCGTCTTCGGCCAGTTGGAGGCCATCTCAGGCCGTCTCGGGTGCATCTTGGGCCGTGTTGGAGGCATTTTGGGGCCATCTTAGCCGTCTTGGAGGCCATCTTGGGCGTTTTGGATGCCCCTTGGGCCGTCTTGGGGCCGTCTTGGGGGCCTCTTTGGCTGTCGTGGAGCCATCTTGGAGGCCTCGTGGGCGATCTTGGGGCGATCTTGGGGGCCGCTTGGGCCGTCGTGAGCCGTCGGAAGGCCGAAAAGAAGCAAATGCTAAAATCCTTCAAAATCTATGGAAAATCAATGATTTTGGTCTCTTCGGGCCCTCCTGGAGGACCTCTTGGAGACCTCTTGGACCGTCTTGGAGGCTTCTTGGGCGAATTTGGGGGTATCTTGGACCCTCTTGGGCCGTCTGGGAGGCCATCATGGACCATTTTGGGCGAAGTTGAGATCATCTTGGCAGTCTTGGAGGCATCTTGGAGGCCATCTTAAGCTATCAGGGCGGTTTTGAAACCATCTTGAGCCGTCTTGGGGGAGTTTTTGGGAGAATTCTGGGCCATTCGGGTGGCCAGCGGGACGGGCCGAAGCCCCAGGGGAGTTCTTTTGGAAAAGAACCAAAACCAAAACCGAAATAATTTAGCACGCCGGGCACCCCTGTGGCAAGCCAACAGTGGGCAGCGGATCGAAGACGCCTACGGCGAATCACCGCCGCCCCCTGCCTTCGTGGAAGCGCCTATGTGGCCGAACGTCGAGGCCAGACATGCCAAGCTATCGGACCATGTGTTCCCCGAATCGGTTTGGAAAGCCTTCAGGGAACACGTGGGCATCTTGCGGGTCATCTTGGCCGCCTGGAGGCCATTTTGACCCTTTCGGGCCTTCTTGGAGGACGTCTTGGAGGGCTCTTGGGCCGTCTTGGAGGCCATCTTGAGCGGCTTGGAGGCCTCTTGGGCCGTCTTGGGGGCCTCTTGGGGCCGTCTTGGGCCTCTTGGGCGATCTTTGGGGGCTCTTGAACTGACTTGATGAAACAATCCAATGGAAAAAGCATGCACGACACTGGAGAGTGTGTCTTGGAACATATTGGGCGAACAATCACGGCCATGCCCAATCCTGATTCAGATTTGCAATCTGCTCTGTGCACGTTTGTGCCGCTGTACGAGGTTAGCTGATTTTTCGTTTTGTTGGTTTTTTTTTTGTCCGTTTTTTTCTCGTTCTTTTTTCGTTTTGTGTTTGCTTGTCTGTCAGCTATTGTTCTTCGTTTTGTTCTAGTCAGTTTTGTGTCTTAGTGTCTTTCCTTTTCTGTTCGGATTTCTCGTTTTTTTTTTTGGCTGGACGTTTGTGCCGCTGTACGCGTTAGTGTCAAAGCAACGTGCGTTGTTTATTTAGCATATCCAACATTCGACCATATCACAAGTGAACATTGCGAGTTCTACGTGTTGGCATTCTCCATTCGCATGGCGGCGCTTCCAGGTCAGCGCAATCCGGTTTTATCGTGCAGTTGAAGCGAAGCGTAGACCTCGGCCAAGCAATGCTTATTTGTGTTCCCCGATTTCGTATGAACACTTTCGGGGAACACGTGGGGGGAGAAGGGGAGGATGATGCAAGGCTTCTTGTACACGGCTTAGCGACACCATCGGAATATGTTCCCCCTTCTTGGGCACGGCTTGGCGACACCATCGGACTATATGCCCCCTCCCCCCAGGTACACGAGAAACTCGTCGAAAAACAGTTCGGGAGGATGATGGGTAGGAAAAGTATGAGAGAGAAGGAGAGAAGGTAATGATGTATATATATATATAAATGTAGTTAGACATATATATATAGAGATATATATAAAAAAGAAGGGTTAATGAGAGAGACAGAGAGCGAGAGCGACAGCGAACGCGAGAGCGAGAGCGGTACTAGGAGAAAGAGAAGGAGGAGGAACAAGCCAAGAGGACGGGGAGGAGGAAGCGGAGTAGAAAGATACCGAGGAGGATTATGAGGGGAACGAGCGGACAAGGAGGAGGAGGAGGAGGAGGAGAAAATGAGAAGGAACAAGAGGAGTCCGAGGTGGTTGCCCCCTGCCCTTGTGGAAGCGCCTATGTGGTCGGCAGCTGGGCTAGAGCTTGGCCATGCTAGCGGATCATGTGTTCCCCGAGTCGGTTTGGAAAGGCTTCGGGGAACACGTGGGGGAGAAAGAGGAAGAGGAGGAGAAGGAGGAAGAAGGAGAAGGGGGAGGATGCCTCTTCGGAGCCTCTTGAGGCACTCTTGGGCTCGATTGGGCCATCTTGGGACCGTCTTGGAGGCTATGTTGGGGCTATCTTGGGCTCTCTTGGGGCCTCTTGAGGGCCTCTTGGGGCCCTTTGGGGGCTTCTCAGGGGCCTCGTTGGCCGTCTTAGGGCGTTCCTGGCCCGTTTGACGCCGTCGGGAGCCGTCTTGGGAGTCTCTCTGAACCGACTTGGGGCCCTCTTGGGGCGCTTCGGGGCCATCTTGGAGGCCATCTTGGGCGTCTCGGATGCCTCTTGGGCCGTCTTGGGGCCCTCTTGGGGCCGTCGTGGAGGCCTCTTGGGCTGTCATGGGGCGCTCTTGGAGGCCTCTTGTGCGATCTTGGGGGCCTCCTGGGCCATCTCGGGCCATCGGAATCCCGAGAAGGCGTAAATGCCAAAATGCTTCAAACATTCATTGACAATTAATGATTTTGGCCTCTTCGGGCCTTCCTGGAGGAGCTCCGGGAGCGTGTTGGAGGCCTCATGGTGGCCTCTTGGGCCGAATTGGGCCGTCTTGAGGCTATCGTAGGCCGTCTTGAGTGCACCTTGGGCCGTCTTGGAGGCATCTCGGGCCCATCTTAGCCGTTTTGGAAGCCATCCTCACTCTTCCCTCCCTGCCCCTGCGCGCCTCCCCTTTGTCCCCTCCAGAGGCCTTCAGCAAGGGGAGGGAGGGAGGGAAGGGGGGGGAGGAGAGAGGAGGATGAGCGGAATCGGAAACGCTGTGATTTACAATGATTTTGGCTCCGGAGGTAAGGGAAACAATGTAAAACATTATGATGTTTGCATCCAGGGCTCCGAAACGCTGTAATTTTCAATGGTTTGGGCTTCGGAGGTTGTCAAAACATTGTAAAACAAAATGTGTTAAAGCATCCAGGGCTGCAAAACGCAGTGTTTTACTATGTTTTAGGCTTCGGAGTTTGAGAACACATTGTAAAACACAGCGTTTGTCATATCGAGGGTTCCAATACTTTTCAAGGGTTTGGGCTTCGGAGGTTGTCAAAACATTGCAAAACACAATGTTTGTTTTTCATCCAGGGCTGCAGAACATTGTAATGTTCAATGGTGTGGGCTTCGGAGGTTGTCAGAACATTGTAAAACACAATGTGTTAAGCATCCAGGGCGTGATATCTAAGAAATGGAACGCGAAATTGGGCTTCGAGTTCCGATTGATTTTGTAAGCACACAAGGTTTTTTTTTTTTTTTTTTTTTTTTTTTTTTTTTTTTCCGAAGGAGGGCTCCAAAACGCTGTAAGTTATTATGGGTTTGGCTTCGGGGGTTATCAAAACACTATAAAACGCAATGTGTGGAGCATCCAGGGCTGCAACACGTTGTGATTTACAATGTGTTGGGCTTCGGAGTGGCGTGCCCGCCATCCTTCTGATGGGAAAGGAAAGGAAGGAACCTCCTCCTCCTCCTCCTCCTCTTCCTCCTCCTTCCTGAGGGATGGGAAGGGACGGAACCTCTTCCTCATCTTTCTGAGGGTAAGGGAAGGGAAGCAATTTCGTCATCATCATCCTGCTTCTTGAGGGAAAGGGAAGGGAATGAACCTCCTCCCCCTCCTCTTTCATGAGAGAAAGGAAAAGTAAGGTATCTCCTCCCTTTCCGTCCTGAGGGAAAGGGAAGGGGAGGAACCTCCTCCTCCTCCTTCCTGAGGGAAGGGAAGGGAAGGAAGTTCCGCCTCCCCCTTCCTGAGGCAAGGGAAGGGAATGAGCCTTCTCCTTCTCCTCCTCCTTCTGCGGGAAAGGGAAGGGAGTGGGCCTCCTCATCCTCCTTCCTGGGGGACAGGGGAGGGATTGGAACCTTCTCCTCTTCCTTCCCGGTGGAAAAGGGAAACGGAAGGATCCTCCCCCTTCTCCTCCCGCTCCTTCTCCCGACGGAAAGGGAAGGGAAGGAGCCTCGTCCTCATCCTCCTTCCTGAGGGCAACAAAGGGGATTAGCCTCCTCCTCATCCTCTTCCTCCTGCTGATGGAAACGGACAGGAAGGGAACCTCTTCCTCGTCCTCCCCGAGGGAGAGGAAAGGGAAGGGACTTCCTCCCTCATCTCCTCCTTCTGAGAGAAAGGGAAGGGGAGGAACATCCTCCTCCTCCTCCTCTGCCCTGAGAGAAAGGGAAAGGAATGAGCGCCATCCTCCCCTTCCTGAGGGAAAGGGAAGGGAAGGAACCTCCTCCTCCTCCTTCCTGAGGGAAGGGAAGGGAAGGAAGTTCCGCCTCCTCCTTCCTGAGGGAAAAGGACGAGAGTGATCCTCCTCCTCCTCCTCCTCCTCCTTCTGAAGGAAAGGGAAAGGGAATGAGCTTCCTCCTCCTCCTCCTCCTCCTCCTCCTCCTCCTCCTCCCTCATGAGGGACAGGGGGGGGAAGGGAACCTCCTCCTTTTCCTTCCCGAGGGAAAGAGAAAGGGAAGGATCCCCCCCCTTCTCTTCCCCTTCCTCCTCCTCCTCCTGAGGGGAAGGGAAGGGAAGGGAAGGAACATCCTCCTCCTCTGAAGTGAAGGAAAGGGAAGGGAAGGAACATCCTCCTCCTCCTTCCTGAGGGAAAGGGAAGGGAAGCGGACCTCCCCCTCCGTCCTGAAGGAAAGGGAAGGGAATGAGCCTCCTCCTCATCATCCTCCGCATTCCTACGGGGATGCAGGCTCGCTATGAAGAAACATTGAAAACGCAGGCCCCCGTTAGACCCCGGGAGGTGGAGGAGGAAGAGGTAGGAGGAGGAAGGGAGGGAGGAAAATAGGTAGAGGAGGACAAGTACGAGGAGGAGGAGGAGGAGGAGGAGGGAGACAGAGAACGAGGAAGAAGAGGAGGAGGAGGGAGGAGGAGGAGGAGGAGGAGGAGGAGGAGGAGGAGGAAGAAGAGAAGGAGGAGGAGGAGGAAGAGGAGGAGGAGGAGGAGGAGGAGGAGGAAGAGGAGGAGGAGAGAAACAGAGGAGGAGGAGGAGGAGGAGGAGGAGGAGGAGGAGGAGGAGGGAGCAGGAGGAACAGCAGCAGGAGCAGGAGTAGTAAGCCCTCCCCCACAACCAGGCTTCCTAGGCGCGGCGCAGCCCACTTGGGGGGCGGCCGAGGCTGCCGCGGCGCAGCCGGCCAGCTCCGCAACCCTCCAGCCAGAGCCCAAGGAGCGCGGGGAGGAGGGAAGGGGCGTAAGTGACGTAAGACATCGGGCAAGGACATATCGACAATATCTGAGATCCAGCGGCTTTGGAGGATGTCTCGGGCGCCGCGGCCTTCTCGGAGCGTTCCGGAACGCTCCGAGAGCGTTCCGGAATGCCCTGGAACGAATTGATCCTCTTCCCAGCCTCGTCCAAGGTCGGGGGTCAAGATTGATCGCTCCTCGTGTGCCCGCGGTAAGCTTGGTCAACGGATCGAGCGCCAAGGGATCGAGGGTCGAGGGATCCAGGGAACCAGGTCGGTGCTCCAAGTAGTCGTCGGGTCGGCGCTCCTCCTCGTTTGCCCGCGGGTGGTGCTGCGTGTCGCGTGCGGCGATGTAGCTGCCAGGCTGCGGGGCTCGAGCGTTCGCGGCCCGCGCGGGCCGAGGCGTGGGCGGCGCGTAGTGCGCAGGGGGCCTCGGGGGGTCAACGTTGGGGGACCATGACATCCGAGGGCTCTTTGAAGGGCGGAGGAGGAGAGGAGGGAGGAGGAGGATGGTGGTGGAAGGACTTAAGGAGGAGGAGGAGGAGAGGGTATGTGGAGGAGGAGGAGGCGGACGGAGGAAGGCTAGAGAAGGCGGAGGAGGAGGAGGAGAGAGACAAAGGCGGGGGAGAGAGGAGGAGGAGGAGGATGGAAGGAGGAGGCGGAGGTAGGAGGATAATAACAAGAAGAATAAGAAGAAGAAGAAGAAGAGACGAAGAAGACGAAGAAGGAGGAGGAGGCGGAGGAGGAGGCGGAGGAGGAGGCGGCGGCGGAAGGAGGAGGAGGAGAAAGAAGGAGGAGGAGGAGGAGGGAGGAGATGAGAGAGACAAGGAAACGGTGGAGGGGGGAGAGGGGAGGAGTGCGGAGGAGGAGGAGGCGGAGGAGGAGGAGGAGTGAGGTTGAGGGGAGGAGGAGGGAGGGGGAGGGAGGAGGAGGGAGGAAAGAGGAGGAGGAGCAGGAGGAGGAGGCGGTAGGAGGAGGAGGGAGGAGGAGGAGGCGAAACAACCGAGGAGAGACTGAGCAGAGGAGGAGATGGGGGAGGGGGAGGAGGAGGAGGAGGAGGAAGGAAGAGGAGGAGGACGAGCAGACGGAGGAGGGCAGAAGGAGACCCGAAGATGGAGGAGGAGGGAGGCAGAAGGGGAGGGAAGCGGAGTGAGGAGGCGGAGAGAGGAGGAGGAGGAGGAGGAGGAGGGGGAGGATAGGAGGGAGGGGGAGGGCGGGGGGGAGGAAGAGGCGGAGGAGCGGAGAACGAGGAGGAGGAGAAAGAGGGAGAGACAGAGGAGGAGGAGGGGAGGGCGGAGGAGGAGGAGGAGGAGGTGGTCGGACGAGGCGGAGAGGAGGATGGAGGAGGAGGAAGAGGAGGAGGAGAGACGCGAGGAGAGAGACAGATGAGGAGGAGGAGGCGGAGGAGGAGGGGGAGGGGGAGGAGCAGAAGGGAGGAGGAGGAGAAGGAGGAGGAGGAGGAGGAGGAGGAGGAGGAGGAGGAGGAGAGAGACAGAGGAGGAGGAGGAGGAGGAGGAGGAGGAGGAGCAGGAGGAGGAGGATGAGGAGTAGGAGGAGGAGCCTCGGGACCACGAGCCCATAGCAGTGCGCCAGCCCGAGGGGGCCAGCCACGAACGCAAATCATCCTCCAGATCCTTTACCACTTACATCCTGTGCCATTCTCTAACATTCACACCTTTTCTTCACTTATAACAGTTTGGATGTTTCTTGTATCTTGCGTTACGGGCACCACGCCAGCACTGCAGGTTCACGACATCGACATCCGCATCTTGCGCCCAAGCACCCACGAGCACCACCCTACGGCCATAACGGCCTAGACCCACCTCCACCACGAATCCACCTTCATCTCCAAACCTGGCCTGGCACCGCAGGGAACCAGAAAGGAGAGCTGCAGCACGTACATTAACACGCGTGGCATCTGCACGAACATTACTCGACCACACTAACCACCAAAGCATCAAGCAGCACAACACCTGCTTAACCAGTACCACAGCGCACCACAATCACCACGCCTACGACCGAACATATGTACGGACATTCGCAAGCACCCCAAGCCAAAAGAAAAGGCAAAGGGAAACACCACCAACAACAACAATAATATTAAGACTGTTCGCCCTTATATGCTCGAGTGTCCAATAACGCGTATTTCCCAAACCCTCGATACCCGCCCTCTTCGTCTTCGAACGAACCCTTTTTGACAACAACAACAACAACAACAACAACAACAACAACAACAACAGCAATAACAACAACCACAATCACAACCACAACCACAAGCACAACCACAACCACAACCACAACAACAACAGCATTACGGCAAAGGAAAGGGCCCAACCTGGCAGCCGGTGGGCCACAGCGGATATACCAACCAAACACAGCAGGCTCCGACTTTCTGCCCACCACTAGTGCCCCACATGTATCAAAAAGGAGACACCGAATACCAGATCGCACCAGCGACAATCTTCTGGACCCAACAACCATACACACCCACCCAACAACGGGCGACTTTACCCAGGCAGAGGACCAAACGACGACAAGCTTCAGCAAACAACAAACACAGCGACCAACCACCACAACCCAGCTTCGGTAGCAACTCTGACCACCGAGCCTACGCCAGCAGAGAGACCCAAACTCTCATCGACAACATCCCTGAAGCATACCACGACGATGCACAGGCAAAGGACAGGCCAGGTGCTGCACCATGAGAAGTGTTCTGAGCCTTCCCCCGAAGACACCGAAAACCTCTCAGAGGGCGCGAGGGCTCCTGAGAAGTCCCGCCGCCTTCCGAGAAGGCCCTCTCCTCCTCGCTTCCCCCCCTCGCTCGCCGCCGATCGACTCGAGCCCGCGTCCAAGCAAACGGGCCCCCCAGCAGAGGCCCAGGAGGGCCCCAAGACGGCCCCCGGAGCGCCCAGGAGCGCCCAAAGAGGGCTCCAGGAGGGGTCCAGGAGGCGATGGTCGGTTCCCCCGAGGGGGGAGAGTTTCCTCCTCCTCCTCCTCCTCCTCCTCCTCCACTTCCTTCTCCTCCTCCTCCTCCTCCTCCTTCTCCTCCTCCTCCTCCTCCTCCTCCCCCCTCCTCCTCCCTCCTCCTCGTGTTCGGAGCTCTCCTCTCGTTTGATCGATGGCCCCAAGAGCGCCCCTGAAGCTCCCACGAGCGCCCCTGGCCTGCCACCCGTTCGCGCGTCGTCCGCCTGCTTCTCAAAGGGCGCCCTGGAGGGCGCGGAGTTATTCGCGCTTCGCGGTTCGGCTCCGATTCCTCCTCGTCCTCCCCTTCTCCCCGGGGAGACGGCGCGAGAGCGCGAAGTTATTCGCACTTCGTGCTCCGCGCAGCGCGAAGCGCGAAGCTAGGAGCCCTTGAAGCCAACTGGCCCCTGGCCTGCCACCCGTTCGCGCGTCGTCTGCCCGCCTCTTCGCCGCGGCCCCCCCGCAGGCGGGCGCGGCGCGGGAGGGCCGCCAGGCGGGCAGGGTCTGGCCAGGGCAGCCGGGCGGCGACGGCGAGGCCGGGCTCGGCTCGGCCGTGAGGCCCGGGCCGCGAGCAAACGGGCGCAACGGTTGTCGGGGGCCAGCCTCTCGGGGGCGGCAAAGAGGGGGGGGAGGACTAGGGGGGTGTATTCCTGGCGGGGGCCATGATATTTCCCGAGATTTCATTGCGCCTCTTCTTGTTTCATGACGTCCCTGGCCCCCCCGCTGGGCCGCGCACATGCCGCCGGTCATGATTTGCACCCCCCCTTCTTGGACACCCCCCTCTTGGCCGCTCCCGAGGTTGCCTATAGCCCTACCAAACAATGTTCTAAGAACCGTTTGTGCTTCCAGGAAATGTTCTTAGAACATTTCTGGCTGGGACTGTCTTGTCTGAACGCATCGGGTTTATGGTCTAAGAGCATTGTTTTTGTTATTAGAACATGTTTGGGTTCTAAGAACATTTGGTGGCAGGACTATAGAAATGCCGGGACGGTCAGTCCCTGCTCAACAGACGGGCGCAATGGTTGGGAGGCCAGCCTCATAAGGTCACCACCCACCAAACCACCCCAACCCAGCCCGAAGGCCCCAGTTCGCCTTCCATTCCCAGTTGCGGGGGTGACGGGGAACATTGAAAAAGCACGTGTGCACCCCGTACCCCCCCCCTTCCCACCCGGAATTCGGGTCTTCGGGTCAGCCTGGGGTGGCTTGCTAGGTGGTCATAAAATGGAAGACCAGCCACACCCTGATGTCCGGGGACTGCAAGTTTTTCGCACTGGGCGGTTTCGCCCGGCTTCGGGCACTGATAGTGCCTCGACTACACGTAAGAGTGACCCCTCGCCGGAGTGACCTGTGGTGCGGGCCCATCGCGCTTGTGTTTGACCCCCCCGCGGCCCCCACAAAGCCGCGCACCAGAGGTCATTCTTACCCAGGGTCACTCCTAAGTGTAGCCGATTGTCGCAGATCGATCGGGCTCGAAGAGTGCCGCAGAGAGAGCGGGCACGGGGCTCCGGTCGTGTTTTTCTTGTTTTGCGGTGGTGCGAGTGGTCGAAGCGGCGGATCTCAGGGCAGCTCCAGAGAGGGCCTCGTTTTCCAGGGACCGCGAGCGAAGCTGCTTCCGCTTGCTCGGCGGGAGGCCAGCGGAAGCAAAGCGAGGACGGCTCCGCTGGCAGAAGCCCCCGTCAAGGGCAGGTCAGCCCCGGCCTCGGGGGAGTTGTTTCCTTTTCGGTGCAGTCAACCCGCATAGCATGGGTGGGCAAGTTTCCCAAGGGTGCCCTTGCATCCTTGCCTTCTCGGTCCATCCTTGGCCACTGTCGCTGGCCGCGCCCCGCTCGAAAAGCTTCGAATTGGGCGTCCAAGGCCCTTGCATCCTTATCTCGGGCCGGACGAAAGGGGGGGATTGGGAAAGGGAGGGTTACGAAGTCTGCTGCATGCAGCTGGTCTCGGCCCCACCGAGCGGCCCATTCCTCGATACATGGCCGCCTCCGGCGCCGAAAGGCGCAGAGAAAATCAGCTACGTGAGCTGATTCTCAAACCCCCCCTTTGCTATCCTCCCTTTTCGCCCAGTCCCACTGTCGCTGGCCGCGCCCCGCTCGAAAAGCTTCGAATTGGGCGTCAAAGGCCCTTGCATCCTTATCGTTCGCCGAGCGCGTTCCACTACTCGCAACGTGCCTGCTCGCAAAGGTCCGACAAACACCTGTCTGCTTTGACGTAATTTATCGTAGATCCCCCGCGGGGGATCCAGGCCATTTGCGAGTAGTTACTTTGCGAGTAGTGGAACGCGCTCGTCGATTATCGTGCGTCCTTATAATACGGGCCGACTGCAAGTTCGCGCCACGTTGGCGCGGCGGCGACCCCGCGCGCGGGCGTTTCAAGGTTGGCCGCCGCCAGCATTCCGGGAAATCGGCGGCCGACATCGAACGACCTGCGCCATCGGAAAGCCGCGATCGTTCGAGGCTGAACGATCCAGATCGGAAGGGGCTAGGATGAGGACGAATCCGTTCCAGAGCGTTCTGAAACGCTCGCAGGGCGTTCCGGAGCGCTCTGACAAGGCCGCGGCGCCCGAGACATTTTCCAGAGCCGCGGGATCTCGAGAGTCTCGATCTATCATCCCCCGATTTGATCCTCGCCCTGGCTTCGTCTTACCAGGCGGTGTCAGAAGGCAACGCCGACGTCATCGCGACGTGAACCCGCCGTACCCCGCTGCCCCCCCCCGTGGGGCCCATCGGCTTCGACACCCCTCTCGAGAGGTCGTCGACGCAGTGGCTTCCCCCAGGCGGGTGAGGGCAGCCACGCGCAGAGGGGGGGTACGGGGGGAGGGAGGAGGCTCCTTCGAAGCACCCCTGCTTCTTAGAAAGCCCAGGCCTTGTTTCCAGATGTAGGACTTGCGCCTTCTAAGCAGCGGCATCCTTCTAAGTAACCTCCCCCCTTCTGCGAAGAAGCCTTCCCCCAGCCCGGGCGCCCCCCTTTTCAGTATCGTGTCACCGACCCCTGTCCCCATCTAAACCCCCAAACCTCATCACCCCAGTTGGGGATATACCCTTCGAAACTAAGGAAACAGCCTACAGTCAACCCGCATGGCAAGGATAAGCTACTTTCCAAGGCTACTCTTGCATCCTTTCGGCCCATCCTTGGCCGCTTTCGCATGCTTTCGCTGGCCGCGCCCCGCTCGCAAAGTTCCGACAGGGCCTTCCAAGGCCCGTATCCTTACCGTGCGTCCTCATCGTACGGGTTGGCTGTAAAGGGAGGCTTTAATCAATGGAGCGGGCCGGCCTGTGCGAAACCTCATTTTAGATTGTGCGAAACATCGGCCTCCTGGTATATTCCCAAGAGTCAGCCAGCGGGGCCAAGGCCACACCTATGAAGATATGGGGTCGGAGAGGCGATGCGCGCCTTGGCTCGCGGCCGCAGGCTCCGGGGCCTCCCGTTCTCGTCCTCGGAGCAGGACGTGCTGGCCTTCTTCGCGCAGCACGACATAGTCGATCGCATCGCCGCCGGCCCCAAGGCGGTCGTCGTCGTCGTGGTCGTCGTCGTCGTGGTCGTCGTCGTCGTCGTTGTCGTCGTCGTCGTCGATCGCATCGCCGCCGGCCCAAAGGCGGTCAACCTCCTCGTGCGCACCAACGGCCGGCCGTCTGGGCAGGCGGTGGTGCAGATGCGGGACCGCGGCGACGCGGCGATCGCGCAGCACCTCCTGGACGGCAAGTGGATGGGCAGCCGCTACATCGAGGTGTTCCTCCACGGGGAGGACGGGGTGGAGGCGGACGCACCGGGTGAAGGACCTGACAGTGGCGAGTCTGGTTTGGATAAAGATCGGGGCCCCCAAACGGCGCAGTGACCACACCGCGTGATGAGTCAGTGGGGATGCGGGGCCACCGCGTGCGGTGAGGTCTTTGGGGATGCCAAGGTCACCGCACGGTCTGTCACCGCACCGTTCTGGGACCCCCTCGAGCGAGAAAGGCGCGGCCAAGTGCCTGGGACCGAGGTGCCAGAATACCACACGGTGCAGCGTCGAACCAGAGTCGTCGATGTAACCGGAGGCGGGGAGGAGAGGGGCAGTGCGCAGCGGGGGGTGGGGTAACAAAACATAGTAATAGTCAAAAACAGCCCACCCACCTTAACGGGCCTGACGTGGCCAGTTGCACTAGCAAGGTACAACAGACAAAAGGCATGAGAAGGCGAATGCGAATATTCATAATCGTGGTACCGAGCGGCGAATGGATCACAAAAACAAGAAAAGACGAAGATGGTGAATAATAATAATAATAATAATACTAATAATACTAATAATATTAATAATACTAATACTACTACTAATAATAATAATCATAATAATAATCATAATTTGTTACTCGTAACATTAATAATAACGATAGTAAGACTAATGCTAACAGTATCTAAGGGTAAAATGGTTGCAGCCACGCCGAGCATCTGCAGAGGTCCAGTGTAGGACCGACTTTGCAAATGCGAAATGCGAAAGCGTACTCGCGCCGAGCATCTGCACCGCCCCAAGGCTGACCGCGGCAACCCCCTCAAGGAGGAGTGAGGAGGGTTCGTCCATCCTTGCCCCCTCCCCCGCTTCCACCCTCCCACCACTTTCCATCTCCCTCCCCCATCTCCTCATTTCCCCCCCCCCACCCACCACTCTTCCGTAGCCATTTTGGCTCAAGCCCTGTTGCTCAAGCCTGCCAGGTCTTCGATGGTGTTTTTTGTGATCAGTTGATCGTTGCAGTGGGGATGGCTACGGTTGATTGCTCTCCGAAGCAACCCCGTCTGCCTTGTAGCTGGGCAAGGCATCGTGTTGGTTGTGAAGGCCTGGAAGCACGTCTTGCCGCTGCCCTTCGTCGGGTGCAGGACCTGGAGGCTGAGGTTGGTCTGTTGCGCGACATGGTCGGCCACACAGAGCTGGCCAAGAGATTGGCGTTGTTTGCGCCGCCTCCCGCTGCTGGTACTGCTGCCGAGGAGGTCGGTCAGGACACCCAGATCGAGCAGATCACGGTTCGGAGGCGCAAAGCGGCCAGCCACAGTCTCCATGTCCCCGCCGACGACATCTACGTCACGTCGCAGCGGGGCCTCAATCGGGCTCAGCGTCGGCAGCTTCCTGGCGGTGCTCCTCGGCCGCTTCGTTCTGGGCCTGCCGTGCGGCATTGCGCTCATCTGGAGCAGGTCCTCGGGGCGGGGTCAGCCAGCATCTTGCAGTCCTGCGCTGCACGTGCGGGGCGATGGTGCATTCCTTTCCACATCCCTGGGCTCTCGCTGCTGCCGTCTTTGTACCGGGCGCGGTCGTTTGATCGTTCGTGGTGTGCTTGTCCATCGTCCAGGCCCTGGCATTCTTCCTGACGGAGGCGATTGTTTTCGGTGTTGTGGCCACTTTCGAGCGTGACAGCGAGATGCTTGAGGTTCTGCCCTCCCAGGGTCTCTCGTGGTCCCCGCGTGGTCCTACCTCCTGTCCCTGGGGAGGGCCCTCTTCTCGAGATTTCCAGCGAGGACTTCGGTAACGAGGGTGTTTAGGAGCTCAGGCAACGAGCCTGGTCTTTGGCCTGGACGTGTGTTCGGGTAGCCTTCTGGACATGAGTTGATCCACGGCGAGTTTCGGGATTATTTGTGCCTCGTCTGGTATTGCACACTCTTCCTCGGCGACCGTGTTGTTTCATGTTCAAGGCCTCCTGGCAATGGTATGCGGTCGTTCTGTGCTGCGTGTGGCTGCCGCACGGATAGGGCAGAGTTTCTGCGATGTCGGGTTTGGCACGGCATTCGAGAAGAACCTCGGTGTGAGCGTGCAGTGCTGTACTTACCCCTGTTGCTGCACGCGGCATGTATCATCAGCCTCGCCTTCAGCATCTTCTGCTCGGCGTTCGATGTGCCCCAAGCGCAAGGGTGCGGCAGTCAAAGGGTATGATCATTTGAAGTCAACTGGCGGAGGTGGTCGTCACGCTCGGCTGCTCGCTTGCCGTGTCGTTCGTTGGCCACTTCCTCATCGTCCTCCAGGCCCCTGGGCGGCCCCGCCCACCGCCCAGTAGGTACCTGGCGTCAGCTGCCCGCTTATGTTACAAAGTACCCCACCCACCGCTGGCTCTGCCTGCACCGCTGTACCCGCGTCTGTCGGCGCCGCCCGCTGTCTGTATTTTGTCATCCTTACCATTCCACTCACGTCCAGCTCACTTCACCAGCCGCTAGGCTAGTCCATCGCACCGTTCTCTTTCAATCATAGGTTGGCAGGAACATCGGTTACCAAACAATGTGTATATACACAATTCTTCAAGCTGTATGCGCTAACCACCCCAAACCATACCTTCTAACAATATGCGTGGTGCAGTGTATGTGGCGCAATGTAGGTATTGTAACGTACGTGGCGCAATCTATGTTGTGCGATCTACGTGGGGCAGTATTTGTCGTGCAGTCTACGTCGTGCAATCTATGTTGTAAAATGCATGGTGTGCGCCTTATGCTGTGCAGTACGTGTTGTGAAACCAACGAGGTGCAATCGATGTGGTGCCTTCTACGCGGTGCACTTAAATTTCTGTTCACAGTGAGTTGTCCACTCCACTTCTCGCGCAATCATCCCACCCACTCACCCACAACTTGGTCTGCAAAACCCATGCGGCGGCGATTGCGATGAGTGCTTGGAGTTGGCTGGTGCATCTGTGCGGCCGCGCTCGCGCGCGCAGCGGCCAGCTACTTTGGCGCTACCGACGCGGCCGCGGTAGCGCGAACCGCTGGGCACTTCCCAGCGGGCACTTCAGTGCGAGTCGGCGGTTTGGGCGGGCGCGGTGTCATGGCGACGTCGACAACAGTAGTTGCGATGATGATGGTAGCGATGCCGGTGACGATGAAGACAACGACGGTGGCAAGGCCAGAGACGGCGCCGACGCTGATCACGCCGACAACGATGACGGCGTCCCTGCGTCGTCGGTGAAGGTTTTGTCGGCACGCGCGCGCGGCCGACGCGCGAGAGCGGCCCGCATGGTATTATTTGACACGGATCGTGCCCCCAGCACGCGCGCCAGGGCGCCGGAATGATTTCGATTCGCGGCGCGAGGAGCCCGTTTGGCTGATTTGAATGAACATATTGGAAAACGTCTGTTTTTTCTTCCGAAGACTTGGCAGGGGCGCGAGCGCAGGCATTTTTGACAATTGATGTTGCAAAACCATGTGGGTGTATGTGATTTCGGACAACTGGTTTTTAAGTCCCTACGAATCCTTGGGTTTTTGAAGGGTTCCGGCATGCGCGCGCGACGACGCGCGCGTGCGCTTCATTCAATGTGTTGCAACAGCTTCTTGCGACAGCACGCGCGCAAGGCGTTCGAACGATTCCGACACGCGCGGCCGAAAGGCTGGCTGGGTAGCAGGTTATGAAAATGTTGAAAAGCCTATGGTTTTTGCAATTTGAAAAGGAAACAAAAAGAATTCGCAGGAGCGCGGGCGCAGGCTTCGTTTGAAAATCCGTGTTGCGAAACCATGTGCTTTTGTATGTTTTCGGGGCGTTCGATTTTGAAGTCCCAGCGCAAGCTCAGGTTTGTGAAGGATTCTGGTATGCGCCCGAGACGACGCGCGCGTGCGCACTTCGTCTCATTTGTTGCAGTGGGTTTTTGAAAACTGATGAGTTTTGATCAACGGGTGTGCGCATGTAGTTTTTTGCAGAGGATGAGGGGGTGATGCTGGTTTAGCCGGGATGATACGAGTTCAATTTTAGGGCGGACGGCGGGGCAACATCATATGTGAATTGCGATACGAAAAGGGGGTCCGTTAAGTCTGGGAGAGGGTCGATCCTGACACCCTTCTAGAAAAGAAATCTACGTACGTGGTGCAACTCACCCTGCCGAACTTGTTGTTGTCAGCTCCACTGCAGCGAGATCATCCCAGCCACCCGCTCTCAATTCAGTTTGCAAAACCCGTGGCGCTGACTGCTTGACGCTGGCAACCGCATCGCTGCGGCCGCGCTTGCGCGCGCAGGCTCCCGCGCAGAGCGGCCAGCTAGTTTGGCGCGACCGGCGCAACCGTGGTGGCGCTGACCGTTGGGAATTTCCCAGCGCGTTTTGCAGGCCGCGTTGACGCGCGGGCAATTCAGTGCGAGTTGGTGGCTCGGACGGACGCCTTATCATGTTGACGTCGACAACGACACGCACGATGATGATGTAAGCGATGTTGGTGACGACGATGACGATGGCGACGGCAAGGCCAACGACTGCGCCGACGGTGATCACGCTGATGACGAGAATGGCGTACACGTGCCGTGGAGAGATTTCGACATGCGCGCGCGGCCGACGCGCGCGAGTGGCCCGCATGGCTTGACAAGGATTGCGCCTCCCCCCCAGCACGCGCGCAAGGGTGGTCGAATGACATCGTCATGCGTTCGATCAGGCCCGTGTAGTCGCATGTGATGACCACGAACAAAAAATTGTCCCGACAATTCGTAAGAACGCGCGCGCAGATTTTATCAACACAAAAAACCGGATGCCAAACCATTTGTTATGTGTGACGCGCGTGCGATGACGCGCGCGTGTGGACGTTGCTTCGTTTGTTACTTCAACTGGTTTTTGACAACCGATGAGTTTTTTTCGGTCGCGCGCATGGTGCTACTTGCCGATCGTAAATAAACTGCACACCGCGGGGCTGGCGTGATAAGTCTGGTGGGGACGGGGTAGATTCCCTCATTCTCTTGCACAAGCGAGAGTATATGCGAGGCGGCTTCGGGCCAGCGACAGCGGCAACAAAGCGGCGGACCCGACAAACGAGCTTGGACGACGGGCGGCGACGAGGCGGCGGCTGGGCGGCGACGGCGGCAACAAGGCGGCGGACCCGACAAGCGTGCCCAGCGCGTGAGAGAACAAGTAGGAACCCCTAAAGGCAAGCACTGCTAGGGAAAGTATGATATTGTGCGAATCCAGTTGCTGCCGAGTTTTGCCATCATTGTTGTATGTTGTATTGGGGGGAAGCCTTCCCACTTCGCCCACCCCAGTGCCCGCCCCCATCTCCCCCCCTGTCCCTTCGTCTTCCTCCTCGAAAGTCGCTGTTATCATCTATCGTCGCAGTCGTCGCCGTCGTTGCCGTCGTCGCCGTCGCCGCCGAGGATCGAAGAGAAAGAACTGCATAAACATAAACTGCCGAAAGTCCGCGCGGATTTTTTGGATCTGCGCTGGACCCCCTGGCGGCGCCTCTGGCGTCGCCACTTGTGCGCTCCGCGCGCCAGGGAGGGGTTTGCAGCGCCGATCCAAGAAATCCGCACGGACCACCGAACGTTCGTATCTATGTAGCTTCTGTCGTTTCTACACCGTTGTCGCAGTCGTCGCCGTCGCCCGCCGTCGCTGCCGCCATCGCCGAGGAGGCCCCGCCCATCCGTCCGCGAGCGGCGGGCAGCAGCCCATCGCAGAGGGCGATTCGGCGCAGGCCGCGGGCGCCGTGGCGCAGGCCGAGGGGAGTCAGGACGACGTCGGCGACGGCGACGATGACGATGACGACGACGCCGACGATGACGGCAACGACGACGACGACGACGATGCCGACGACGACGACGCCGACGACGACGACGACGACGGCGACGACGGCGACGACGGCGACGGCGACAACGACGGCGACGACGGCGACGGCGACGGCGACGGCGACGGCGCCAGTGACGGCCACGGCCACGGCCAGGCCACGGCGACGGCGACGGCGACGGCGACGGCGACGGCGATGGCGACGGCCACGGCCACGGCCACGGCCAAGGCCACGGCGACGGCGACTGCGACGGCGACGGCGATGGCGACGGCGACGGCGTCGACGACGACGCGTGCTACGGCGAGGACGGCGACGGCGGCGGTGGCGGGCGGCGGGCGGCGGGCGGCGACGGCGGTGGCTACGATAGTCACGACGACCACGACCACGAGGGATGGAGGAAGGAGGATGCAGGAGGAAGAGAGGGAGGAATCAGCGAAGAAGAATTGAGGTCGAAATGATTATGGTGGTAGTTGCTCGGGAATCTCCGTTCCAGAGGCCTCTGATTCCGCACCAAGGATAGGTGAGGAGGAGGGAGGAGAAGGAGGAGGGAGAAGAAAGGGGGAATCGGAGGAGAAGGAAGAAAAGGAGCGAAAGGGGGTTATATAAGGAGGACAAGCTAGGCGCGCTCGCGCCATATCTGGCTTCAAAACCCTTCCATTGCGTTGTTGTTTTCTCGATCCGCCGACGCGTGTCATAGCGGACCTGGAACTCCAAGGAGGTCCCCATCGTGTTATGCCCCATCGGAAAAGAAGGAGCTGCGTACACTGGAAGGAGGAGGAGGTGGCAGATGATCATGCGGATGAGCAGGGGGAAAAGGCGGAAGGAGGAGGACGAGGACGAACAGCAGCAGCAGGAGCTGGAATGGAAGGAGCGGGAGGCGCAGGAGTACCAGGGAATGGCGAAGAAGGGGAGATGGTGTGGTGGCAACGATGAAAATAAACTCGGATCCAGAAAAGTGGCCCGCGTTGGAGCGAGAGCGCCATCCTGAACGACAGGAACAAAGCGCCGATCCGAAATTGAGGCCCGCGGTACAGGGTACAGCGGGAGCACCGGTTTGAAACATCGGGAACAATCGTGGTGCACAAGCACATACATAAGATTAGTCAGCGTGAGCCCGAAACAGTGTGTGTCTAGCAATACATGGTGTGCCATAGATATGGAGCATTCTATGTTGTGCAGTATACGTGGCGCAATATATGTTGTGCAATCTACGTGGTGCAGTTTATGCGGTGCAATTAATTTCTGTTCGCAGTGAGTTGTCCACTCCACTGCTCGCGCAAACATCCCACCCACCCACCCGCTACTCTGTTTGCAAAATCTCTTAAGACCGTGACGGTGGGTACAAAATGGCATTTGGCAACGACAGCGACGACGACAGTGACAGCGACGACGACGACGCCGCCGACAACGACTACGACGACACCGACGACGTCTCCAACGACTCCGACGATGCCGACAACGACGACGACGACGCCGACGACGACGACGCCGACGACGACGACGCCGACGCCGACGACGACGACGACAATGACATCGACGACGACGATGACGACGCCGACGACGACGACGACAACGACGACACCGACGACGACGACGACGTCAACGACGCCGACGACGATGACGACGACGACGACGACGGCGGCGACCACGACGACGACGCCGACGTTGACGACGACGAAGACGACGACGACGCCGACGCCGACGACGACGACGAAGACGACGACGACGTCGCCAACGAAGATGACGACGAGGGAGGAGGGAGGACGACGACGGCGACAACGACGACAACGACGAGGGAGGAGGGAGGACGGCGACGACGCGAACGACGAAGAAGGAGGAAGGACGGCGACGCCGACGACGACAACGACGAGGGAGGAGGGAAGACGACGACGACAACGACGACGACGACGACGACGGCGACGAACTAGGAGGGACGACGACGAGACGCCGACGACGGACGACGACGACGACGAGGGAGGAGGAGGAGGAAGGACGACCACGGCGACAACGACGACGGAAACGACCACGACGCCAAAGTGGACGACGACGACGAACACGAGGAAAGACAGAGGACGACGTAGGCGACGACGACGACGACGCGGGAGGAGGGAGGACGGCGACGACGACGACGACGACGACGCAAGAGCGCGCGTGCACGCTTTTGTTGAAAACCCGTGTTGCGAAAGCTTGCGAAGGTTTTATGGACATACGATGTTGAAATCCTTCCGAAGCCGATGGGTTTTGAAGGATTCCAGCATACGCGCGCGACGACGCGCGCGTCTGCATTTCGTTTTACTTTTGCAGAGGATTCTCGCGAAGGCACACGCGCAAGGGCGTTCGACAGATTTCGACATGCGCGCGCGCGAAGCCCGCTTGGTAGCATTTGGTGGAAATCTTGACAGGCCGATGGTTTTTCTTACGATTTCGCAAGAGCTCGCGCGTTAGCTCTCTTAGCAAATCAGTGTTGCGAAACCCTGTGTTTTTGTATGTTTTTGGGGAACTCGATTGCGGAATCCTTCCGGGACCGAAGGTTTTTGGAGGATGTCGGCATGCGCGCGCCACGACGCGCGCGTGTGCATTTCGTTTCATTTGTTTGCCAGGGATTCGTGTACAAGTCTTATGTTAGAACCAAAACTGTCCCTGCGTATTGTTTTTTCAAGGGAGCCTCAGGGGGGCCGATCCCGGCCCCTCTGGGATAGTGCAAATTCATAGTTTGGATGGACATGTGGTCAGAATCATTTATGATTTGCATGGGGGGGATAACGCCCGGGGGGGGTAGAGTCTATTCTCTTTTTAGAAAGGAGAATGTACGCGGTGCGCAATTTATGCGAGGCAATCGACGCGGTGCAATCCAAGTGATAAATTTGATTTCTGTCCGCAGTGAGTCGTCAATTCCACTGCTCGCGCGATCATCCCGCCAACCCACCCACAACCTGGCTTGCCAAACCCGAGCGGCGGCGATTGCTGTGACCCTTGGCGCTGGCTGGCGCATCGCTGCGGCCGCGCTTGCGCGCGAAGGCTCGCGCGCAGAACGGCCAGCTTGTCTGGCGCGACCGACGCGGCAGCGGTGGCGCTGACCGCTGGGCAATTCCTATCGCTTGTCGCAGGACGCGCTGACGCGCGGGAACTTCAGTGCGAGTCGGTGACTCGGGCGGGCGTGGCATCATGGCGACGTCGCGGACACGATGATGTTTGTAGCGATGCCGGTGACGAAGGTGACGCTGATGACGACAATTCCAATGACGACGCCGATGCGCCGTTGGCGATGATCGTGTCCGCGCGTCGGCGATGAAAGTTTGGGAAGGATTTCGACGTGCGCGCGCGGCCGACGGGCGCGAGTGGCTTGCAAGGTGTCATTTGGCTCATTTGACAGGGTCGTGCCCCCCCAGCACGCGCGCAAAGGACGTTCGACTGATTCCGACACGCGTTCGTGATAGGCCCAGTTGGTAGTATGTGATGAAAGTGTTGTTGACGACCTATGATCTTCATCAGGATTTGCAAGAACGCGCGCAGACTTTGTTTTGGTTGCAAAACAATGATGGTTTACATGTATGTACTGTTTAGGTGTATATATATGTATGTATATGTATATACATTTGTATATATATATATATATACATATATATATATATATATATCCGATGGTTCCGATGTTGAGCTCCTTACGAATACATGGTGTTGAAGGATTCCAGCATGCGCGCTCGACGACGTGCACGCGCGCACTTCGCCCCATTTGGTGCAGTTTCTTCGAAAACTGACGTTTCTTGATCAACGAGTGTGCGCGCGCAGTCGTTTTTGCAAAGGATGGTGGGGGGAGGGTCGAACCTAGTTTGGCTGGGATGGTACGAATTCATATTCAGAATGAACGATGGGGCAGAATCAAGAATTGATTGCGCATCCCCGTGGGGGTCGATATTCCCGGCCCCGGGGGGGGATATTTTTCTTCCGAAAGAAATCTATGTCGCGTGATCCCCGTGATGCAATTGATGCGGTGAAAGCTTGGCAGCGCAATCGACTAGGGCAACGTATGTTGTGCAATACACGCGGTGCAACCTATGCGATGCAACCAATGTTGTGATTGCACGCGTGGTGGGGTTTATGTGGTGCCATATCACGAATGCAAAGTTGCCCACTCTACTGCTCGCGCAAACATCCCACCTACCCACCCGCAATTTGGCCCCATGCGGCGGCGATTGCGACGAGTGCTTGGCGCTGGCTGGCGCATCTCTGCGGCCGCGACAGCCCGCGCATGCACGCGCGCGCAGCGGCCAGCTACTTTGCCGCGACCGACGCAGCCGCGGCGGTGCTGACCGTTGGGCACATCCCAGCGGGCACTTCAGCGCGAGTCGGCGACTTGGGCGGGCGCGGTATCATGGCAACGTCGACAACGGTAGACACGGTGATGATAGTAGCGATGCTGGTGACGATGGTGACAGCGACGACGGCGCGGCCAGTGGCGGCGCGGATGCTGATCACGCCGGCGGCGATGACGGCGTCCTCGCGTCGGCGATGAAGGTTTTGGAAAGAGTTCGACATGCGCGCGCGCGCGGCCGACGCGCGAGAGTGGCCCCCAACACGCGAGCAAGGGCGTTGCTCACGATGTCTGCATGTGACGCCAGAGGCCCCCTTGGCAGAATTCCATGAACGCATTCAAAAACTTATGGTGTCTTCAAGAAATCGCAATAGCGCGAGCGCACGATTCTTTGAAAACTGATGTTGCGAAACCACGCGTTTTTTTGGTTTTATTAATGTTTTTGGGGTACTCGATTTTGAAATCGCTACGACACCGAAGGTTTTTGACGGATGCCGGCATGCGCGCGCGACGACGCGCGCGCGTGCATGTCGTTTCGTTTTTTTTTTTTTTTTTTGCAAAGGATTCTCGCGACGGCACGCGCGCACGGGCGTTCGAGCGATGTCGACATGCGCGCGCGAAGCCCGTTTTGCAGCATTTGTTGAAAATGATGGAAGACGCACGGCTTTTTTTTAGAATTCGCATGGGGCGCGCGCGCGCGCGCCCGTTTTTTTTTTTTTTTTTTTTTTTTTTTTTTTTTTTTTTTTTTTTTTTTGAAAATCCGCGTTGCGAAACCTTGTATTTTTACATGTGTTTTGGACCGTCTATCCTACAATTCTTACGAAACTGAAAGTGTTTGAAGGATGTCGGCATGCGCGCGCGACGACGCGTGCGTGTGTACTTTGAAAACTCATGATTTTTAGTAAACGGGTGCGCGCGTATATGATTTATTGCAGAGGTTGGCGGGGCGGGCCCATGCCCGTTGGGCTGGGGTGATATGAATTCAGATGTCGAATGGACGATGGGGTATCGCATGTAATCTGCAACATTAAAAAGGGGGCGATAATCCCAGGGGGGAATTCGCTTCTGTTCGCAATTAGTTGTCAATGCCACTGCTCGCGCAATGCTCCCCGCTCACCCATCTGCCACCTGATTTGCAATACCCATGCGGCGGCAATTGCGGTGTGTTTGGCGTTGGCGGGTGCATCTGTGCAGCCGCGCTAGCCCGCGGATGCTCGCGCTCGCAGCGGCCAGCTAGCTTGGCGCGACCGACGCGGCCGCGGTGGCGCTGACTGTTGGGCGCGCGATGACTGTTGGGCGCGTCCCAGCGGGCACTTCAGTGCGAGTCGGTGACTGGGGCGGGCGCGGTATCATGGCGACGCAGTTAAGTGCACATGATGGTGACGATGATGATGAGGATGATGACGGTGGTGGTGATGATGGTGGTGATGATGACGATGGTGGTGGTGGTGATGGTGACAACGACGATGACGACAGCGATAACGATGATGATGATGATGGTGTTGACGATAATGATGACGGTATTCGATTTGGTGATGCTGAACATAATGAGGGTGACGTTGATGATGATGATGATGATTGTGATGATGATGGCGACGATGATTTGGATGATGCAGATGATGATGATGGTGGAGGAAAGGGGGGAGGAGGAGGAGGAGGATAAATAGTAAGATAATGAGAAAGAGGGAGGAGGAGGAGGAGGTGCAGGAGGAGTAGCAGGAACAGGAGGAGGAGGAGGAGGACCTGAGTAGGACGAGGAGGAGGAGGAGAGGGAAAATAAGTGGAGACGGACGACGCGCACCCAGAAACCACTGACGATGAACCTCATGCAGCTCTTGTGACTAAGCGCTACCCCATGACAGATTGGAAGCCGCTGCCTCGGACGCCCCCCCCCCCCGCGGGGAAACTCTAGGCAGGCAAGGGACCGCTCCCCCCAACCGAGAAGGGGAGGCAGGAGAGAGGGATAGCAGGGAGGAGCGGGAAAGGAGGGGGAGGAGACAAGGAAGAGGAGCGGTGCCCTGTCCTCTGGGGCGTGGAACCCCCATGGGGAGGATGCGGCTGGCGCCAACTGATTGCCTGCTACGGCGCCATGGGGCGGACCAGAAATGCTCCCCTGCATTTCCAACAGGTGCGAATGTCTTGCCCCGAATCAGACAAATAAGGACTCAAGCTCTCGATCCCGCATGGCTTATACAGTGGCTGGCGACACGCCGGCGCCCACCCAGGATGGGCCGGTCGGGGCTTAAGAGACGGGGGTCAATGCAAACGGAGGTCAGTCAGGGCGCCAGGTCTTGCAGGATCCTTCAGGGCTAGGGGTGCACTTGACCCGGGTTTGGGTGCAGGATCCTGCAGGACTTTGCAGGATCCTGCAAGGCACGACTGACCCGGGTCTGGATTGACACGGGTCAGTAGATCCCCGAGCCGGCTGAGGCACGACAGCTTCGGGACTCGCCCAAAACAGTCACAAAACGGCTCGAGTGATTATTTGGGGCGGGCGCATTTTCCAGGCGGCTAGGGGGAACTGAGTTAGGTTTCAGGACTGCGAAGGAAGCGTCAAGCCCCTCTGTCGGCGGCCGCCCTGCGCTAGCATCCAGGAAAAAAGTCAGCCACAGGCACAAATGGCTCCAGGATCTTACCTCAGCCATGTTTCTTGCGGTTGGGGCGCTGCAGCTCTCTCATCCCATTAGGATTGGAAGCAGTGTGAGCGGAGTTTCGAACCCTATCGCAAACCTTACCTATGTCAGCCACGGACTTGCTTTCCGCGAGGCACCCGCACCTGATACAGATGACAATCCTACAACGCGGGTAAGACGTGATGTGAAGGCTGTGACCCGGAGGGCCGCGGGAATCAGCCTCGAGGCGAGGGCTCTCGCCTGCACACGCGCCTGCTGGCGGGGCAGCTGCGCGAAGCTGGCGTCTGAGAGGGTCGCTCGGCCCTGGGAGCTCGACCGCTGCGTCGGCACGGGATCTGGAGGCAGACGTGGAGGACATGGGGGGCGGAGGCAGGAGCGCGGGGAAGAGGCCGAATCTGATCGCCCTGTGTACGGCGGGGCACTGTAGCCGCAGCCGCCGCTGTCCTCGGAGCGTCACCTCCCCTACCCTCGCGGAGCGCGGCAGCAGCAGCACTCCCCGAGCGAAGAGAAGGTGAGGGGAAGCGAATTAGAACAACCGCGCTTTTTCTGCGACCCTTCTGGAGGGGGCCCCCGAGCGTCAAAGCCGACGATACAAATCTGAGCTGAGATATTGTTTTAGCGCAGTGCCGTCTTCTACAAACTCACACTCGCTGAGGGCGGGCTGGGGAAGAGAATTCGCAGCTGCCTTTGCTAACCTGTCCGCCTGATGAATTACCTTACCTGGTGCTAGAAATTTCTAGTCAGGGCCTACTCCCAGGTCGTCTACATTCTGGTGGGCCTTGACATTCAAGACCCTCACTGCTTAAGTCCAGAATGTCCCCCCACGGATCAAATACTTCACACCAGAAAAGATAGTGGCTCTTTTATAGATTGAGTGGGTTGGCTCCGACTGGATGCCCACAATATTCTGGTAGTCCATGTAAACGTCCCTAGCTCCAGGGCTGTCCGTAGCGATGGATAATATCAAGTAGACTTACGTGCTCAGCTACCGGGGACGCTTGCTTGAAGTAGGAGCCCACAGGCCCACATAAACTAGCTACAGGGTTGCGTGTGTCGTCGATCATGGTAACTCCCCATCCAGAGCGATGACATTGGGCAGGCCCTCGTTCAAGACAGCTGCCATCCTCAAAGAGCGTTCCCGAGATGATCTCGTCGACTGGCCCTCTGGCCAGGACAAGGGGAGGAGGAGGTGGAGGAGGAGGAGGCGGAGGCGGAGGAGGACGATGAGGAGGAGGAGGAAGAGGTTTGAGGAGGAGGAGGAGGAGGAGGAGGAGGAGGAGGAGGAGGAGGAGGAGAGGAGGAGGAGGAGGAGGAGGAGGAGGAGGAGGAGGAGGAGGAGGAGGAGGAGGAGGAGGAGGAGGAGGAGGAGGAGGAGGAGGAGGAGGAGGAGGAGGAGGGTGGTCCCGTGGTTTGGTTTTGGCGCGCAGTTCGGAGCTCTGCCGCAGTGGCCCGCGGCAGGGCGGGGGCCTCGGGGAGGGACCGCTGTCCGACGACCGAGCTCGATCACAGGAAGACGACGGCGAGGGGGAGGAGGAGGACGAGGACGACGGCGACGAGGGCGGCGGCGGCGGAGCGAAGGGGAGGATCAAGTGGAGGAGGAGGAGGAGGAGGAGGAGGAGGAGGAGGAGGAGGAGGAGGAGGAGGGGGAGGGGGAGGGGGAGGGGGAGCGGGAGGAGAAGGGAGGGAGAAGGGTGGATGGGGCGGGACACGAAGAGGGAGTGGATGAGGGGAGGGACGGGGAGGAGGAGAGTGCGGAGTTGCAGGAACAGGAGGCGCAGGAGCGTGGGGGCGCAGGGAGGAAAGAGGGTGTGAGAGGGATGCAGGCAGGGAGGGGAAGAAAGGGAAAGAGGGAGGACGAGGGCGAGGAAGAGGAGGAGGTGGCCGACGAAGCTTCGGGGCCTGTCAGCAGAGGGCGGCAGTACAACACGCAGCTTATTACAAGGCAGGCGTGAATATTCAGCTACGGGCGCCAATGAAATTGTTCCCCGTGCAAAAATCAGTCAAGACAGCACAGGTCGGATAGACGACGAGTAAGGTATGACGGAGGAAGAGGAGGAGGAGGAGGAGGAGAAGGAGGAGGATGAGGGGGAGGAGGATCGGCGATGGAGGACGAGGAGCAGGAGCAATGAGAACGTGGATGACAATAATAGTAAGAAAGGAGAAGGAGCAGCGAGATGAGGACAGGAACGATGGGGGAGGAGGAGAAGTATGAGGATGAGAATAAGGAGCAGGACGATGATGATCGGTCTGTATCGGGTGACAGAGGAAGGAGAAGAAGAAGCTATGGATGCGGAGGTAAAGGGGGACAATAGTCAGGAGGTGGACGACGACAACGAAGACGATCGGTCTTGATCGAGGAGAAGAAAGGGAAGAGGTAGGCATACCGTCGTGCATGATATTTGTGGCAATGGAAAGCCGAGCATCGGGATGCGGAGGAGGAGGAGGAGGAGGAGGAGGACGACGACGTAGACCACGAAAATCGGCCAGCTGAAATCCAAGAATGGTCGAGAAACTTCCGAGACTTGGAGCCTCGATCCTCGACGCCACGACGACGAGCGGCCTCCGAGGGGAGCGACGCAAACAGACGGGGCCAGCCCGCGAAGGATGCTCGCACACGGGCTGCCCGCGCGAGGTCGGCTCGCGAGCCGCGCCGGCGGCCTGCGCGGAAACCGCGCAAGGTCCCCTCCTCTCCTTTCCTTCCCTTGGCATCGCTCGGACGTGTGCATTTTTTCTCGGCGAGAACCATCGAGGACCATCCTGGACCATCGAGCAAGACAAAAACACGCACGAAACCGAAAAATGCACGGGAAATGGACGTCCGAGCGACGGCAAGTTCCCGCTCCCTCCTCTCCTCCCCTGAGTACAGTCAACCCGCATAATAAGGATGGGGGCGCGCATCAAGAAACCATATGCTTTTCGTCAGGGTATCCTGTGTTTCCTAGCTGCTCGCGCTGCGCGGCGACTTCCCGCGGCCGTTGAAGGAGCTGCTGCGTTCAGGGTGCTCCAGGTTTCCCCTCCGGTGCACCTCGCGCGCGGGTTCTCAGGGTTGGGTTTCTTGCGAGGGTTTCTTGTGGCCGCGCCCGCACTGTAAGGATGGGCACCCTTCCCAAGGGTACCCTTGCATCCTTGCCTCCTCGGCCCATCCTTGGCCGCTTTCGCTGGCCGCGCCCCGCTCGAAAAGCTTCGTGATGGGCGTCCAAGGACCTTGCATCCTGATCGTGCATCCTTATGATACGGGTCGATAGTAGGGCCGAGGGTCAGAGAGCGCCTTCCTTTGCAGGGCCTCCGTAAAAAGGAGCGTCAAGGTGGTCGAACGCCTCGCTGGTGAAGCCGACGAAGAGGCGCATCATCCAGCCAGTCGCTGTCGTCCAAAGTTTTGGCTGGACAGCGGGCGTGGTGCATCAATTTCAGCTGGACCGAACTGGTTGGTTGCGCCCCTTGACGTCCGTTTGGGGTGCTCTGCAGACCTGACCCCCCAGCCTCTGCTCCTCCTGCTCCTCCTGCTCGTGATCTCCTCCTGCTCGTGGCCGGTCGGCGCAAGATCTTCGTTTCCAGCCGCGGCCCCTCTCCGTCTCCCACGGGCTGTCCCGCGGACTTCCACGGCCTTCCCCAGAGTTCCGAAGCCTTCCCCCGAGTTCCTCAACTCCTCCCTCCTCCTCCTCCTCCTCCTCCTCCTCCTCCTCCTCCTCCTCCTCCTCCTCCTCCTCCTCGTCGCTGCTTCTTTGGGGGTGCGCCCTGAGGCAGGCACCTGGGCGGTCTGCCGCCCGCCACCCGGGCGTTGAGAACGGACCCTCTGATTGGCACACCCTCACGGCGAGGAGGAGGAGGAGGAGGAGCCTCCTTTGTGTCTTTGCCAGCGTGCGCATGGCCCTCCCCGCTGCGCCAGCACCCGGCCCTGAGGGGCAGCGGCACCGGCAGGGGCGGCGTGCACGTGGCGCATACGACGCAAGATCCCTTCGTCCTCGTCGCTCAGATGGGGACGCCGACGACGACGTCGACGAGGCCGACCCCAGAGGCCTCTGGAGGCTTCTGGAGGCCTCTGGAGCTCTCCGGGAGCCCCCAAGGGCCCCCGCCAGAGGTCGAATCTTTGGTGGGGGGCCTTTCATGGATTTCGGGATCCGATCCAAGAGCGGCCCGGAGTGGAGCTCTCCCAAGAGCGGCCCGGAGTCCCCGAGAGTCCGAGCCTCGGTCCTCGAGAACCCGATCTTCGCTCCTCGAGAGCTCGACCCTCGAGATCCCGCCCCTCGAAGAGCTGGGCAGCTCGAGCCTCGATGCTCCCAGGTGGGGATCACCGCCGACCTTGGGCGGCCCGCTGCTGCCGGGCGCCGCGGAGCCGCCGCCCGCCATGGACTCCGCCTGGGGGGCGCTGTTCGAATCTCTCGGCGGGCCTCCGAGCGCCGCCGCGCACGCCTGCGCGCCACTCTCGCCAGGCGCCCCCGGCAGCTCCTCCCCGTCCTCCCTGTGCCTCGTCGTGGGCCTTGTCGCCCTCTTCCAGGGAGTGGGGCGTGCTGCACCAAGAGGGACGAGGAAGTGGAGGAGGAGAAGGAGGAGGAGGAGGAGGAGGAGGAGGAGGAAGGCGACGACGACGATGGCAGCGTGGAGGAGCAGGAGGGCAAGGTGTGGAGAGAGGGGAGGGGAAGGAGGAGAAGAGGAGGATGAGGAGGAAGAGGAAGAAGAAGGAGAAGAAGAAGAAGGATAATGGGGAGGAGCAGGAGGAGGAGAAGGAGGCGGAGTGTGAAGGGGGGAGGTGGTGATGGCCGCGGGGAGGGAGGGGCAGCGGCTGCCGTGAATCCGCATCCGATTTCGTAACTCGCTATTATGTATGATTTCTGCTCTCTTTCATGCTCGCATTCCTCTTCATACTCCTCAATCATCCGCGGCCATTTTGGGTCAAGATGCTTGCTTCCATGGGGGTGAAGTGGGCACCGCTGATCCGCGGCCGGTCTTCGGTTCTTGGTGAGCTCCTGGTGGAGCGTGGCCTTCCCTCTATCTCGGCAGACAGTCTGGTGGGTGAACTGAGTCATTTTCAGCTCCTGCTGCCCCATCCGCCGCAAGCCGCATGCCAGACGCTCTCGCCAAGCGCACAAAAAATGCAGCCGAGGCCAGCAATGGCGCTCCTGGCGTTCCTGGTCCTCTGTCTCCTAGTCGCACTCTTCACCTAGATGGCTCGCATGGAGGGGTGGCCTGGCGGAGCTCGGCAGAACATTCCAGTCCGAGATGGCGGCTGCCCCGTCGGATTTCGACGCGGCCACGCAGACTTTGGACCCGACTCAAAAACTCTTCGCGCAGATGCTGGCAGAATGGGCAGACAAGCGGGTGGCCTGGCGTCAGGCTTTGCAAGCAACGGGCGGGGTCCCACAAATCGGACCGGCGCTCAGACTTACGGTGCTGGGCACGGCCGGCACGGGGAAGACGCACACTGCCCAGATCGCCATCAACCAGGTCCGCAAGAAGTTCGGGTTGTACGACAGCGTCCTCACCATGGCCTTCTCCGGCGTGGCAGCGGCGAACCTCGGGAGCGGAGCGAGCACGATCGACAGCATCTTCCACACGAACCGCGATTCCGCGAGTGACGACTTGGCTGGAGACAAGTTGGATGATCTCGTCGACCTGCTCGAGTACGTGGAACTGTTGGTTGTGGACGAGGTGTCCACGTGCGGGGCCGCCTCTTTCGAGATCGTCAGCAGGCGCATGCAGCAGGTGGCGCGCGTGCTGTGGCGCAGACGGTTTCGCTGCCCACCGCCGGAAGACATGGGCCCGTTCGGCAGCATCGGCGTCGTTCTCATGGGTGACTTCGCACAACTGCCGCCAGTGCTGGCCACTAGCTTGCTCCCGGGCATGCCTCGCGTGGGCGCGGGCGGCCCGACTGTTCGAGCCATGGCGCTGGCCGGCCAGAAGACCTTCGCCGAATTTGAGGACGTCTTATGTTTGCGTCGTATCCACCGCCAGAAGGGTGCCGATGCATTCAAAGAGTCGACTATGAGACTCAGAGATGCGGCGATCACAACGGAGGATTACGCTCTGTGGAAGACCCACGAGTTGGACACGATGAATGGCTCGGACTTTCAGTCTGCCAACACGTGCGCGTGGCAGGGCGGTGAGTCTCTCGTCCGCGAGGGGTTGGTTCTCGTGCCGGAGAACCAAGCTGTCGGGAAGATCAACGGTAAGCAATTGGCAGCCAGGGCGCCCCTTCACGGCGCGCCAGGCATTGCCAGCGCGGGGGGCGTCGTCGCGAGGACAGAGGCACGACACAACGACCCGCGCGGATTACACAAGAGTGCCGATGACTTCCGGCAACTCCGCAGGGCACTCCACCTGTGCGTGGGGGCGCGGGTGATGTTAACGCAAAATTCTAGACGCTTCGCGTATCCCCACCAGCCCGTCCAGAAACGACGCCCAGGCGAGTAGAGGGTCGTCCTGAGGGGCTTTTCGGCGTCTTGGGTGTCTCGGGGGGGCCTCTGTGGGCCGTTCGGGATCCTCCTCCTGGGGGCCTCTTGGGGCCTCTTGGGGCCATCTTGGGGCCTTTGGGGGCCTCCTGGGCGCTTCTTGGGGCCATCTTTGCCCCCTCAGGAGGCCAAAATGGAGCCAAAATCTTAGTAAAATCAATGATTTGGGCTTCCTCGCCGAGGCCGTTTTGGACGCTCTGGCCGCTCGCGGCCCCCCCCGTCCAGGTCCACGGGGAGGGGGGAGGGGGAGGGGCAAACCCCTCCCCGAAGGGAAAGAGGGATGGAAGAGGAAACGCCTTAAACCACCGACGCCCAGAGGGCTGGTGGGATTGCCTCGATCAGGGAAGTGGACAGCACACAGAGGAAGCCAGTATGAGACATCCTGGGATTTCTTGAGCCATCTTGGAGGTCATTTTGGGCTCTCCGAGGCGCTCTTGGAGTCATCTTAATCAGTGCCCCCCCCCCAAGAGGCCAACCTGTGGCTAAAACCTTAGTGCAAACAATGGTTTGACATTATCGCCGAGGCCTCTGGGAGCACCTTGGGGGCCTCTGGGGGGTCTCTTGGGGCCTCTTGGGGGTCTCTTGGGGGCCTCCGGGGGTCTCTTGGGGGGCCTCTTGGGGCCATCTTGGGGCCATCCTGCGGCCTCTTTGGGCATCCTGGGGGCCTCTTGCTGCCATCGTGGAGGAAATCGATCAAAGAAGAGGGGGGCTTAAATCAGCGCTGCCCCTTCAGAAGGCCAAAATGAGGCCCAAACCATAGTAAAATCAATGATTTTGGCTTCCTGGCCGAGGCCGTTTTGGGCGCTCTGACCGCTCCCCGCCCCTCCTGCCCAGGTCAGTGGGGAGGGGGTAGGGGGAGGGGCAGACCCCTCCCCGAAGGGGAAGAGGGAGGGGTGGAAGAGGAAACGCCTTAAACCACCGACGCCCAGAGGGCTGGTGGGATTCTTTGTGGGACGTCCCCACTGTGCCCCTCAGGCTCATGATTGGGGCTCGGGGGGTGGTCGTCGCCATCGTGCGCGCCTCCCCAGGGGGGCAGCGAACTGACCAGAGTACACTCGCTGGGGTCGGCCATCCCAGCTCCACTCCCGGAGCGTTTCCCCGGGGGGGGCCCGCTTGCCCAGTTCCTGATTTCGTGGTCGTGCATTTCCCCGCGTACAAGGGCCCCGCTTGCTTCGACAATCTCCCAAGGACCTGGGTACCGGTCCCCTGCGCAGAGGTGCGGCACAAGGCCTTGCAGTCGTTGACTCGCGCCGGCACACCCTTGCGCCTGGCATGGGCGCTCACCGTCCACAAGTCGCAGGGCATCACGGCGCACGAGGGCTGCGTCGTCTCCTTTGGTTGTTGTCGAGGACCCAACCCGGTGGGCAAGCTCGGGATGGCCTTCGTGGCATGGACCCGTGTCGCGAAGTGGGAGTCTATGGCCTTTCACAAGCTTCCACCCTTGACGGACTTTCTATCCGCGCGCCTGACAAAGGACTTCTTCGCCAGGGCGGAGTTCGAGAGCAAGGCAGACGCCATGTTTGCCAGACTGCTCGAGCGGAGAGGCACTTCTCCTGAGGCATTAATGGCTGAGCACGAGCAACACTTCTGGACCACCACGCTCGCTAAGGAAGGGCGCGAACCTAATGGTGCTGAGCTGGCAGATCTGCGGGCAATGCTGTCCGCGGTGGGCGTCGCGCCTATCAGCGACAGCGTCTCCCGGCACTGCGAGGAGCAATCGGGCCGCAAGGCCACCGGCCTGTGGAGTATCGTTGCCTCGTTCCGCGCACAGAAACCGAAGAAGAGGCCGGGCCAGGCTTTGCCAGTCCGCGGGAAGAGCGGCTCCGGCGGGAAGACCTCGTCGACGCAGACGGGTACTCAGGGACCCGCGGCTTCGGAGGCGGATGTCGCGGCTGAGACCTCTGCGGCGGCGACGATGATCGACGCGGGCTTCAACGAGGTTGACATCGCCCGTGCGTTGGAGCAGACGTCGTTCCAGTTCCGGCAAGCGCTGGTGCTTCTGCTCAACGGCCTGGGCGCGCAGCGCACAAAGTACGACGCACTCGAACGGTTCCGTCGCCATTCTGCCAGGACGGTCCGGGCTCTGGACTGCGAAGTTTTGGGGGGTGGCGAAGTATTAACGCGGTACTCGCAGCGCGCGCGCAGTGAGCTGCAGTTCGACGCGCATGTCCGGGACCTCGGGCAGTATGCGGGCCGAACCTCGGGTGCGTGCTTCTGGCTATGCCTGGCAGCAGGCCTCGCCGAACGCGGGCCCGACGTTCTCGCCCAGGCCTTGCCGGGCAACGCTCCAGCACATCGAGCGGCAGGCCAACTGACAGCACAGGGTGCGCAGCGGCGTGTCGACGCCGGCGTGCGTCGCTCGCCTTTGGGCGCGGTGGCGGAAGCTCCGCGGGCCCAGTTCTGCGGCGGCGAAGCCGCCGTGCTGCTCAGAGCCGACATGAAGAACAGAATCTACGCAGCCTTTGCTGGCCTGGATGTCCGGGGCCCCGTGCGCACCGAGGCGCTGTGCACTCGCTGGGCGCAGAAGCTGGCCACTAGAGAGTACGCGGACGAGTTGGTGGTGATGTCGGTCGCCTTGGAGTTCGGCATCCGCATCGCTGTCGCCCCCCGCGCTCCACCGACGGCGCTGGCGCAGTGGACAATCACGTCCTATGGGCCAGAAAACGCCACCGTCGTTGTTCACATGGGCAACAATGATTTGCATTGTGTTTATCTGTCGCGCGAATCGTGACTGCGCTGGGCTTTGCCAGCGCAGCTGTTCCAGCGGGCACGGGCTGCGCCAGGCTTTGCCAGCGCAGGGGCTTTGCCAGAGGGCAGGGGCTTTGCTGCAGTGCTATTAGGGGACACGGGCTTTGCTGCAGCGCACGGGCTTTCCCAGCGCACGGGCTTTGCTGTAGTGCTATTAGGGGGGCACGGTGTATGCCAGGCTTTGCCAGCGCTTCGGTATTCTCTGACTGCATGAGGCACGCTTTCGCTGGGCTTCCAGCCGTTTGCGCTGTTTGAGCAAGGGAAAAAGAGGTATGATGGCGGTGCATCGGCCTCGACCGCCGAAGGGCAGCCGTTGAGCAATATTTTGAAGCGATTTAGTCAGTGGCGACAAGAGGGGCTTCAGCAGGCTTCCGACAAAAAAATTTCCACTGGCATCGTCAGCGGAACAATCACCACTGTTGCCCATTGCTCGGCCCCTCCACTCCACAGAACCTCCTTATCACCCGTAGGGTGGTCGTATAGGTACATATATCGCAGTCGGCATCACTATCGATCTCACTTCCAGTGTAGCAATCGACCACACTATCGATCTGAATCTCCATCTACCGATCGAACTCATCATCGATCTCCCTCGATCGATCGGTATCATCATCTCTCGAACTCACAATGGACCCAAACGATCGATCTCACCATCGATTGGTCTATCGATCTATTTTCGTTCGATCTCATTATCGATTTCACTACCGATCTCATTATCGATGCCAATCAATATATGTATATATATATATATATATATATATATATATATATATATCACTATCGATCTCACTATCGACCTCGTCGGGACACCGCAGGACACCGCGCCACGGGACACCACGGGACGCCACGGAACACCACGGGACAGTGGCGCGACACTCCCAGGCCACCGCCGACCTACCAGGGGGAGGAGAGGCATTGAGCCCGGTTTCACCATAGCCAGGGCGAGATCATTTCTCTCGCCTGCCAACGCATCTTCGCCTCGCCCGCACACACGACACGAAACCGAAGTTGATTTCCCGGTGGGGGGCTCTCTGTTTCATTGCGATCTCACCCCCAACTTTAGATCCGGAGGTCTGAAATCGTACTCGAGGTCCTCGCAGGCTTCGAGCATGGATTCAAAACCGAACCACTTGTGAGTAGGGGTGCCGTCGGCCGCACCGCAAGCGAAGCACGTGGGGGACCGAATGAGGTGAAGAGGAAACAGGAGGAGGAGGAGGAGGAAGAGGATGGAGGGGCACAGAAGGCGGAGGATTGGGAAGTGGAGGAGGAGGAGGAGGAGGAGGAGGAGGAGGAGGAGGAGGAGGAGGAGGGGAGGAGGAGGAGGAGGAGGAGGGGGAGGAGAGGAGGAAGGGGCAGAAGTAGGACGAGGAAGAGGTAGAGGATGAGGAGGGAGAGGCGGCGGAGCGGGACGAGGAGGCGAAGAGGAGGAGGAGGAGAGGAGGAGGAGGAGGAGGAGGAGGAGGAGGAGGAGGAGGAGGAGCAGCAGCCCCCCCCTCGGCAGGCGCACGTCTGCCAGAGTCCGCGGCCGGGGCGGTGGCGGGGCCGGAGGCCGCGTGAGGGGACGCGCTCCGCCCGCCAGGGCCCCTGCCGCTTGTCGCCGAAGGGGGGGCGCAGTGGCACGATATCACGCAGACAGATCCTGGGGGAGAAACGGCGCGGGGGCGGGCCAGGCGGGGATGGGGAGGGGGAGGAGGATGAGGAGCAGGAGGAGGAGGATGAGGAGGAGGAGGAGGAGGAGGAGGAAGAGGGAGGAGGAGGAGGAGGAGGAGGAAGAGGGAGGAGGAGGAGGAGGAGAGAGCGGGAGGAGGAGAAGGGGAATGGGAAGCACCTGGAGAGGGGGTGGAGGAGGGAAGAGGGAGGGAAAGGGTAGAAGGAGGGGGGACGGGTGCGGAGCAGATGGGAAGGCAACGAAGGGAGATTGATAAGGCAATGGGGAGGGGGCATGCGTGCATACGTTTGTATGAACATGTCGAAGGAGGAGAAGGATGAAGGATGCAGGGGGAGGGAGAGGATGAGGAGGAGGAGGAGGAGGAAGAGGAGGAGGAGAAGCAGCAGCAGCAGCAAGAAGAGAGGAGGAGGAGGCGGAGGAGGAGGAGGTTGATGAGTCACTCCCCATCCACCTCAACTCTTTTCCTCCCTCAACCTCATCCCAAAGAACACGTGGGAGGGGGAGCAGGAGGAGAAGAGCAGGAGTGATACAAGGAGAGTGGGGAGGAGGGAAGGGGGGATTGATGGGCGCAGGACGTGGGAAGGGGGGTACCTCAACCTCAACATCGTGTGCTTTTCTTCTGGATGATATCATTCGTCCTCCTCGTATCATTACCCTTCTCCCTATTCCCATAGGAGAGATTGGAGGAGGATGCAGCGTGATCGGATGATGATGATGATGATGATGATGATGATGATGATGATGATGATGATGATGATGATGATGATGACGATGATGATGATGATGATGATGATGATGCCGATGATGTTGATGATGTTGATGATGCTGACGATGATATTAATGATGATGATGCTCATGATGATGATGATGATGATGATGATGATGGTGGTGGTGGTGATGATGATCATGCTGGTGGTGGTGGTCACGATGATGCTGATGATGATGGTGGTGGTGATGATGATGCTAAGTGTGCTGAGAATGATGATGCTGATGATGGTGATGTTGATGATGATGACGATGATGTCGATGATGATGATGATGATGATGATGATGATGATGATGATGATGTTGATGATGATGATGATGATGATGGTGATGATGGTGATGATGGTGATGATGGTGATGTTGATGATGATGGCGATGATGCTGCTGATTATGATGTTTATGATGATAACGACAACGAGAATGTTGCTGATGCGGATGATGGTGATGCAGCAGCAGCAGCACAGCTCTTTCAGTGCCGCATGAGCCCTTGGGCACTCCACTTCGTTCCAGAGGCACGGTGGCGGACATCGCGATACCATTGGCGATGCGGCGCGATCCTCCAACCCCATCTACTCCAGCCACGCTTGGGCTGCCTCCAGGGCTGCATGACTCGCTTCCTCACCTCATCTACTTCTCCCCCTCCTGTCGTCAACCGCCTTGCCAGCTGCTGGAGCCGCAGCGGTTGTAAGTTCTGCCTCCGCCCCAGACCCTGACGCTTAGACGCTCCCAGAGGTCCGCAGAGACCCCGGGAGGCCCGAGGAGGGCCGAAAGGGGACAACGTCAGGGGCAGCGATAGGAAGGGAAAGGCATAGGGAGAGACGCATTGACCCCCGATCGCCCATTGATCGCCGATAGGGGCCCGAGAGCCCCCACCTGCCCAGGAACGTGCGGAGTCACTGTCGGGCAGGGCATCGCCGATTCCAGGTCGGCGCGCCCCCCCATATGCCATTGCCCCCCCCCCCTCCCTGGATCGTTGTTGCCCCCCTCACAACGTCCAGAGACAAGCTCCCCTTCCGCTCCCCCTCGGCCCTCGAGGATGGAGGGCAGGGCTCCGCAGCGGCCGCAGGAGCCTCGACGATGGGAGCCGCGGTGGCCGCACTGAGCTCGGCCGGCCCCGCGGCGGGCGCCACGCGCGGGGCGTGGCGCCCAGGGCTCGCAAGCGCCGGCTCTGGCGGCGAGAGCGGCACGCGCCCCGTGCTGGCGCCCTCCTCCTCCTCCCCCTCCTCCTCCCCCTCCCCCCCCCCCTCCTCCTCCCCCTCCTCCTCCTCCCCCTCCTGCGATGAAACGTGCTGCGGAAGAGATCTGCTTGGCTGGATGGTATGGGTCAGCTATCAGCCGAGAGCGCCTTCGTCAACATCTTATTCTGCAGATCCCCCGCAACGACCCTGCAGTACTCCACTCGGCTCTTGGCAACCTCCAGCAACACCTGCGGATGCTAGACTGGCGCCCCGATCCCTCACGCATGGACTTGCCCAACCGTACCAGGTTCCTTCAATTGGTCGCTGATGATGGGTCGTGCTGGGCGGCACCGAGGCCGCGTTCCCCGCCAGCGCCGAGCCCGCTCATCTGGTTCCACAATTTCTCGCTTCAGCACATGGATGTGGATCCGCCCCACCCTAAGATGCCATCGATCCCTTCGTCTGACGACCACGAAGTCTACTCGGCCAACGAAAGCGATGCCCCGATGCCGCCAGACTATCCTTCACCCACGGACGAGGACCTTCGCCTCTTGGACGAGCTGAATGACCAAGAGCAGGCCTTTGGCGCAGGCCCTCCGCCGCCTTTCGACAGCGACTTCATGAGCGACGATGAGTTCGAGTACTTGATTGGTGAAGAGCCGAAGCCGTCTGAAGCTGGGCAAGTTCAGCTTCTGTCGTCGTCGAGATGCTACCCAGCGTGGCCTTCGGGCAGTTCATCGGGGCCGCCACCTCCTGGCGCTGACGCGGATGTTCTGGCCTGGATGAACCCTGCGACGGCGACTGCTACGGGGAGAATGGTCCCATGGACATCACCCTCCTGTTACTCCGCGTGCTGATTGGCTTCCTCTTCATGATAGATCTGCCCTCCCCGAAGAGCGGCCTCCTGAACCTCTGCAACCTGCTGCCCAAGCTGCTGGGCGTTGTGTTGTGCTGGGTCCCACGGCTGCTAACTGTTGGGTCTGCCTGCCTCCGTCGTGTCCTCCCACCTTGCTGCCGACGGCCCTGCCCAGAACGTCAGCGACACCCAGTCCGACTTCGAGGGCCCGACATACTTGCAGACGCTCTACGACATGGAGATGCATGACGACGAGCGCTCCCCTGAAGACGAGGCGGACGTCCTCCTCGAAGAACCTGCTGGCGAGCTGGCTGTGGTAGCCTCCGACACTGACCTCACAGACCCGCTTTTCTTGGAGATGGTGCCCTTACTGGAGGCGTACCCCCTCCAATGGCAGCGTCGAGACTCAGACTAATATGACCTACGACGGCGGCCACCTGTCCGCGGTCTTCCCCGACTACATCCCCAGCGAGAACTACGTTGACGGCGCCGCCCTGGACGACCACTCCCACCACGACCTGGACACCAACGCCGTGCCTGTGAGGGAAGCTGTCATCAACCACCACGGCGCGAACCGTCCGCTGTCCAACGACCACCGCGAGATTGTTGCTGGGCTACTCACGCATCCTGAAGCACTTCCTCATGCTACTGATGCTCGTGAAGATGAGGAGGGAATGACCGACATTCATGGAGGACTTGGTGGAGACGTGGGTAATGATGTGGACGCACCGCCGCACCGCGAACCTGCTCCATGTGCTCAACCGAACGTGTTTCATGGCCTACAGACGGCGAATGAGCATGCGACCATTGACGCACTGTCAGGATTGATGCCGCACACCTCTCTCGCCCTACAACTTGCACTCGATGCCCTAGATCAAGGCATTGATCCGCGCCCGATCCCGTCGGCATCATCAGCGACAACCCCTGGGGCGGCGAGCGCCTTGGCATCAGCGTCAGCAGAGGCTCCTGTACGTCATGAAGAGATCTCCGAACAGCAGATCGAGTATGCGATGCGTACACTGGACAGCTTGTACCCCGTGGTCTCTGCGGACAAGAAGGAGGTGATTCGATGGATGCTACACCACCCGGGGTGCCTCCTGGGTGCACATGATGAGCTGCCATCTGATGCGGAACGAGAACTCCTCCCCGACCCTGGTGGTCAGTAACTCTTGGATGATGGGCCTGTCTCCCTCGAGCTCCTCGCGGACGAGGACGCGATGCTGCGCGACATAGAGGACGAGGACGACCCTGCACTCGGCAGCCAGGCACTCGCTGACGCCTCGCTCCAGTCGGGTGTTCTATTTCTTCCTGCTGAAGGTCTCGCTGATACCTCCGCGGCTGGCGAGGGCGCCTTCCCAGACTACGCGCCCTTCGACCCCGTTGCGCAAGTGCCGTTCGGTGGTGACGACGACCCTTCCCTTTTCTGCGCCTTTCCCTGACTTCGACCCTGTTGACAACGTCGTCGGCGAAGAGAACGGGATCATGATGAACTGCGACGGCGTCGCCATCTCGGACCTCGCGTCCGTCGGGGACGCCCTTCCCGACCTCGCCCCGAGCCACTCCGAGCAGCTCGACAACGCTGCCGACAGCTTGGTCGGCCTCCTCGCCGACGCCAGCGGCTCCCTGGACTTCTACAGCGTGAGCCTGAGAGGCTCGGCGCAGGCGGGCCTGCGGCGTCCCTAGGCGGGGACAGACCATCGCCAGGGACGCCCTCCTCCTCCCCCTCCCCCTCCCCCCTCCTCCTCCTCCTCCTCCTCTCCTCCTCCTCCTCCTCCTCCTCCTCCTCCTCCTCCTCCTCCTCCTCCTCCTCCTCCTCCTCCTCCCCCTCCCGTCTCCTCGCCTCGCCCGCCTCGCCCGCCCTCCTTGCCTACGTGGCGGCCGCAGCGGGGCTCGGCGGGCTCCGGCGGCGGGCGATCCGCTCGGGGGGGCGCCGCGTCGCCTGGGCGGCGAGAGCGGGCGCCCTCTTTCTTCTTATCCTCGGCGAAGAAAGAAGGAAAAGACGAAGAAGAAGGAGAAGACGAAGAATACGAAGGAGGAGAAGAAGGAGAAGAAGAAGGAGAAGAAGGATAATAATAAGAATAAGAATAAGGAGAGGAAGAACGATAATAATTATTCACTGCGTGGAGCTCCCCATATGCGCAGATATTCGCATGGACCTGTCCGCCGTGAGTGTCTCGGCGCAAGAGTTTTCGAACATAAGCGGGCTTGAGTTGTGACGGTCTGGTCATACAGCGAATGAGAGTGTGAATGGATCTCAGTAGTACGAGCGCGTCTCTGCGCATGAACGTGGGGCCTCCTGGGGCCTCCTGAAACCTTCTGGGGGTTCCTGGGGGTTCCAGGAGCCTCCTGGGGCTTCTTGGGGCTTCGAGTGGCCTCCTGAGGCCTCCTGGAGCCTCGTGGGGCCTCCTGGGACCTCCTAGGGAGGATCCGTGCCCCAGGAGAAGCCTAATCCACAGGAGCAGGCGTACATAAAAAACATTGCGGATTGCAGCCGCAGGAGAAGGGCAATCTGTAGGAACATACGTAAAACACCAAGGACTCGTGCCCCAGGAGAAGCCCAATCTACAGGAACATGCGTAAACCATCTAGGATTGTATACACAGGAGAAGGACAATCTATAGACTTTAGAAACATACTTGTAACATCAAGGATTCGTGCTCAAGGTGAGGCCCAATCTATAGGAGCATACGTAAAACACATGGGATTGGAGCCACTCCTGTTGCCTTCTGAGGCCTCCTGCTACTGGGGCCTCTCGGGGCCTCCTGTTGCCTTCGGGGCCTCCTGGCGCTTCCTGTGACCTCCTGGGGCCTCTTCTGGCTTCCTGAGGCCTCCTGGAGCTTTCTGGGGCCTTCTGGAGCCTCTTGGGACGTCCTGTGGCTCTTCCTGTGGCCTCCTGATGCCTCCTGGGACCTCATGTGGCCTCCTGGGGTCTCCTGGAGCCTGCTGGAGCCTCCTGTGGCATCCTGGGGAGAATATATGCCCACGAGTCTGGCCACCAAAACAAGCAAACCGATCGAGACATCCTCAAAAGCTGGCCCCCTCTGGAGGGCGAAAATGAGTGCCTCGCTCGAGACATCCTCCAAATCTGCTCCGCAAGCGGAGCATGTTGGGCATGCAAACAGGCAAACCGCTCGAGACATCCCCGCCATTTTCGCGCGAACGGAGGCTGTGCAATACCCTTGGCGGCCCCCCCTTGAAGAGTGCTAAAACCAGCAAGCCGCTCGATACATCCTCATCACCTGCTCATCGTCGTCATCATCAACATCATCACCATCATCATCATCATACTCATCCGTTATTGACCATCACCGTCATACGCACATCATACTCTCGCCATACCATGGTCATCATCATGACAATCATCATCATTGTCTGGTGCAGAGAGGGGGGAGGGGAGGGGAGAGGTCCGGCGCGGTCAGGGAATAACAAGAACCCCATCCTTTGGATAAGGGAAAAAAACGCCCATACACATAAACTGTTGGCGCTCCGCGCGGATTTCTTGGATCTGCGCTGGGCCCCCTCCCTGGCGCGCGGAGCGCAGATCCAAGAAATCCGCGCGGAGCGCCAACAGTTAATGCTTATGGCGTTGTTTCTTCCTCCATCTTCACGCGTGGTCCAAGACTTGAGCCGAGCAGCGTTGCCACTGCAGCTCGTGGCTGCATACGATGTGCACGACTTGCTGCAGGTGTGCACGAGTGCATCGCTGCGTGAGTGGGTTGCGACCGTAGCCGCCGAGGCTCGAATCTAGAAGTCGCAAGGCACGTCCTAGGGTCCAAGAGCCAGGCTGGAAACTTGCGCAATCACGGCTAGAGAGCTCTTTGGTATTATCGTGACCACCTCTGTTATGATTGCGTCTATGATTGGCACCCGCCTGCCTCCCTCTGCCTTGCCGGCAGCAGCGGCAGCCCGCGGCGGCGGGAGCCCTCGGCAAGCGTGGCTTCCGTCCCAGGGCCCTGACCCCCAAGAGGCCCCCCCCTCGAGGCCCGAGGAGCGCCTGGCACGTTCGAAGGCCTCCCGAGAGCGTCGATCCGCTCCTCGAGGGTCATCGCCCGGGCTGGCCAGCCACGACATGCGGAGGGTCGAGGGCCGAGGCCATGGCGTACAGTCAAGACGTTGAAATAAGGAACAGTTTGAGTTCGGAAAGGGGCTCGATGTTCCTCAGGTTCCTCCAGTGCTGCTCCTCTTGCCTTCCTGGGGCACGGAGGCGCTTACAGGGCCAAGAAGGGGCTTCGTTCCTTGTTCAGCGTTCCTTCTTTCAGCGGCCCGACTGTACATCGGGTGGGGCTGCAGTGAAAACCCATGCCAAGAGACACCCTGCTTGCCTCCAGGGTGTCCTGGGCTTCGCGGGTTTCGCGGGTCTTGCGATGGAAAGCGCGACGTTCCCACCAATTACGCTACCGAGGAACCCCACATATTTAAATTAAATATTGTGTGTTTGCTTAAGTTTATCATATATGCGCAATTCTGCGTTCTCAGCCCTCGTCGCGAATGTTCCCCTATATGTCATCCAGCGCCATATTGCTTGAACCTCCTCCCTCTTCCTAGCCTTCTATCCTCCGTCGAGGACAGATTCGAGCCAGCCAGCGGCCGCGGTGAGGGACCACCCCCTGCGCACCCTCTGTGGTGTCGAGAAAGTGCCACGCCTGCTATGCCCTGGACGACCGTCGTGCATAGCGGCCGCGGTGAGGGACCACCCCCTGCGCAGCCTCTAAGGTGTCGAGAAAATGCCGCGCCTGCTATGCCCTGGACGACCGTCGTGCATAGCAGCCGCGGTGAGAAACCACCCCCTGCGCACCCCCTATGACGTCGAGAAAGTGCCACGCCTTCTCGCGGAGGAGTGCGTGGCACTCCTCCCAACACCTTCGCACTCCTCTCAACTCTTCCTCCTCTCAACTCCTCCGCGCTCCTCTTAACTCCTTGCGTCAACTCCTCCGCATCGGGGGAGGAAAGGAAGGAATGGAGGGAGGGTAAGGAGCGGGAGAGAACGGGAGAACTTGTAACTCGGAACTCGAAATCGCAGCTGCCGCCGGCCAGGGCGTTGCATGTGGGCGCCGTAGCGCCAGGCATGCAAGTGGCCATGGGGGGGCTGGTGCTCCCCAAGAGCCCTCAAGCAGAATTGAAAGGCAATGCGCGGCACGGCAGTGCAGGGCATGGCAGCACAACGGCACAGCACGGGAGTGCACGGCCGCGCACGGCACGGCACGGCACGGCACGGCACCAACGAAAGGCATGGCGTGGCAGTGATTCCCGGCGGCCCCAGGGCTTTGAACGAGCCTCCAGACACCGAGAGCAGCAAAAAACCTCCTCGAACCTCGAAGTGCGTCGCCGTCGTCGTCGTCGCCGCCGCCAGACATGGTCAGACCTCCGGCGGTGCAGAAATCGAAAATTCTCTCCCTGGCGAACGAGAACGAATCCGCGTGGGCGAGGCCCATGCGTCTGAAGTCCGTCCAAGCAGCGAGCACCTGCGTGATGCGCTTGGCCCTGACCGGGTCGGGGCGCGGGTCCTCCTGGTCAGCTGGGTAGAGGAACTTCACCGCCTCCAGCCGCTCTGCCAGGGCAGCCTGCCGCGAGGAGCGCGCTGGGCCTTCCACGTCACGCAGAGAGTCGATGCCATGATGATCAGCAGCAGCTCGAAACGTCCAATGCCAAGGGGCGACGTCGCTAACCTCCCCGTAGAACTTGGCGCCAGCTACGCCGAGCATGTCAGGTTGCAGTGCGAACAGACGAAGGGTGGGCACATCCACTCTGTAGCATCCAGCGTTCGTGGAGTACCTGTAAAGCGCCTGCCACAAATCGGCATCGTCGCCCCTCCTCGACGGCCAGTACTCCGGATCAGAAGCTCGCTTGGCCGGCCGCGAATGCCTTGTACCATTTGGCTGCTTTCGCATTCGCTTTCGTCAAGAGGTTCTCGAGCTGAACTGATTCTCGCAAGCTTTGCGACCAAGGTACTTCTGCCCAACGGCGGTCCGTCTGAGCCGGCTCTGGGGACAGCTGAATGCGAGGGGTGCCTGTGGAAGGAACAGAGGTAGCAAGCAGAAGTGCCGGTGACCGCTGCGGAGTGAAAGCCTGCATGGGCGTGGACTTGATGGCGTGTCCTGCGCGGGCGTGGCAACGCCCCCGTTGCCGGCATCGCCGACCCGCCGAACTTTCGCCAACGGCCAGCCATCGCCATCCTCCGCCCCCAGCTGATCAGCTGGGAACCTGCCGGACGAAGGGTTCAGCAAGTACCTAATCAAGCACTGCCTCCTGGCATCGTCGGCGCCTTTTGTTCGCGGCAACTCGTTGTACCTGTTGAGGAGCGTGTCAGGCCACCAGTTCGTCAGCTGTCGGTGGTAAGCATGAAATGCGCTGTGTACCAGGGCGTTCCCATGCCGGACAGCATATCCGCGCAAACCATCCAGGTTCACCTCGGCGCCCATCTCGAGCATTGATGTCTTGAGCTGCTCGCACGGCGGTGGCAGCGCGGCCATGGCGCATTTGGGCGCCATGACATGACGGGGCCGTACCTTTGACGGAAAGTCACTAGCAGTCGCCCGCGCTCACATATCGCGCGGTCTGAGCCGACATGAGCCAGGGTGACTACAATTCTTGATGATGATAATGATGATGATTATGTTGATGTTGGTGATGATGATGATGATGATGATGATGATGATGATGATGATGATGATGGCGCCCCCCTGCTTGCGCACCCCTGTGGCCTCAAGAAAATGTGATGCGCGCTACGCCCTGGTAGACTCCACCCCCTGCGCACCCCCCATGGTGTCGAGAAGCTGCCACGCCTGCTATGCCTGGACGACTGCTATGCCAGGACGACCGGGGCGTATAGAGACCGCGGTGAGAGACCACCCCCTGCGCACCTTTTATAATGTCGAGACAGTCCCACGGATGCTGTGCCCGGGACGACATAGGCGCATAGCGGTCGCGCTGAGGGACAACCCCCTTATGGTGTCGACGAAGTGCCGCGCCTGCTGTGCCTGGACGACAGGGGCGTACACAGGCCGCGGTGAGAGACCACCCCTGCGCACCCCCTATGGTGTCGAGAAAGTGCCACGCCTGCTGTGCCTGGACGACCGGGGCGTATAGAAACCGCGGTGAGAGACCACCCCCTGCGCACCCGCTACGGTGTCGAGAATGTGCCACGCCTGCTGTGCCTGGACGACTGGGGCGTATAGAGACCGCGGTGAGAGACCAGCCCTTGCGCACCCTTTATGGTGTCGAGAAAGTGCCACTCCTGCTGTGCCTGGACGACCGGGGCGTATAGAGACCGCGGTGAGAAACCACCCCGTGCGCACCCCCTATGGCGTCGAGAAAGTGCAACGCATGCTGTGCCTCGACGACTGGGGCGTATAGAGACCGCTGTGAGAGACCAGCCCTTGCGCACCCCCTACGGTGTCGAGAAAGTGCCACGCCTGCCGTGCCTGGACGACTGGGGCGTACAGAGACCGCGGTGAGAAACCACTAGAGACCGCGGTGAGAGACCACCCCCTGCGCACCCCCTACGGTGTCGAGAAAGTGCCACGCCTGCTGTGCCTCGACGACTGGGGCGTATAGAGACCGCTGTGAGAGACCAGCCCTTGCGCACCCCTTATGGTGTCGAGAAAGTGCCACGCCTGCTGTGCCTGGACGACCGGGGCGTACAGAGACCGCGGTGGGAAACCACCCCCTGCGCACCCCCTATGGTTTCGAGAAAGTGCCACGCCTGCTGTGCCTGGGCGACTGGGGCGTATAGAGGCCGCGGTGAGAGACCAGCCCTTGCGCACCCCCTACGGTGTCGAGAAAGTGCCACGCCTGCTACGCCTGGACGACCGGGGCGTATAGAGACCGCGGTGAGAAACCACCCCTTGCGCACCCCCTATGGTGTCGAGAAAGTGCCATGCTTGGTGTGCCCTGGACGACTGGCGCGTATAGAGACGGCGGCGGGAGACCACCCCCTGCGCACCCCCTATGGCGTCGAGAAAGTGCAACGCTTGCTACGCCTGGACGACTGGCGCGTATAGAGACAGCGGTGAGAGACCACATCCTGCGCACACCTACCTACGGTGTCGAGAAAGTGCCACGCTAGCCATGCACTGCGAATCCTACACGCACGTCTTATATATTGTGTGTCATGTATATGTGTATGATGTGTGCGCGGCCTGTGATGCAGTGAACATGCGTCTTGTGTTTGCCCTATGGTGTCGAGAAAGTGCCACGCTTGCCATGCACTGCGAATCCTACACGCACGTCTTATATATTGTGTGTCATGTGTATGTGTGTGATGTGTGCGCGGCCTGTGATGCAGTGAACATGCGTCTTGTGTTTGCGAGTGTGTGTGTGTGCGTGCGGCTGTATGTAGACGCGTGTCTCATGTACTTGCCGCGCATGTTGTTGCATGTGTTGAGCGCGGGTGAGGAGAGGAAGAAGAGGAGGGGAAGAGTGAGGTGTGTGAGGGTGTGTCGCGGGTGCGGCGCGGCGGGGAAGAAAACCAGAACCCCACGAAACATGTGGGGGAAAAACCTATGGACGTCCTGGGATCTCAGGGCTGGGTTTCTTGAGGAAGGTTTCTTGTGGTCGAGCTCCTGCTGCACAGTGGTCTGGACACGCGGACGCCTCCCCCACCGGTCCTCGAGGGTGGAGGGCGGAGCCTGCCTGGCATGGGGGGGACGGGTCCCGAGGGAAACGGGTCCTGAACCCTGGGGCCTTCTCCCAGGACCAGAGCTTCACTTGGCCATCGCTCGGACGTGTGCATGTCTTCGCGGCGGGGATCATCGAGGAGCATCCTGGATCATCCTGCGGAAAAAAATCAAAAAAAGAAAAGCAAAAAACGCGCACGAGACCGACAAATGCCCAGGGAAGGGACGTCCGAGCGATGGGCAAGGTCGTCCGAGCGATGACCGTCCCAGGGCCCGTGAAGGGCCCGGGGAAGCTAGAAACGGCGAGGAGCCTCAGGACCCGCTTCTCGGCCACGCGCAAAAGGGGGGGAGGGGGAGGGGGAAGGCTTCTCAGAAGCACCACTGCCTCCCAGAAGGCGCGGGCCTTGTCTGTAGGTCTAGGGCCAGCGCCTTCTACGACGCAGCCTCCTTCCAAGAAGCCTTCCCCCCTCCCCCTAACCCCTTCTGTGTAGGCCTCCTGGATGGGGTCGGAGTAGATGGGGTCGGAGGATCGCGCATCGACGATACGGCTGGATGTGGGCCCCGTGTTTCCCCACGCCGACGTCGCCGATGCATCGCCGACGCCGCCAGCGCATCGCCGATGCGGCGCGATCCTCCGACCCTGCCTACTCCGACCCCATCTAGGAAGCCTCTACTGTGCGCGCCGCCAAATGGACCCGTTTGACGAGCGGAAAGTGGAGCTCCTGACGGAAGGGTTGAGAGAGGCAATGGCAGGCCTGCAAGGAGCCAGTGTGGACGCCGTCGCGCGCGATCTCACCCCGGCCGCTCCCGAGGCAGCGGGGCCCCGCACCGCGGGGCGCCTCTGCCCCCGTGGCAGGGCCTGCGGGCCGCGGCGACCGCCGAAAGCCAAGCCTCGGCCGGCCCGGCCGGCGAGGGCACTCTCGTGGGAGGCGTGGGGGCAGCGCGTCGCCGCGGTGGCGGGGCCTTCTGCCGCCGAGCTGGCGGTGTCCCCGCCGGTCGTCGTCGTCGTCGTCGTCGTCGTCGTCGTCGTCGTCGTCGTCGTCGTCGTCGTCGTCGTCGTCGTCGTCGTCGTGCGCCCCCCCTTGCCCAGCAGGAGGAGAAGCAGGAGCAGGAGCAGCAGCAGCAGCAGCGGAAGGAAGAAGAGGCAGGAAGGGAGGGCTGAGGGTCGAGGATCGAGGTATTCGGACGTTCTTTGAGGCCCTCTTGGTTCTCCAGGAGGGGGCCGGGGCGTTTTATTGCGAAGGCCTAACGGCAGGTGCCGCCGACCCTGAAGACGACGAAGATGAAAACGAGCGGGGGGGGGTAGGAGGCGGAGGAGGATGAGGAGGAGGAGGCGGAGGAGGAGGAGTAAGGAGGAGGAGGAGGAGGGGGGGGGAAGAGGAAGGGTGGAGAAGGCGGATGAGGGAGGAGGGGGGGGGGGGAAGGATGAGGAGGAGGAGCAGGAGAGGAGGAGGAGGCGGAGGAGGAGGAGTAAGGAGGAGGAGGAGGAGGAGGAGGAGGAGGAGGAGGAGGAGGAGCAGCGAGAGGAAGCGAGTAGGAGCAACCAATTCTGGAGGCCTCGGCTCTCGACGGAAATGGGAGGGATAGGGCGGTGACAAAACCTCTCCGAAAATCAATGAGTATGGCCTCTCCGGGCCTTCTTGAGAGTCCTTGTAGGGCTCTTTTGACCCGTCTGAGGGCCCCCTTTGGCCGTCCTTAGGCGTTCTTGGGCCGTCTTGTGGGGCTTGGGCCGTCTTGGGGCGCTCTTGCAGATCCGTCGTGCCGACCCCCCCCCCTCCTCCAGCGCATCTACAGAGGGCCACTCTGTAAAAGCCGCAAACGGGGGATGCGTATCTGGGTGGCGACCCCCCCCTGGGACCCCGCCCCCACGGGACCCCCCCCCCCCGGCGGGGAAGGGATCAAAGGGAAGGGGCTTCCCTTCGACACATTTACGACGTTGCTCATTTTCGTTTTGGTTGGCGCGCTTGAGGAGGAGGGGGAGGGCTCAGGGAAAGGGCGGGTAGCGCCACACGCCGACAGGGTCGGCGGATTTTGTGAGGAGGAGGAGGAGGAGGAGGAGGAGGAGGAGGAGGAGGAGGGGGCGCGGAGGAGGTGGAGGAGGACGGGAGGAGGAGGAGAGGCAGGAGCAGGTCGGAGAGATGAGAGGGCAGGAGGGACGAGGGCATGGGGGCCACGGGGGAGGGGGCACACGGACGGCATCTCCGCCTTTCCCCGGTAAACTGGTCCATCCCCTGGTGCCACCGGGGAATGGACCAGTTTTCTGGTTTCTGTTTCGCGAATGTTTCACACGGGGTCGCCCCGCAAAGCGCCCAAGAAAGACTGGGGGACTTGTGTGCAATCAGTTTCCGAAAAGACACGCCGGGAAATGGACCAGTCGGCGCGCGCGCCTGTGTGCTGTGTGTGTGCGTGTGTGCGGTGTGTACGGTGTGTGTGTGTGGCTTGTGTGGTGTGTGGGGTCTGTGCGGTGTCCGCTGTGTGCGCGGTGAATGCAGTGTGTGCGGCGCGTGCGGCGCGCGCGGTGGTGCCGTGCTGTATGGTGCACCTTATGATGTTCTATACAGCACTACCTTTGACGTTCCTGGGAGGGCCTCCTAGGGAATCCTAGGAGTCCCTAGGGATCCTACCAATCGCAAGATTCTTGAGAGGGCCTCTCAGGGCATCCCGTGCGGCGCGCGCGATGGTGCCATGCTATATGGTGCACCTTATGATGTTTTATATTATAGTATAGCACTACCTTTGACGTGCCTGGGGAGGCCCCCTAGGGAATCCTAGGAATCGCCAGATTTCTGCATGGGCGCCGACGGCGACGACGACGACGACGACGACAACGAAGACGACGACGACGACGACGACGACGACGGACGACGGACGACGACGACGGACGACGGCGACGACGACGCCGACGCCGACGCCGACGACGACGAGGACGACGCCGACGACGACGACGACCGACCACCGACCACCGACCACCGACGACCGACCACCGACGACCGACGACGACGACGACAAAGACGACGACGACGCTACGACGACTACGACCACAGCGACGACGACGGACGTCGGACGACGACGACGGACGACGACGACGACGCCGGCGACGACGGCGACGACGACGACGACGACGACGGCGACGCCGACGACGACGACCGACCACCGACCACCGACCACCGACCACCGACCACCGACCACCGACGACGACGACGACGATGACGAGGAGGATGACGACGACCACCACGACGACGACGATGACGTCGAGGACGACGACGACGACAACGACGACGGACGACGACGACGACGACGACGACGATGACGACCACGAAGACGACGACGACGGACGACGAACGACGGACGACGGACGACGATGACGGACGACGGCGACGGCTACGCCTATGACGACGGCGACGATGACGACGACCGACGACCGACGACCGACGACGACGACCGACGGCGACGACGACGACGACGATGACGAGGACGACGACGACGATTACGACGACGACGAGAACGACGACGACAACGATGACGAAC
>CAUYUJ010015615.1:1275820-1385820 GCA_963575745.1 Prorocentrum cordatum
AGAAGGAGAAGAGGGAAAATGAGGGGGAGGAGGAGGAGGAGGAGGAGGAGGAGGAGGAGGAGGAGGAGGAGGAGGAGGTGGAGGAGGGAATAGGACAAGGGGGACGACGACAACGAAACATACCAAATTTGCATCGGAAGGGTTACTGTCGCATGGAAAGAGGGGAGGGAAGAATGAGGAGGAGAGGAGGAGGAAGAAGTTGTAAGAGAAGGGAGGAGGGAGGAGCGAGGAGGAGGAGGAGGAGGAGGAGGAGCAAGAGGCGGGGTGAAGGAACATACGAGCAGAGGAAAAGGGAGGATGGAGAGGACGGCGGCGACAATATTCTGTCAGTTGCACACAGTGCAGCCAAGTTTGAGAAAGTGCCGCTTTAGGATTCTTTGGAACTCGTGCAAGAGCTTCGCGGCTCAGCACCTTGGAAAAAGAGGATGTGCCATCCAGCCAGTCAAACGAATGCCACGAGCTACAAATCTGTGGTTTCTTGGAGGAAGTGAGCTTCCAACCTTACCCTTTTGCATCTTTGGCTTTCCCGCCACCCCCGAGCCAACTTTATGAGCCTGTCCCCGGGGACAAGATGCTGTGCCAGGCTGGCCAGACACCACCCTCGCGTACCCTCAGTCAGGGACGTCCAGGGGCGCTGCGTCTTTGCAGCGTTCGCACTGGATGCGTGCAGCGGTCGCGTAAAGCCGCAGCTGGCGGGGTACCTTGAGTGTCTTGACGCTGAGATGCTTAGCGCGAGCCATCAGTAGATCGGCTGGCCCAGGGTGTCCTGAGTTTCTTCGCTGGTAGCGCCGAGCGAGAAACGCAACCCCAGCCCCAGAAACTTGGGCGACTTTGAAGGGCTGGGTTTCTTGCGGTGGGTTTCTTGTGGACTGCTCTTGACTGTACTCTGACACCTGGCCCGCTCGTGCTCCCTGTGCAGTCAGCCCGCATAGTGAGGATGGGCCACCTTTCCAAGGGTGATCCTTGCATCCTTCCCTCCTCGGCCCACCCTTGGCCCAGGCCACTCGCGTTGGCCGCGCCTCCCTCGAGAATCTTCGAAATGGGCGTCCAGGGCCTTGTCATCCTTATCGCGCATCCTGATGATACGGTCCGACTGTAGCTCTCCCCACCTTCACCGCGCCCCGCTCGGAAGGTGCGGCCGCCGCCGGCGTGGCGCGCCGCCGCGATGGCCACGACGCCGGCTGGCTCGCGGAGGCCCTCGGCCGCCACGCCCCGGAGGGGGGAGATCGATGCAGCGGCGGCGGAAGTCTTCAACACCTTGGCACAGGGCATGGGCTCTTAAATGCCTCGCTGCTCGAGGAAGTTGAAAAACGGCATACGTAAACACAAACTGTTGGCGCTCCGCGCGAATTCTTGGATTCGCGCTGTGCTCCCGCGGCGGCGCCTCCGGCGCCGCCCCTGGCGCGCGGAGCGCGCCAGGGAGGGGGGCCCAGCGCAGAGCCAAGAAATCCGCGTGGAGCGCCAACAGTTTGTGTGCATGCCGTTTTTTTCTTCCTCTGGATGCGCCGCTCGGGGGCGGGGGCGCTGGGTCGCCCGGCCTCTCCATCGATCGGGGTCGGACCCGATGAGCCAGAATTTCGGACAGTTGGAGAGGGGGATCGGGGTCAGGCCTTGGCTCGGCCTGGATCTGCGGGGGTGCTGCCGAGGTGGGGACGCCATCGGCCTGGAGGACTTCCAGCGCTGCGCTACGGTGCTCGCGCAGCTCTCAGAAGACTTCGTGACGGACTCCAAGATCAAGTTCGAGCACATGGATCGCAACAAGGATGCCCTGGTTCAGCGCAGTGAGTTTATCGATGAGGTGCACAGTATCTGCGAGGTCATTGGAGTTCGCAAGGCGCCTGGGGGCTCCTACGCAGGGGGGTGGGTTTGAGCCGCAAGCTGCATTCGAATACAGTGGAGACCCATGCCAAGAAACACCTCGCTTGCCTCCAGGGTGCCCTGGGTTTCTTGGATTTCGATGGTTTTGCCGTGGACAGCGTGACGTTCCCACACCAATAACCACTAATAAACGTCTGGGGGTCTCAGGGTTGGGTTTCTGGCGGAAGGTTTCTTGTGGTCGGGCTCCTACTGTGCAGTAGGCACGTAAAATGCGAAACTGGCCTGTCAGCACGTGCCCCACGGAAGTCTCGCATCCGCCGATGGCCAGGGGGGGTCCCGCAGAAGGCCTGGGGCACCTCAAGTAGCCCAAAGTTTGATGACAAACGTGCCCCCAGACTCATAGTAAGACTACTGCCGTATGTGACCACTTCAGCAGGGACACAAGTAATCGTCGACACCCAGGAGAATATGAGAAAATATGGTAAGTGGGGGGGGGAGACGAAAACACGGAAAATGCAAAAAGATGGGAATCATGGGCTTTGTGTTTATTTATGAGTGTGTGTGTGTGTGCGTGTGTGTGTGACTGTGTGTGTGTCCCTGGGCCCCTTTACTACTGTACTGTCGGGTCTTCTTCTCGACGCTGCCCTCGACGCGTCTTTTACGCGCAGCGTGCATGCGACACATGTGTGCCAGTACTGCAGCAATTCTGATCTCGCCCCCGCATGGCTGGCGCTAGGTGCCGCGTAGCGCGCGAGCAGAGGAGATCCGAGGTCAAACTTGCCACAGTGAAGATGCCCAGCTGCCCGCCGGCCCGAGCGCCCCTCCCCATGAGGAGGAAGTCTCCAGAGGTTTCCGGAGGTCCCCACGGTCTCCAGGAGATCTCCGCGGGAGGTACCCTGATGGATCTCTCGAGAGAGAAGGAACTCTCGCTCTCCGCCTCCTTCGTCTTGCCCCTACAAAAGTCCGCCCAAAATTTGCCCCCAGAGCCCTCCGGGGGTTCATCCTGGCAAGTTTTCTCGGCCACGTGCAGCCGTGGCGTCGAGAAAGGACCTCACGTCTTCGACAGCGACGCCGACGCCACCACCTCCCATGTCTCTGACGACGACGACGACAACGACGGCGATGATCCGAAACTTCTCCCCCGTCATCGCAATTATTCCGTGGCGTGGGCCCCTCGGGATCTCGACCCCTTCCACGCCATTGGCTTTTCATCCCGAGTTGTTCTTTGGCGGCCCCAGGGTCGGGAAACTGTTCCTGGATGCCAGAAATTTGCGAAACATATTCCGACGGCAGGGCCCCGCACGAGAATCTTTCTAGTTTTAAGTCGGGCCTGTCCCCCTACAGGGGGATTTTCGACGAAAAATACAACATACCCCAAACATAGTCAAAAAATTGTCCAAAAATAGTCTGGGGACTATGTTTTGAATATTGTTTGACCATCTTGGGGTATTTTTTGGTATTTTTTAGTTTTCGTCGAACATCCCCCTGTAGGGGGACAGGCTCGACTCAATGCTAGTTTGATTGAGAGTGTGGTTGTTGGGGTTGCGGAGGCCTTGCTCTTGCCTCCTGCATCCTCGTGCTCCTCCGCCATCCCTCCCTACTCCTCCTCCTGCCTCCTCTTCCTGCCTTCTCCTGCTCCTCCTCCCCCCCCCTCCTTCTGCCTCCTCTTCCTCCTGCCTCCTCGTCCTGCCTTGTGTTCCTGCCTCCTCCTCCTCCCCGTCCTCCTGCCTTTTCCTTTTGCCTCTTCCCCCTGTCTCCTCATGAGCAAACAGACGACGATATCTGCGATGATCGCATTCACGACAGATCTCGCAGTGTAATTGGTAAATTCGGGATGGAAGCTTTCAATACCCAGGAGACTTGGCTATGGGCTTGGGTAATCAAGGAGAAGCTGTTGATCGCGAACACGCATGTCTACAAACTTCCGCACTACATGTTTACACATACCAGTAACAGCTCGGACAAGACACGTTGACATATTGACTACATCCTCATCGTCCGGCATGTCGCAATATTGTTTTAGACGCTCATGCGTTTGCATGTCCAGACCTTGGGTTTGACCACCAAGTTGTTCATATGCGACTTGACTTTGTATACCACCACGAGGAGGCGACGACGACGACATAAGAAAACAAGGCCAACCCCGTCTGGGCGACCACCAGCAAACGACTCAGATTTCCAACAGCATCTAGCAAAGTCATTGCAAGCACATCCGCAAGCATCTACTGTCAGCGAGAGGTGCGCAGACACAGAACGAGCACTGAACACTGCGACTAAAGCTTACGAGACACAGAGTTCCCATCCCAATGATTACCGCCGAGCACTCGACTACGAACGCGCCAAACAGCTCCACGACCTCATCGCACAACGGCGCAAAGCGCCACAGGCAGACACTACGACCCGCAAAGATATCAGCAAGAAGATATTCAGCGAACTGCGGTCTATAAAGCGGGCTCGGCAGCAAGAGCAATTCAATGAAATCACTGTCAACTTCAAAGGCCTTCGGAAGTTGGCGGGCATCAGAACGACGAAGCACAAAGACATGATACCGTCAATGACTGACAAGACGGCTACGACGAGACCGACCGACGAAGCATCGCTGATATTCCCGCTGCGTTCTACGAACAATGTTACCGAAAAAAGGACTCCAGCAACGGACCTTCGAAGCAAGGTTGCCGGTCCTGCCGCGGGAACCAAGGAGCCGAAGCGAAGCCCGAACAAATGTCACCCTTTACGCAGGAAGATATACACCAAGCAACCAAAAAACTCAAACATGGCACATGCAAGGACATAGCTGGGATCACTGCAGTAATGCGGAAGGCAGGCGGGGCGTGCATTGAATAACATTTGCAATGTTTGTTCAATGACACCACCCTGAACAACTACCGCCATAACAGTGGAAGTCACCGTGATCTTCAAATCAGGAGACCCCAAGCTGTTTCAGAAATACAGGCCAATGGCAATCATCCCTCTCCTGCACAAGCTTATGTATCGACGTCTGTACAACCGACTGGGACCACTCTTAGACAAACAGGCAAGCGGGGACCAAGCAGGCTTCAGACACGGCTACAGCACCGAAGACTCCTTATTCACGACGGCGCTCTTGCACAACCAGTCAGAGGAATGGCAGTTACCACTATGGGTCGCGGCGATAGACTTTAAGAGAGCATTCGATTGTGTCAGCCACGACGCACTACGGCAATCATTCAGTACGCAGCAGGTGCCGACATCCGACATCCACCTCCTCCAGCAATTCTACACCGACCAACCTGCTACGGCACGGACAGACAGCACCAGCAGAAAGTTCAACATCCAGCGTGGTGTGAAACCAGGAGATCCACTAAGCTCACTACTTCGACGCACTACTTGAACACATCTTTCTACACACGAATGCCACATGGCGCAAAAACAGTTTGGCATACAGATGGGCCCACCGCAGGCGCCCTCTTCACCAACTTCCGTTTTGCAGACGACGTATTATTATGTGCACCGACTCCGCGCCAGCTGAAAAGCTTATTGCGCGACCTCAAGATCGAATCAGCACAATGCGGCCTTGCACCCAGACGAGACAAATTTCACCAACGTCACCCGGCGACAACGCATGATTCTTAGGCTTACGCCACACCGCCGACCCCTTGTTTATGCCAATCTGGGGGTAGTAGAAGCTGCGAAGGGGTGAAAAGGCGAGTGATATTTGTTTGGTGTCTGTTCGCCGCCACCGCCAGAGGGTCTCGGGCAGTTCCGCGGGGAGGTCCGAGCGGACAGCGACACTGCGAGTTTTGGAGCCACTCGGGGGCCGTTTCGGAGCCTCTGGGGTGCTTCTTGGGGGTTCCTTGGGGCGTCTGGGCGGCCTCGTGAGGGCCTCTGGGGGCCTCTTGGGGCACTCTTGGGGCCCCCTGGGGCTCCTGGGGGCAGAAAGCTAGAGTTTCAACATGTTTGGTCGCCCTCTTGGGCCCCTCGTGGTGCCGTCTTGGAGCCCTCTTGGGCCGTCTTGGGGACCTCTTGGGCCGTGTTGGGGCCGTCTTGGGCCGTCTGGAGGCCGTCTTGGGGGCCTCTTGGGCCATCTTGGGGCTGTCTTTGGGGCCTCTTTGGCCGTCTTGGAGCGTCGGGAAGCCGGAAAGGCGGAAAAGCAAAAAACGTCGAAGAACACTATGGAAAGTCAACAATTTGAGACTCTTGGGGCCCTCTTGGGAGGCTTGTTTGGGACCTCGGGGGCCGTTTTGGAGACCTCTTGGCCCGTCTTGGGGCCATCTTGGGCGTCTTGGAGGGGTCGTTTGGCGTCTCGGAGCCTTCGTGGGCCGTCTTGGAGGCCTCTTGGAGCCTTCTTGGCCCGTCTTGAGGTCCTCTTGGGCCCGGAAAAGCTCCGTGAACCGCTCGTCCCGGCCGTGCTGCGCTCGTCCTGGCCCCCTCCCCGCCTCCAAATCGGCCCTCTTGGGCCGTTTTGAGGACCTCTTGGGCCGTCTTGGGGCCGTCCTGGGCCGTCTGGAGGCCGTCTTGGGGGCCTCTTGGGCCATCTTGGGGCTATCTTTGGGGCCTCGTCGCGCGTCTTGGAGCGTTGGGAAGCCGGAAAGGCGGAAAAGCAAAAAACGTCGAAGAACACGATGGAAAATCAACAATTTTAGACTCTCGGGGCCTTCTTGGGAGACTTGTATGGGACCTCGGGGGCCGCCTTGGAGACCTCTTGGCCCGTCTTGGGGCCATCTTGGGCGTCTTGGAGGGGTCGTTTGGCGTCTCGGAGCCTTCGTGGGCCGTCTTGGAGGCCTCTTGGAGCCTTCTTGGCCCGTCTTGAGGCCCTCTTGGGCCCGGAAAAGCCCTGGAACCGCTCGTCCCGGCCGTGCTGCGCTCGTCCCGGCCCCCTCCCCCCCTCCAAATCGGCCCTCTTGGGCCGTCTTGGGGACCTCTTGGGCCGTCTTGGGGCCGTCTTGGGCCGTCTGGAGGCCGTCTTGGGGGCCTCTTGGGCCATCTTAGGGCTATCTTTGGGGCCTCTTTGCCCGTCTTGGAGCGTCGGGAAGCCGGAAAGGCGGAAAAGCAAAAAACATCGAAAAACACTCTGGAAAATCAGCAATTTTTGACTCTTTGGGCCCTCTTGGGAGGCTCATTTGGGACCTCAGGGGCCGTCTTGGAGACCTCTTGGCCCGTCTTGGGGCCATCGTGGGCGTCTTGGAGCGGTCGTTTGGCTTCTCGGAGCCTTCGTGGGCCGTCTTGGAGGCCTCTTGGGGGCTTCGTGGCCCGTCTTGAAGCCCTCTTGGGCCAGGAAAAGCCCCGTGGAGCGCTCGTCCCGGACCCCCCCCCCCCTCCGGAGCGCTCGTCCCGGACCCCCCCCCCCCCTCCAAATCGACCGGACCGGGCTCCCGGGGGAGGGGTTTGGGGAGGGGGAAGCATCTCACACGCCGATGATCCCCAAGGGGTCGGCGGATAATCAAGGTGATTAACATCGAATGGGGACAGCGTGGAGATATGTGACGCGACGCAAGCACAAAGTATGTGGGCAGGAAGCTTACACACCACGACTTCCACAACACGGAGCTCGAGAACAGACTAGCTGCGGGTTGGCGCTGGTTCAGCCAGATGAGACACGAAGTGACATGCAAACTGTTTGCATGTCAGTTCGTGTCTCAGCTGGTTGCAGCAAATACTACCCTCTCGCAAATCGCCTGCGCCTATTCAGTGGGACCGTGACTCCCAACGTCATTTGCGGATTCAGCTCGTGGGCCTTAACCAAGGACATGGGTACAGTGTTGCGACGAACACAGCGGGAGATGGTCTGGATCATTGTAAGCACTTGCCAGAGACGTGCACGGGGGGACCACCAGAGTGACGACGAGAAGGACCCCAAGCTAGCAGCCCCCAGCAACAAAGAACAGACGGAGCAGGTCACGCAGAGCCAGCCAGAGGCCCCGCCGAAAACAGACCAGACAACGACAGCATGACTTTCAACGAAGAGTCCGACGCCGACAGCACCGCCGACAGCAACGACAGCGACGACAAAGGAAACACCGACAGCAGCATCCGCAATAGCAGCGTCAACGACGGATTAGAGCCATGAGTGCACTTCATTCGACGAGCGACGCACGCAGCCGACGCACATGCCAAACGAGCGCAAGTCGATGATTGGGCTTCTCACTTCTACAAAGTTAAATGGAGACTGGCCAGCCGGGTTGCGAGTATACCCACCCGATCAATGGGCGAGACGTGTTGCGGTCTGGCAACTTTCACTGCACGGCAGGAGACCCGCCCAGCGCATGCGTGGCGGACAGCAGAAGCGATGGGACCACGATATCGTGAAGTTCTTGGAAGGTATGGGTACGATTGACCACGCTAAGAGACGAGCCGACGATACCGGTAGCGAATGGTGTTTTGCACTGGCGTGCGATAGTCTTATTTGGTGTGGTTGAGAAGGCAAAGTTATACAATACGCTGTAGGACAAAGTGCTCACAACACAAACTGAGGGCCCATGCCCTTCCGAGGAGGTCGTGCAGATTACCCACAACAGGCTGGACTCGAACGCTGGCCCCAAGTTTCCGACCTCCACCTTCCGACTATACACTGCATCTCTCCACTTCCACCTCCACCTGTCGTCCTCCAGCCTCCACTTGCTCAGCACTCCGGCCTCCAGCACCCAGCATTCGTCTCTCCAGTCTTTTTTCCACCTATCGACCCCTAGACCCCACCAGCTCAACAATTCGACCTTCAGGATCCAGCATCCGACTTCCCGCATCCAGTTCCACCTATTGACCTCCAGCCTCCACCTGCTTGCCACGCTAGCCTCAAGCACCCAGCGTCCGTCTTTCCACCCGCACTTCCAACTATTGATTCTGAGCAATTACCAGCTCAGCATCCCGCCCTCCAGCATGTGGCATCCGACTTTCCATGTCTACGTCCACGTATCGACCTCCTGCCTCCGCCAGCTCCACGTTCCGACCTCCAGCATCCAGCATCCGACTTTCCACTTCCATCCCACCTCCACCTATCGACTGCCAGCCTCCACCACCTCAGCACTTCGACCTTTAGCATCCAGCATCTGACTTTGCGCACCCACTTCCACCTATTTGCCTCCAGCCTCCACCAGCTCGGCACGCTGGCCTCCAGCATCCGGCATCTGTCTTCCACCCAGACCTACAATTGAGCAGTTACCAGTTAATCATCCCGTCCTCCAGCATGTGGCATCCGACTTTCCACTCCCGCGTCCACCTATCGACCTGCAGCCTCCATCATCTCAGCACTCCGATCTCCAGCACCAAGCATCCGACTTTCCACCTCCACCTCCGCCTATCGACCTCCAGCCTCCACCAGCTCAGCACTCCGACCTCTTGCATCCAGCATCCGACTCTCCAGTCCTACCTCCACCTATCGACCTCCAGACTCGACCTGCTCAGCGCTCCGACCTCCAGCATATAGCATCCAGGTTTCCGTTCAGACTTTCATCTATTGACCTCTAGCCTTTGCCAGCTCAGCATCCCGATCTACAGCATGCGGCATCCAACTTTCCACCTCCACATCCACCTGTCGACCTCCTGCATCCGCCACGCACTCCGACCTCCAGCATCCAACATCCGATGTTTCCACTTCCACCTCCGTCTATCGACCTCCAGCTTCCACCAACTCAGCACCCCGACCCCAAGCATCCGACGACCGAGTGTCCTTGGTACCAACTCCGGCGCCTGCGCTGGCACCAGCGCCAACATGTGTACCAGCGTTGGCGCCAGCATCGACCCTGGTTCTAACTCTGGCGCCGGCACCAGCGCCAGCGGCATTGACGCAAGCATCGACGCCGACGCCATTTCCGGCGCATCTGGCAGCATCGCCGCCAGCGATGATGGCAGTGCAATGCCGACGCCAACATCGAGGACAGCGGCCACGTTTGCATTTGTGCTGGCACCAGCACAAGCACCGACTCCAACATGAACTGGGCAATATTGGTCACAGGTAGCCCCCAGTTGAGCCAGTGAGGGACGATACGTTAACACCTTGGTCTGCCCAAAACATTATCCAGTCTTATTTCTCCCTACCGGTGCATCGGCATTCCGACGACGACTGGGATCAGCAGCATCACACGCAGCAGCACCAATGCAACTTTTAACCAGTATCATCGCTAGAAACAACCATCACGACCACGTCCACAACCATTTCGGCGAGACGCCAGCGTCCACCCAGGAAGGGGGCATTCTGTGACACATGGAGGTGTCCATGATGCGGCGTTGCACCCGCCACGACCACGAACAGCCACCACGACCACGACCAGAAACAGCCACCACGACCAGAAACAGCCAGCACGACCACGATCAGAAACAGCCACCACGACCACCAACAGCCACCACGGCCAAGACGAGGAGCAGTCACCACGACCAGAAACAGCCACCACGACCACGCGCCGCCACCGCGACCACGACCAGAAACAGCCACCACGACCACGAATAGATAGCCACCACGACCACGACCAGACACAGCTTTCACGACCTGAAACAGCCAGCGCGATCACGTCGCGCTGGCGTCCACCCAGGAAGGGGTATTCCGTGATACATGCAGATGTCCATGGTGCGGAGTTGCAGCCACCACGACCACGACAAGAAGCAGCTTACACGACCAGAAATAGCCATCACGACCACGCCGACGACCATCACGGCGACACGCCGGCACACACACAGGAAGGGGGTATTCCATGACACATGGAGGTGTCCATGATGTGGCGTTGCGCCCACCAAGACCACAAAGCACTACGACCACGACCACAAACAGCCACCGCGACCGCGAACAGCCACCACGACCACCACGAGGAACAGCCACTACGACCACGCGGAGCCACCACGACCACGACGAGGAACAGCCACAACGCCACGACCACGCACATCCACCACGACCACGACCAGAAGCAGCCACCACGACCACGAACAGCCACCACGACCACGACCAGAAACAGCCACCACGACCACGAACAGCCACCACGACCAAGACGAGGAGCAGTCACCACGACCACAAACAGCCACCACGACCACGCGGAGCCACCACGACCACGACCAGAAACAGCCACCACGACCACGAACAGCCACCACGACCACGACCAGAAACAGCCACCACGACCAGAAACAGCCAGCACGACCACGTCGACGACCATCACGGCGACACGCCGGCGTCCACCCAGGAAGCGGGTATTTCGTGACACATGGGGCTGTCCATGATGCGGTGTTGCACCCACCACGACCACGAGCAGCCACCACGACCACGACCACAAACAGCCACCACGACCGCGAACAGCCACCACGACTACGACGAGGAACAGTCGCCACGACCACGAGCAGCCACCACGACCACGCGCACCCACCACAACCACGACCAGAAACACCCACCAAAACCACGAACAGCCACCACGACCGCGATCAGGAACAGCGTACACGATCAGAAACTCGGCGACACGCCGGCGTGCACCCAGGAGGGGGGTATTCCGTGACACATGCAGGTGCCCATGGTGCGGAGTTGCGCCCGCCTCGACCACGAATCGCGACCACGACCACGACCAGAAACAGCCACGACGACCACGAACAGCCACCACTACCACAACGAGGGACAGCCACCACGACCAGAGTCATCACCGCTAGGAGTAGCATTTCCAGTTTATCAAGCATTGATCTACAAAGGCGGCGGGCGGAGGCATGCAACATGAGCCGGGCAGTAATTGCTACAGGCAGCCCCCCGAAACACGATGCATCAGCCTTTCATTGCGTCGGGCGACGCACTGCGATTCGCACCTCCGCCTCCACCCATAGACTGCCAGCCTCCACCAACTCCGCACTTGGACCTCCAGCATCCAGCCACCGATTTCCCACTTCGCCTCCGACGGTCGGCCCCCAGCCTGCATCTGTTCAGCATTCTGACCTCAATCATTCCACGCCCGACCTTCCGCATCCGCCTCCACCGCTGACCTCCAGCTCCCACCATCACAACACTCCAACCTCCAGCGTCCACGTCGGCGCGAGCCCAGGGTACAGACCGCTCCCACTTCCACCTAACCATTGACCCCCAACCTGTACCAGCTCAGCATCCCGACATCCAGCATCCAGCATGCGACTAACCACTCTCAACCTCAGCTATCACTCCGACCTACAGCTCTTAACGTCCGACCTCTCACCTCCAGCTCCATCTTCGCCCAGCGACCTCTAGCGTCCACCAGCTCAGCACTCCGACATCAAGCGCCCGGCACATGGCTCTCAACTTCCACCTGCGACGAGCGACATACATCCTCAACCAACCCAGCACTCCACCTCCAGCATCTGGCGCCCGACTCTCCACTTCCACCTCCCCCCGTCGACCTCCAACGCCCACCCGCTCGGAACTCGGCACTCCGACCTCGGAAAACCAGGACAACATTGCTCCGAGTGCTCCGCCCCCCTCCCCCCGGCGCAGGCCCTGACGGTCCCCGCCCCCCGGCGGCACTGCGCGCTTCGCTCTCTCGCTCTCGCTCCCTTGCCTCCTCGTGTCTCCTGTTCATCCTGCCTCGTCCTCCTCCTCCTGATCCTCCCGCAACGGATGCAGGCCTCGGCCTTTCGGGTACTTCTCATTGGCATCAAGAGGTAATGCCAACTAGAGTAAGGTTTTCTCGAGTACGGACTACTCCCAGCAAAGATAATTTGCAACAGTGTGCTTACATCGGGACCCGTCGTCAAGAATCCTGTGGCAATGAGCAAGGACAGACCCAGTTCGAGTTCATATAGCAGCGATCTCTTCCATCTAACCTCTCACTACGCAGCCCTTGGCAACGAGGGTTACTCGGTAAGGATGCGTATTCAAATGTTCCCCAGTGAAGATGCCGAGCTCTGTGCGTTGGCCATTCACCGCTCGCGGCGTTCGAGCGCAGGGTCGTGGCCACGAGGGCCCGTCCGCCACAAGACGTGTCCATCGGCTTGCTGTTGCTGTGTTTTGTTATTCTCTGGGAGGGCCTGGACCCAATCCACTTTATCCGCCTTCCTACTTTATGTTTCTACCTGCTTCATCCGACCGACGTGTGTATATACATAACTATATAGACGCAACATGGTTTTTCGTAGTCAAGTTCTGTCCGCTGCTACCTCAGGATTGGAAGCTAGAGTGCTGACACAAGCTCAACTTGCTCAGATTGATGCCTGTGTTGCCAGATATGCTCGCGCACACCTTCAAGGCACGGCATACACCAAGCAGCACGCCGATATCGACGACCCCTCTGGCACGATCGAGGTCGCACGCACGATTCCTACTACTGCAGTCTGGAAGAAGCTGAGGATGGTTCCACCGTCGCTGGACATACAGATCATGCGTATCAAACGATGGCAACGAGTCGCACGTGAACCTGCACACCACGCTCAACTGTTGGCCTGTGTTTTTGGAAAGCTACTATGTGAGACCACGGAGACGATGATCTACGATTGTGCCCCTGTGCGCTCTGACCGTGCTGGCCCCACACATCTACATAACCCGTGGCGCGAGCAGTTTTTTGAAGATATGGAATTTTTGCGAGTACTGGCTGATGGCCGTGCATGTCTAGATGTTATTGGAGATGATCTGCTCGACGTTTTTCGACCGACACCTGGTCGCGATGTTTTTGTCAAGTTCGCGATCGCACGTGTGCGCAAGTGGTGGCTAGAGCAGCCTGCACCTCCAACGCGCAGTGCTCCAGATGCAACAGTCTCTTGGAGCAGCCCCCACACGTGTGGCCTTTTGTGTGAAGATGGTGCGCTATGCCTGTTCACTGCCGAAACAAAACAAGCACTCCGAGAACATCCGATTATGAGTGGGGAGGGAGGCGAAGATGGACGAATATGCGAACACACTCGATTCACGATCACGAACCAATGCCCAAACTGCCGATCGACATTCGCGAGCCGACAGACCGCTATCAATCATCTCGCTGCTGCTTATCGTTCAGGTCGCTGCCTGAAACATCGCTCAGTTAACAACTTCGATGTGCACGACCCCCCGCAGCTGTTTTGCCCAAGTGACGACTGCGAGCTCACCTTTACTGATCTGAGTGGGCTACAGGCTCACTTTGCTGAAGTACACATTCCTGCGCCGCGGCCGTATGTCGTGGATGGCCTCACTCCCCAACGCTGGCGAGCCCGCAAGCGCAGCCCAAGACGTGGCATCAGCTCGCAAGCACCGCCGCCGCCAGCCCAGAGAGCGTGGAGACCAGCAGAGTGGATCGAAGTCCAAGCTTGTCGACCTGGACCAGCTAGACTTCGACGAGATGGATCTGAAAGACATTCAGCGCATGTTCCCCATTGTAATGAAACTACTGCTGAACGTGGCGATGAGACACCGGCAGACCGACGCAATCCTGATCAAGACGTACCTGGTCTCCCCCGGCTCCAGAAGCGTTGTGGCGATCCGAGCTCGTGTGAGAGCATGGGTAAAAAAGGCAGAAGAGATTCGCACGTCGACGACAGGCTCGCAGATCGACACGGAGATGGCGAAGATCGGCACGATAAGCACCGCCGCCTTCGCAGGTCTGCTCGAAGGTCTACATCAGGAAGGCGCGTCCGTCGGCGGCCTCAACCAGCAGAATCTGACGGCGCTCGGAGAGAAGCTGAAGCTCTTAGAGATCAAGTACGTGACCGAGCTCGTACCGCTCGTGAAGGCCAGCGACACACACAACTCGGAGCAGTGCAAGTTGCAGATCAGCTTCAATCCCAGGACCGATCTCGATCTGAGTGTGATCCACGAATCGCTCATCCAGTCGGGGGCGGCATACAAGCCAGGCCAGGGACCGATGGTGCACATGGAGCGGATCCTAAAGCTGACGCAGCTCGAGGACACGCTGATGGGGTAGACTTTTTCGGATTTCACTGGATACGACACAGCTGTGCGCAATGGAGCTCTTGTATTCATACGAATACCACAGTTGCTGCCGATGGGAGTGCAGCAGATACTACGACAGCAGCACAGCTGAAGTGGACATGAGTAGCCAAATAAATTCACAGATTGCCACTGGCGTTACGCACTGCTCACCTCCTCTGACTGCCTGCGAGCAAGCCTCGCGCCTGATGCTCGCGCCGCGGTCCCGAGGAGGCAGAGGGTATCGACCGCCACGTGGACGTTCGTCGCAAGGCGAGGGGAGCCCAGCGACTGCATCGACGATCGCAGAGTCACCAGTCACCGAGGGCCAGCACACTTCTCTTTCTACGCGTGCTCCATCGAGTACGCCAGCTACTGCACTGCCGACGGGAGCTCAGACGAGAGCTACTTATTCTTCCACGCGTGCTCCGACGAGTACGCCCGCTACTGCGCAGTCGACGGGAGCCCCTGCGAGTGCGAGCGCGCGAGCTTCGTCGTGTGCATCGACTCGATCGCGTATTGAGATGTGGACAGCTTCGCTGTTAGCACACGCCCGCACTTTTGCCCAGGCCGAACAGAATACCTCTGAGGCCCCTGAGCCTCGCCTGAGTAGCGCCCCTGAGCCTCCCAGGGCCTCTGGGCTTCCTCACCCCTCCTCGCCTCGTGAGCCTCTGGAGCCTCTTCCTCCTCCTCCCCCTGCTAAAAGGCCTCGTAGGCCCTCCGTGCCCGTGCCTCCGTCTCAGCGCCAGCCGCACCCGCCCAGACGCTCGCCCTTTCCTGCCCCTGCTGCCATGCAAAGCCCAGGATGTGACTCGAGGACGATGGATGCCATTATGAGACTCGTAGATTCGAGCAGGCGTTAAGACCTGCGCCTCGATTTCCGTCAGTGTGTGACAACGCGGTTTATATTCGGGTGTAGCCCGATCCTAGAGGCACTCTGCGTCTGTGACCGTCGAACTGCTGCCTCCGAGGGGTCCGATCCGATCCGATATATATATTAATAGACACCGTGTCGTTCGCGAGCTGCGGGCACGGCTGCGGCGCGAACGGCGTCCGGATCTGCCTGTGGCGACAGGCGCGCGAAGCGGGCAGGGCAGCGGAGGCTTCGCCCTACGCGCCTGCAGCACTGATCCAGGGCGCAACTCCGTTGAGAGGCGGGTGCCTCAGACGAAGAGCTCCTCCTCCTCCTCCTCCTCCTCCTCATCCTCCTCCTCCTCCCTCCTCCTCCTCCTCCCTCTTCCTCCTCCTGTTCCTCCTCTCCTCCGCCTCCTCCTCTTCCTCCTCCTCCTCTTCCTCTCCTCCTCCTCCTCCTCTTCCTCATCTTCCCTCTCCTCCTCCTCCTCCTCCTCCTCCTCCTCCTCCTCCTCCTCCCTCTTCCTCCTCCTCCTCCTCCTCTTCCTCCGCCTCCTCCACTTTTTTCCTCCTCCTCCCTCCTCCTCCGCTTCCTCCTCCTCCTCTTCCTCCTCCTCCTCTTCCTCATCTTCCTCCTCCTCCTCTTCCTCCTCCTCCTCCTCCTCCTCCTCCTCCTCCCCTTCCTCCTCCCGCGAGGCGCGCGAGACGCTGCGATCGCACCGCGCTCGTCGATCAGGGGACCCATTGTGGGCCCGCATCGAAGCCCACTTCCGGCGAAGGGTCATTCTGACGTGTCGCTCGGGACGATCGCAATGCGAAAGGAAACAAGGGATGCAAAGTCCAACAGCACTCCTTGCCCATTCTGAACAGGGTTCGTTGTCGGCGTCGCCGCGGTCGCTGTCCGTTTGGGACAGAGGGCCGCCCGTCCAACAGCGGCCGCTGCCAGTTTTGGGCAGCACTTGTTGTTGGGCATCGTACCAATGTTCGTCGTACCCACTCCTGACGTCCAAAGTTGCGCGCGTTCGATTCTTGAGCCCCGCGAGCACTGCCCAGTTGCCCATGCAGGACAGTATCACCGAGCTCGGGAACTTGCGTACTGGCCAAGCTGAGCATTCCCATGTTGCCGTGGAGCCAGACCATGGCGAGCGTGCTGGCTCCTGTTACCGAGCGCTCGCGCCTGTTGGACCATGGGGCGCTCGTCCTCAACACTGCCACATACGAGCTGAACCTGTGCGTCGTGCGTGTCTTGCGCTCAGGGATCCAAAGCCGTTTCTCGATGGTCGGCACCTTGTCCATGAGGGCGAGGGCGACGGCCGTCTTATCCTACGCCGTCGCCCCTTTGCCTCGGACCCCCGAAATTCACTTGGCCACGTCTGGGCGAGGTATGGTGGCTGTTAAACTCGTCAGACTGTTCTTCCCTGGTCGGCCTGAGCTTGGCCTGGACTTTTCGTCCCTGATCGGCCTGAGCTTGGCCCGAATCGGCCCGAACTTCCCTGCAGGACCGGTCTAGGACCCTTTACCGTGCTCTGCGGCTCGGCGGTCGGTCCGAGCGTGGGCGAGCGGCGCGCGCGCGAGGGCCCGCGGCCCATGCCTCAACCTCAGGGACCGCCGCCGCCGCCGCGGCCTCGCAATTTTGTCACCGCTCCCGCCCTTGGCCGCGGTCCTTTCGGTGGATTTGCGGATGCCTTTCTAGGGCGGGTGGCCTGGTGGGCCCGCCTCTTGCTGAGGCGTGCGCCCCCGCGGCCCGTGCTTCAATTTCAGGGGCCGCCGCCGCCGCTGCCTCACCCTTTTTGTTACCCGCTCCCTCCCTGAGCCCGTGGCCCTTTCGGTGGGCTTGTGGCTGGCGTTTGGGGGCGGGTGGCCTGGTGTCGAAGAAGAAGAAGACGGCATGAACATAGGCGTTTCGCGGTCCGCGCGGATTTCTTGGATCCGCGCTGGGCCCCCCTGGCGGCGCCGCCCTTGGTGCGTTCCGCGCGCCAGGGAGGGGGGGCTCAGCGCAGATCCAAGAATTCCGCACGAAGCGCCAGAAGTGTATGTTTATGCAGTCGTTGCTTCCTCTGTGGTGGGCCCGCCTCCTTCTGAGGTGCGCGCCTGGCGCTTCGCGGGACGTTCCCCTGCGGCGTCGCATCCCTCCTCCTTCCCTCTCTCTCTCTCTCTTTCCCCCTTCCCTGACCCCTCCTCCTCCCCCCCCCCACCGTTCCAGAAGCCCCCCTCGCCTCGCCCTTCCCCCTACAGGCGGCCCGGATTAGTAGGTCGACCCTGCCAGATCAAGGGTGTTTTTTTTTCCTGTGTCTCGCGACCCATGCTTCGTACATTCCTGTGGCAACGTGACCCTTGGAAGGGTCTTGTGTCCTCTCGCGTGCCCTCTCCAATCAAGTCCGACTGTACTCCTCCCCCCCCACCATTCCAGAAGCCCCCCTCGCCTCGCCCTTCCCCCTAAAGCACCCCTGGGGAGGCCATGGCCGCCCTGGAGCAGGTCCTTGGGGTCGCCCGGCGCCTCGCGGGGCAGCAGGCGCAGCAGGGCGGCAGCTCCGCCTCGCGGCCGGCATCGGGAGGCCTCGGGGGCTTCGGGGCGGCTTCCGGGAGCAGCAGGCGCAGCAGCAGCAGAAGGGATAGAGGGAGCGCGAAGGGGACGTGGCGGGGGAGGGAGAGGGGGAGGAGCACGAGGCTGAGGAGGGGCAGGAGGAGCAGGACGAGTGCAAGCCGAAGACGCATCCACGATATTGCCATGAACCTCCCCCCAAGCTCCTTTTCCGTAGGGCCCTACAAGAAATAGTTTCCATTGTCGGAAATGTCCCATTGCAAGACAACTGTGTTAGAATCCTCAGCCGTGCCAAACACCATGCCTGGAATTTCAGCGTCGCGAGTCAACGCGACTGCTGCGTCTTGACAATGCTAAGTCGTGGCAGAGACCAATTCCCCGGACTACATCTCCGCGAATCAGCGCGACTGTTGTGCTGCTCCTGGGATTTCGACCTTGCGAGTATTCTAGCCTGCTGCAAACTTTCAAAACGAATGTGCTCGGCGCGGAGGCGAGAGTCACATTTTGAACACCGCCCGCCCTCCAATCCTTTAGCCACATTATATAAACGACCCGCCCTCCATGTGTGAAACCTCTAACGCATCTGCACGGCGTTGAGGCGAGAGCCACATTTCGAAAACCAATACATCTGAGAAACTGGCAATTTTCAAACAAAATGCAGAACCATAAATGATGAATCAGTTTCAGGCGAAAGCCCAGCCCACCCGTCCGACACGTCTGGGGACGCGACAAAGATGAGTTTTTTCCATAACAAAAAGGATTGAGAAGGAGGGGGATGGGGAGAAGGATGAGGATGATGATGATGATGATGATGATGATGAGGAGGAGGAGGAGGAGGAGGAGGAGGAGGGAAGAGGAGCGTCGCGGAGAGTGCCCCTGTTGTTGTCGACGGTGCGCTTCGGCAGATCTAGCGATGCGCCTCCGCAGGTTGCGGCCGTCGCCGGGGCGAGGAGGGGGCTGACCTTGGATCCCTTGGTCGTGAAGAAAAACTACGGTTGTTTCCGCCGTCGTGCGACGACGGCGGCGCGAGAGTGGCGACGACGGCCACGACGGGCTTCGTTCATATATTGATCCAGCATGTTAGCCGTTGAGATTGGGTCGTCAGCTGTTGTCGTGTCTTCTGTTTTCTGCGACGTTACGATTTGGCGGCGATGAGGAATGCCAGATCACGAGGTTGCAAGGTTCAAAAGGGAGCAACAGTGCGTACCGCAAACAGTTCCCAGCTCGCCGTTGAAAATATTCAGTCGCTAGAGACGGGCTTCCGAGTCGGTTGCCGATGTATGGTGAACCCCGCGAGTAATGGACCGATCGCTACCGCCAGGCCGCCTAGGACGAGTGAGGTGGGAGAGAGAGAGAGAGAGAGAGGGAGAGAACAACAAAAACGGCAAACAATCGGGAGGGAGAGAGGAATAGAGAGAGAGAGAGAGAGAAATAGAGGGATAGAGAGAGAAGGAGAGAGCGATAGAGATGGAGAGAGGTGTAGAGAGAGGGAGCAAGAGGGAGAAAAGGATAAAACGAGAGAGACAGGCAGACAGACAGACAGACAGACAGACAGACAGACAGACATACAGACAGATAGACAGGCAGGCAGACAGACAGGCAGACACAGACACAGACAGGCACAGACAGACACAGGCAGACACAGACAGACACAGACAGACAGACACAGACAGACAGAGACAGACAGACACAGAGAGACAGACACGCACAGGCACTCTTTGATACAGACGGACGCAGGCCGACACAGACAGACCAGACACAGACAGAGACAGACAGAGAGACAGACAGGCACAGGCACTCTTTGATACAGACAGACGCAAACATTCACAGACAGAGACAGACATATACATGTTATGTCAGGTTTGGGGATATCTCGTTTCCGTTGGCCTCTATATTGGCCTCGTTCTGGAGTGATTGATTTCGCCACTCCCTTTGCGTAGTACTCGGTCCTGGCCCGTATTTGAGTCCTGCCTCGATGCGTTCCGGGTCGGAACGTTGTTTTTTCCCATGCGTTGTCTGTGCTCGGGCGTGTAACAGTCTAACCTCTTAGCTACAAGCCCGTTGGGGCTTTAGCCAAAATGATTACGGATGCGCTGCATGCTCACCCATGGGAGGAAAGTCAATGCAAGCATACAGCATGCCGAAGTGACCGCCGAGTGGCTGAGTGGCGCCACCAGACCGCCCTTGAGACAGACGTGCCGCGGTGAGCGCCGAGTGGCGCCACCAAACCGGCCTCTGAGATTGACGTGCCGCGCTGAGCGCCAAATGACGCCACCACACCAGACCGGCCTCTGAGACAGACGCGGGACGATCACGGCACCACCCAGAGCGCAGCAGACGACGAAGCCACAGCCCGTGGGACGAGCACGGCACACCTGGAACGCAACAGACGACGAAGCCATAGCCAGGTTGACGACCACGGCACCCCCGGGAGCGAGCAGTGGCCATCTGAACGGTCGGCCCCAGGGGCGGCCGAGCGGCCAGAGCTCGCCGCTGCTTGGGAGAATGGCCCACGGATGACATACATCGCACCGTTTCTTAGAAGGTGTAGCTGTTCATTCTCGTGGGACCTCTGGGGGCCTCCGGGGACCTCTCCAAACGCACAGACACAGACAGGCACAGACACACATGGACAGACACAGACACGGACAAAAGCAGACACAGACAGACACAGACAACACAGACAGACACAGACAAACAAAACATAGAGAGGGAGAGAGAGAGAGAGGGAGAGAAGTCAGACAACAAACAAATGCTCGTTCGGGAGATCCCCCCGCCAAGAGGAGTCTCAGTGCGTCAAGAGGTATCTTCACAACGAGTTTTGTTCCCTGAAAGAGATGGCTCTAAGGGGCCCAGTTCTCCGAAGAGCAATGCCAGAAGTGCTGGCCATGCCGCGTCCGTGCCGCGCCCACGCGCCGTGCTGGTCCGCGCCTGATTTCCAGAGTGCGGCCAAAGTGCTGACTTTGGGTTTCTTAACAAGCGTGTGGGGGGGTACCCCTCCGACGGGGGTCAACCTCGCCTCGTCGTCGCGCCGCGACGGGGGTCGGAGCGCCTTCGGTGCGCGGTGGCTGCCCTCCACGGAGTCGATGTGGGGCTGTCGGCGGGGGTGACGCCCCCCCGACGCCTTTTTTTAGAAACTCGGAGTAGCTATCAAACACGATGTGGCTTATTTCACTGCGGTATTGTAGTATGTCTCTCTGCCAGTGTACTTGAGGTTGAGGCCAGTTACTGTTATGTGGTATCCATGTGTGTTGCTGGTGTATGTTGTTAATGTGTGTGCGCGGTATATTGTTTGTGAGTGTGTGCGTGTGGGTGTTCTTGGTGTATGTGCTATTTAGCCGGTATGTGTTACTGGTGTGCGTTACTGATGGCTGCTACTCATCACTGCCACTGACGTAGAAGTTCTTCACGCTTCGCGTATCTTCACCAGCACCCACACCAGTGGTTTTTCTACTGCATGGCGCGTCGACGAGGTTCAGTTACACCTCAGACTCAGCGTGCCTTGATGAGGCAGGCCTCTTTGCCGCTCCATCGTATTCGTGCGGCAGCAGTGTGCCTGTGGTCGTCGCTCGCTTTCGCTCCCTCCTCATCCCCCCCTTCGTCGCTTTGCTTGAGCTGGCGCCATTTCGGCGACTCCTCGCACTCTTCCCGCGCCCAGGTACTCCCAGTCGACGCTAAGATGCGTCTCTTTGAATTCAGTTCATTTTGTTCTGTGCATGTGCAACTGCGAGCGTGCTTGCAGGTGCGGACTGGCTGCCGACAGTGGCGGCTGTGTTCGCAAATTCATATCGTACCGCGCCCCGGACCTTGTGACCGCTCCCTGGGTTTTTCCTTGGAGCCGCGACCAAAAAAGTATCTTCACCAGCATTTCCAGTCTGGCAGCCACCGCCATGCTTGCATGGACGCAGTGTGTGCGCTTTCTGCCCCTGGCCCTGGCATCCACACTCAGTGCAGCTTGCAGCTCACTCGAGGCGCCGCTTAGGCAGCTTAGGCATTTTGGGTGCGCGGCTCTAGCTTGCTCCTGTTGTCAATTAGTAGGCCCGCGCCCCGGACTTACGAGTCGCCGCTTGCGCTCTCGCCTGCGGCCGCGACCAAAAAAATATCTTCACCAGCCAAGGGCAAGGGCAAAGACTATCGCGCAGCCAGAGCTCCTTGGCAGCCAGACCAGGGGGCCACCAGTCGTGCCGCGAGCACCCGCCGGTCCTGGGTACGGCAGTAGGCTCCTCCGCGCGTCTTGGAGCCTTCTCATCGCTTCACACCCAACACTTGCTACGCTCCCTCTTCACCAAGACCCGCGACTGTTACTCGCCTGCACCTCGCGATTCCCCGCTACCCTACCTAACTTGCGACCGTTAGTCGCCTCACCGTCTGCTGCCAGCACGACTCCCCCCGCGGGCGCCGGCCTCCCTGCCGCCCCCCACGCCCGCGACGCCCCAGTTGCGGCCCCCCCGGTGGCCGCCTTGGCCTCGTGCCCAATACCGCCTGGCGCGTGCCCAGCTGGGGCTGTCGGCCCGCGCCCGGTCTCCCAAGGCGCCCTTGTCATTGGGTAACTTGTGATCCTCCACATCCCCCGCCCCCGCCTTAGGCGGCCGCCTGGGGCCTCCTCGGCGCTCCCCCCCTGTCTCTTGCTGCGAGACCTCTGGGGCGTCCGGTGCGTCGCACCGCCGTGTCCGCTCCCCATTGCACCCGCCCTGTGGCCTCGTCCCGCACAAGGCGCCGCTCGGGCCTCTCCTTTGCCGCATGGCTGTCGCGGGCCTCTCTCTCGCGGGTCCCCGCCTGTCTTCTGCTGTCCCCCCGCACTGGCCTTCCAGCCCCTGCGCGCGCGGCCGCAAGGAAACCACCCCCTCGGCCCAGGGCGCTGGTCTCCTGGCCCCCCCTCCGTGGGGGTCTCTCCCCGGCGGTTCTCCGTCGGCTTCCCCTAACTCACCCGTTTCGCGACCGTTCGTTGCTCTTCGTCCGCCACTGGCGCAGCTCGGCCTTGTCTCCCCCTCCGCCTGCCTCGCCCCCCGCCCGCCTTCCCCGCGGCCATGCCGCCAGGCGCGCGCCCCGTTGGGGCTGTCGGCGCACGCCCAGTCTCCCAGTGCGTCTGGGTTGCTTGTGGCCCTTCGCTTCTCAGTGCTGGGCCGCCCCCCTGCGCCCCGCCCTGCGTGGGGCGCTCGGGGTTCCTTCGGCGTTCCGCCTCGCTCTGGCTCGGGGGCTCCAGAGCGTCCGGGCTCACTCACTGCCATGGCTTGCCCCCCTTCGGCGCCCTGCCCGGCGGCCATTGCTTTGTTCCAGGTGCAGCCCGGTCTCCCCCATGACGGCCGGCGCGGACCGTCACTCTCTGTCGTCCCCGTGTCCCCGGCTGCCTCTCTGTGTCTGCCGGCCCCAATTCTTGGGCCCACGGCCTCCTTCCCCGCACGGGGTCGACGGACTCCCAGTCCTCCCCCACCGCGCAGGCTCATCCTTGTCGGTCCTCAGGCTGGGCCCCTAAGCCTTCCTGGTGGCGCGTGCTGCTCGCACCCACCCTGACGGCACCCCCCGACACCTGTCTCGACGGTGTCTGGCGATCCGGATTTGCTCCGTTGAGCGCCTGCATGACATCTACCGAGGCACGCGACATCGCAGTCACTCACATCCGCGGTACCTTGGCTTGGCCGTGGGCTTGCTGTTCGTCCTGCTGGTGGTCCTCGGCGTGTTCGTGTTGTCGGCCAATTTGAATTCCACCATTTTGGTGTTGCACTTCGCCTGGAAGATCTTCCTGGTGTGCGCCCTCCTTTGAGCGGCAGCGAGGCTCGCCTCCTGTTTGTTCCTCTCCCCGCTTTCTCTTGTCTCTTATCGCCCCTCCTTCTCCCTGTGCGCGACTTTAGGCCGTTGCCCGTGTGCTTCGCTCCTGGACGCCACCCGACCTCTCTCGCCGCGGTCGCGATCAAAAGTATCCTCACCAGCCCATTCAGAAACCCCGCCCATGAGAGCTGACGCGAAAATGGACGAAGAGACAGATATGGGAAAACAAAGTGGGCAACCAGCGTGAACAGAGAAATCTCTGGGAACAGGGGGGGGGGCCCTCTTCGGGCCGTCCCTGGAGCCCGCGTGAGGGAGAAAGAAGGAGGAGGATGACGACGACGACGACGACGGCGACCACGATGACGAGGAATATGAGGAGGAGAAGAAGGAAGACGATGAGGGCAAGGACGAGGACGAGAAGAACGAGAAGGAGGAGGAGGACAACGAGGACGAGCCCTCAAAATCACTTCTCTTTTGGAGCCCTCTTGGGATTTCTTGGGGTGATCTAGGAGTCTCTTCGAGCTCTTCTGGGGGATCTTGAGACCCTCTTGGAGCCCGCTCAGGGGGCCCCGTAGGAGCCCTGGAGGGCCTCTCGGGGCCATCTTGGAGGCCACTGATTTGCCCAATTTGCCCCCCCCCCCCCCCCCCCCCCCCCCTTTCCCCCTTGAAAGGCCTGATCCCAGACTATTCCGCCACGAAGGTGTGTCTAGGCCATCTAGGCCGTCTCGGCCATCTCGATCTCGGGGGGGATCTCGGGATCTCGCGCGGGGGGAAGCAGTACGACCCGCCGTTCGGAAGACGTCGGTCAAAAGATTCAGTTGGTAGGCGGTGAAATTGGATTGGGTTTCGGCCCGTCCTGGTGGTAGTCGTTTACAGGAGGCAACCATCGGGTCGAAGTGGGAAGGCGCTGAAAGTATATTGTAATATGGGAATACAAGAAAAAACAATTTTCAACGACTGGCGGGTACCCCATCCCCTCTCGCGAAGTGTACCTTCATACTCTCCGGTGTCGCATTTCCTGGTGATGGTTAGGGTGCTGGTTGATGGCGGTGGCCCACGCTTTCTGGGTAGGGGTGCCCGCGAAGCGATGCCAAGCCATTTGGAAGCGAAAGCAAAGGGGGGAGTGATGAGGAGGAGGATAAGGAGGATGGGGGGGTAAGAGGCGCAGGAAACGAAAACAACAGGGAGGAGGGGGAGGAGGAGGCATGACAGGATGACAGTGACAACGACGAGGGAAACGGTATGTATCAGGAAGAGGTCTATGACGCAGGACGAGGGCGGTGGGGGAGGTTTCACTTGGAGCAAGGAAGGCGAGGAAGAAGGAACGAAGGAGGAGATGGAGGAACAGGGGATTGGGAAGCACGACGGGACTGTGATAGAGATGTGATTAGCATGGGGAGGCGGAGGAAGAGGACGAGGATCGCAATGAAGGTAATGACGACAGTGACCGGGAGTACGAGAAGGAGGGAGAGACAGGAGGCGGGAAGCAGAGGGATGTGGGAGGAGCTGGTGGGCGGAGGGGAGGAGAGAAACAGAAGGGAAAGCAAGGAAAGAAACTTCATGTGATGAGTGCGATCATGAACGCGACGGGTAAGAGGAGTATTGATGAGTTGGAACATAGTGCGAGGTAGGAGCAGGGATAATGGACCTGGGATTATAGAGGAAGGAGAGAGCAGGAGGATGGGGTCAGGACTAGACGACGCCCAGATGCCCCAGCGATGGTGCAATGCCCCTCCCGCCCCACGTCCCCTCCTCGTTCGTCCCAGCAAATATCCCCTTCACTACGGACGCGCCGCCTGGACTGATGAGTATTCCATGGACTTGCTATTCGGGCGAGACCTCTGCATCGAAAAGTACTTGCCTGCCGTCCTTCAGTCAGTCATGCCATACGCCGCAGCGCGTGGGCGAAATAAAATACTGCCCGCCTGAAATCTCCGCTTTGCGGGAACGGCGGCGCCTGTGCGGCCTCTTAATCTACATCGCCAGCGGCTGGGGCGGAGTAGGAGCAGCAGCAGCAGGGGGAGGAGGAGGAGGAGGAGGAGGAGGAGGAGGAGGAGGAGGAGGAGGAGGAGGAGGGGGGGAATAAGCAAAATCAACTTCGAATTTGCGCCAAGCAACTGGATCACTAGCGCAAGCCATCATCTGCTCCTGTGTATCAAACTGCTGTGAAACAGAACGGAACAAGCTTTTTGCCCATTCTTGCCTCGGCCGCCCTACTCCACGAGCGCACGCATCTGTACCTGGCCTCAGGCTGCCCGGCTGAAAGGTGAGGCGGCGGAGCGGGTCAGATGTAGTAGACCAGCCGACTTTGCCGAACAACAAAAGCTGATGCTTCAGGAGCTGCGCTGTATAAGGTCGTTGGCCCGCTTGCGTCAAGACTTGCTTATTGGAAATCCGCGAAACGTACGCTGGAGGGATATGCAAAATACGTCGTAAACACCTACATTGGAATCCGTCCAATCTTCGCCGATCTGCTTTCTGTAGCCATGCCGAGTTCAAAGAGTACATGACCTTGCTCGTCACGAGTGCTTCGAATATGTTGATTTTCCGAGCTGTACTGATAGCCATGTGCTTTCAGGCGCGCGCGTACTTACAGAACTCATCCCAAGCCGTTCCCAATCTCCTTCCGAGCTCTCCAGATAGCCGCCCAGAGCGTGACAGCGTGGCGCCAAGGTATACCATTGAATCTTTTGCTGGAACGAGATTACCACTGGGCGTCCGGAGGTTGGTGTCGCAGCGAACCGGCATGAGTTGAAACTTGTTCCAATGAAGCTCCATGCCCACACGTGCTCCTGCGCGAGCGATTTCTGCCAACAAAGATTGTAAATGATCTTGATTGCGGCCCCCTAACAATGTATCGTCAGCATACAACAATATAGCCAAATATTCCTCCACCAAAGCTCGGCTTACTCCACCTTCTGCGTGGCGCGTGGCGTCCCGGATAACCATCGTCATCACCATCACAAACAAGAACCGGGACAGCGGGCAACCTTGCGATATTCCGGAATACGGATGTCTCTCTGTAGACTGTTGCCGTCCATCAGCGACTCGGAACGTCCTTCCGCCGTAGATGTTGCCAATGATGTTCAGGATCCGGCCAGGAACCTCAAAATCTTGCAGCGCCTTCAGCAGCGCGCCCACGTTGATCGAATCAAAAGCCTTTTTCCAATCCAGCGCGACGAAGGCTACGCCACCATGCTTGTCCGCATATGCCAATTCGACATAACGACGTACTGCGTGCAATGCGTCTGATGTCCCACTTCCCCGGCGGAAACCAAATTGCGTCGGCGTCAATTTGTCTTCGGCTCCGGCGTCTTGTAGCCGCTTCAAGATAAGTGTTGCCATAAGCTTGTAGGCTACGCACAGCAGACTGATGGGACGGTAGTTGTCACAATTGTCGAGGGTCCCTTTGTTTTTATAGATTGTGGAAACAATGGATTGCTTCCAATCTTCTGGCACGGCTTGTTCGTTCCAACACTTGTTGCACAAATCCGTAATCCAATCGAGCCCGCCCTGGTCCGCGGCAATTGCTTTCCAATATTCTGCCGGTATGTCGTCCATTCCGCAGGCTTTGCCACGCTTAAGTCCATGAATCGCCTTGCTTACCTCTTCTGCTGTGAAATCTGATTCCAGAACTGGTAGTGGGTCACCAACAGGATCGTCGTCGACAATGTGTGCCTTTCGTACTTGCCATTGCACTTGTTCTAAATACTCGGCCATGGTGTCCGCTCTCTGCGTGCTGTCGACCAACTCGCCGTTCATGTCCTTGAGCCTTCCTTGTCGGCGTGGTTTGGGCCGGCAGTGTCTTTTGAGAGAGTCCCAGCTTCCGCTTGATATTTGTGCGTCCACCCAGACTGTCTTATCGTGTTTCCATGCCTTGCGGACTTCTTTCAATAATCGTTTCTCCTCGAGTTTGTCGTTGGCTGCCCTTGCTTGGCTTCGCCGGTCGATCAAGTTAAGCGTGGCTTGCGTGATCCATGGCTTCACGACTTAGTTCTGGCGTCTCGGCAGCGTCTCGGCTGCAGTCTGCAATGCGGTCTTGCCTTCCTCCCACATCTCATTCAGATTCATTGGTTCCGCCGTCTCCGATGCCACATTTTGTAAAAATATCTCCACGTAGGCATTCAAAGCGACCGGGTCTTGTATGGCATGTCTGTTTGGACGTCCTTTTGCATACGGCACTTGGGTATCTCTTGGCATAGAGAGCGTAGCAATCACCAGAAAGTGGTCTGTAGCGAGGGCTGCTTCCTGGCGGCTTTCCACAGTAGCGATTTGCATTCGCAAAGGAGCTTCGCACAAGACCAAATCCAATATATTGAACATATTTTCTGAAATTGCGTCTGCAGGCGACGCCCCGGCCTCCATGAACGTGATCTTCTGCTCCAGCGGCTGCTGCATGAAAGTGTGTGCAACCTGAAGGTGGCAACCCGTGCAGAATTCGACCAACAAATTTTGATTAGGTTGTTCAACTTCATGTTGAGCACGCCGTCCCCAACCGAAATCTCCCATGATATCTTGCTCTCCCGGCTGAGCCCGCCCCATCCTGGCATTGAAGTCGCCCAGAAGCAATTTCCCCGCGCTTGCATTGCAGGATCGGTATGCCGAATCCAACGTGGCGTAAAAATGACGACGTTCAGGTAGCGGCTTAAGGTTATGAGGAGCATATCCGGTAATGAATGCCACAATCCCAGAGCGAGTTCTCAATCTAATCCATGCCAATCTGTCGGATATTTGCTTGTACGCCTTGACCAAGTGCTGGCATGAAGGCGGTATGAAGAATCCCACACCCGCCCATACTTGCTCGTCGGAGTCATCTCCAGACAGTATAACTTGATAGCCGTTGACTTAGAAGATCTCTGCCTTCGCCCGGCGAGTCTCTTGCACTGCCAGGATATCAATGCCATATTTGCCCATATGTACAATGATCTCTTCGATTTTTGTCTCTGTGAGGCCTCGAACATTCCAAGTTGCCACCTTGAGCGGGGTCGAAGCCAGGCTGGAGGCAGCGGCGTCGGGAGGGGGGCGATGCAGGGGAGGATCTTGAGGGTCAACACGAGGACCGTGGGGTAGGCGAAGATGCGGGCCAAGAGTGCCACCCAATGAATGGTGGTGGCATTGAGGCTGTAGCCAGGCAGAAGAAGAGGTAATAGAGCATGTGGTCGGCGTGGTATCTTTGCCCCGGGCCGGCGCAGAAGCTCCATGTCCAAAAATTTGGTGACGTAGAGAGAGGTTAAGGCGATCAGAAGGTTCAGGAGGAGAAAGAACATCAACATCTCCATTGCTTTGTCCACTGGCGCGGCTGGGAAAAGGTGTAGACGGTGGTGCAGTAGATGGGGGTGCAGTCCTAAGAGAGAAAGCTGGTGAAACATCCGACGGTCTTGGCACGACGGTATCTTTGCCCGATGTCGAACCAATATCGGCGCCTTCGGCGAAAATCGATCCATAGCCGAACAATTGCTGTGTGATTGACGATTCTGCGGCATCAGTCTCCCCGCCTTCCACAACAGATGCCGCCAGCATTTCCTACTTGCTCGTCGCCCCTTTGGATTGTCCTTTCGCCTCTCCTTTCATTCCTGCCTGGGAGCGGCGGACTGGAGTCACACTTTTCAACCAAAGCTGTCATTGCGGGATGGGTCTGCAATTCCGTCCAATTCTTCCACTCCTCCTCCCACTCCTTGTTGACTCCTTCAGGGCCCACGTGCACGGTAAGTGCCAATTGCCCTCCTACATGTACTTGGTATGGAGTTTAGTCGGAAATTTTGATGATGTACTCGCTCTGCATGTCGTCCTTGAGTAAGTATTTCAACCCAAATGCGAAATTGCGACCAGCTCTTTCGGAAGGTTCCCGGTCTTGGCATGCCCATACTGTGTTGGCACCCCGTTGTAAACGTCGGCTCCGCAGGAGTGTAACGGCTGTGTCTCGATCTGGCATGTCGCCGAATTCTAGAAACAGGATGTTGCCAATATCACCTTTCGAGTAGACGTTAGTTGGAATAGGACCGTTCATCTTCGATAGATGCTCCCGGATGTACGCGGACGCGGCGGTCTCCGAGTCGAAGTCGTTAAGATTGCCGACAACCGCCGTGACCGCACGTTTCCCAGACTCGTGGTAAGTATTCGCGTTGTCAGCCGGCTTGCGCTGTAACGACAAAAGTTGACGCTCCAAATCTTCCTTTTTCGAGTCCAAGGCCGTTGCGTGTGACGCTCCGGAAACCGAACGAGGCGTTTTTGATAAATCCGCAAGTGTCGATTCCAGTCTACTCAATCGGGTTTCCACATTGTCTGCCAACTCTTCCATGCGATTTTCCATGTTTGTAGTGCGAATGTTAATGTCTTCAATCTCGTTGTCCACTGAGTCCTTCAATTCTTCCACGGCTGTCTTTAATGGCGCCACTGCAAGTTGAAGGTCGGTTTGAGAAACTCCATGTGTTTTGATAAGTGCGATGTCGGTCTGAATAGGCTTGAGAAGCTTCTCGATGGCCTCCAGCGTGACTGGAGAGCTTGATGCGGCTGCGGATGCCGCGGTAGTGATCTCCGCGTCGCCGTCAGGAAGTGCTGCTGCTCCGGATGGCCCTTCAGGACATTCCAAACGACGCGGGGCAAGTACGGGTCCTTCAGCCACAGCTGCGCCGGGTGGTGCATCCCCCATCTCCTGTTGTGGACTTCGGAGGCGGGGTTCCACTCGGCGTTGATGCCCTGCTCTCTGCGGGGTGGTCATGGCGGGGGCCTGCCGGAGCGCACTTTTTACAGGAGTCCCCATGTGGTGTTTTTCCACTGGCATCTTCACGCAATACGTAGTCAACTGCGGCGCAACTGGGGTGATTCGGAGGTTGATAGACCTCCTACCCTGACACGTCGATTAAGGAATTGGCCGTTTACGGTTCGCGAGAGAGCGTCCCGGCCGTCATTTTTGCGGGTCCAGGTCCGTCGATTTCGGCCCCAGGCCGTTTTCACTAAGGGGAGGTTTATTAAAGGGAGGTTTGTCCACCGCCGAGTGATGCGCGGAATGGCAGGAAGGGGAAGCAGAACAATGAAGTCCAATAAATGGAGTAAGAGGTTGAATGAATGAGTAGAAAGCTCCCTTGAGCTTGAGCTATAAGAAATTCAAATATGTAAGTTGATCCAAAGCGAACCTCAGTTTGAAAACGATCCGCTGAAAAAACTATCTGAAGCGATAGTCGAATTAAAAAATGAGGCGCATTCCATACGCGGAGCTGCTGGACATGCTTATTGCTCTGGCCGTCATCAACTTGAAGATTCGAGCAAAGCCCATGCTGAAAACGCGCCGCCCTGCACCCATGCGAAGGCCCCATTTCGACCAGGCTCTCCTGCAGGGGACCAAACGCCGCGGCAGAGTAGAGTAGAGGCCGAGAAGAAAGAGTGTGAGCAGGCAGGAAGAGCAGCAGGAGGAGGAGGAGGAGGAAAAGGAGGATGGAGGAGGGAGGATGGATAGTACGAGAGGACAGAGGTGGCAGGAGGGAAGAGGGAATGAGGAAACAGGAGACATGAAGGAGGCAGTAGGGGGATGGAGAAGCGAAGAGGGAGGATGAGGAAAGAGAGGGGACGAGAGGGAAACACAGGGACGAAACAAGCATAACAAAGAGGTCACCGAGGAGGAGCAGGAGGAGGAGACAGGAGCGGGGAGGAAACGAAACAACAGAAGGGAAGAATTCGAGGATGGTGGGGAGGAACAGGCGCAGGAATGGAAAACGGATGAGCAGGAAGATGGGGAGGAAGAGAGCGGCAAGAAAACGCACAACGAAGAGGGGAAAAGGCAAGAGACAGGGGGCGGAAGGAGGGAAGAGGAGAAGGGAGGACAAGGGAGTAGAAAAATTAGGACGACAAGGGGGTAGGGAGCATTGAAGAGTGGGGAGGAGGGAGTGAGGAGAAGGGAATAGAAGCAGGGAGAGATCCGGAACGATCGGGAACGGAGGGTAGGGAGAGGAAGGGGGGGAGGGAGCTAGGATGTAGGGAGAAGGAGCATGGGAGGGCGGAGAGAGGTGGGAGACAGGAACGGAGGAAGAGGGGAGGAGGCGGGACCTATGCGGGAGGAGGGAGATCCTCTAGGCCATCCGGGCCGTCCCAGCCAGTGAGGCAGCGAGGCTATCTGGACCCCAGGTGGCCTGGATGCCCAATCTCTAGGCCGTATCGGCCAGCGTGGCCCACATGGCGCGTCTCGCCATCTAGGCCATCTACGCCTCAGGCGGCCTCGATGGTTAATCTCGCCATCTAGGCAATCTAGGTCCACCTCGATGGCCCCAGATGGCCACTCTTGCCATCTCGGCCATCCGCGCCCGAGGAGGCCTAGATGGCCAATCTCGCCACCTCGGCCTTCCGCGCCCGAGGATGGACAATCTCGCCAACAAGGCCATCTAGACCGTCCAGGTCCACCTAAATGGCTCTAGGTGGCCAATATCGCCATATAGGCCATCTAGCCACACCTGGATGGCCTAGATGGCGAGATCGGCCAACTAGGCCATCTAGGCTACCTCGGCCATGTGGACCATCTGGGCCATCTAGCTCCCCCTGGATGGCCTAGATGGCGAGACGGGCCATCTGGGCCATAGATTATCCAGGTCCACCTAGATTGCTCTAGATGAGTCTCGCCATCTAGGCAATCTAGGTGGCCTAGATGGCAAGATCCGCCACCTAGTCCATCTAGTCCGTCTAGACCATCTAGCCCATCTAGGTGGGCTAGATGGACTAGATGGCCGATCTCGCCGTTTAAGCCATCTAGGACACCTAGATGGTCTAGATGGTCCAGATGGACTAGATGGACTAGATGGCCTAATTGGCCGATCTCGCCATCTACTCCATCTTGGTCTAGATGAACGAAGTGGACTGGATGTCCTAGTTGGCCGATCTCGCCATCCAGGCCACGCAAGTAGAGCTAGATGGCCTAGATGGCCTAGTTTACCGATCTCGCCATCTGGGCGATCTAGGTGGATCTGTACGGCCTAGGCCGTCTAGGTGGCCTAGATGGCCTTGATAACGAGACCGACCATCTAGAGCCGTTTAGGTGGACCCAGATTGTCTAAATTGCCCAGATAGCCATCCATGACATCTAAATGGCCTCGATGGCCTAGATGGCCTAGGTGGCGAAATGGGCCATCTAGGGCCATTTAGGTGGGCCTAGATTGTCTAGATTGCCGATCTCGCCATCTAGGGCCATTTAGGTGGGCCTAGATGGCCCAGATGGCCGATCTCGCCACCTAGGCGATCCAAGTGGACCGAGATGGCCTAGATGGCCTAGATGACGAGATTGGCCATCTCGGGCCATTTGGGTGGAGCATCATGGCCTAGATGGCCAAGGTGGCCTAGAGGGCGAGGTTGGCCGTCTGGAGCCACTTAGGTGGACTTAGATGGCTTAGGTGGCCTAGTCGGCGAGATTGGCCGTCCAGGGCCATTTAGGTTGACCGAGATGGCCTAGATGGCGAGATGGGCCGTCTGGGCCACTTAGGGCTTAGGCGGCCGAGATGGCCAGATTGGCCATCTGGGCCACACAGGGCCTATACGGCCTAGAGATCGGGCATTGAAGCCTCTTTTCTCCTCCTGCCTCCCTCTTCCTGCCCCCTCCTGTAGCTTGACTCTTCCCCTCCTCGTCGTGCTCGCCCTTGCCGCCCTCTTCCTCCCCATCCTCGTGCTAATCCACATGCCATTCATGCGCCTGCTCATCCCCATCCTCATATCCTTCCTTTATGTTTCTCCGCTTCTTCACCCCTCCTTTCTCCTCCTCCTGCTCCTCGGTTTCCTGTTGTGTCATCCTTGCTTCCTCACTGCTTTTCCCTCTGAGCCCTTCCCCTCCATCCTTCCTCCTCCTCATCCGCCTCCCTCTTCCCTCCTCCATACCCCCTCCTGCCTCCTCCATATTGTAGTGGCCTCCAGCCAAAGCCGCCGATCCGGGGCGCTCCGGATGATGATGATGACGATGATGATGATGATGATGATGATGATGACGATGATGATGACGATGACGATGACGATGACGATGACGATGATGATGATGATGATGATGATGATGATGATGATGATGATGATGATGATGATGATGATGTTGATGCTGCTGATGATGATGGTGATGATGATGCTGATGATGCTGATGATGATGGTGATGATGGTGATGTGACGATGGTGATGGTGATGGTGATGGTGATGGAGATGGTGATGATCCAGGCCCCCTTCCACCACCTCCTCTCCTCTCTCCTGTCCCCCCCCCTCTCTCCCGTCCCCCCCCCTCCCACCCTCTCTCCTTTCCCCTCCTCCCCCCTCTCTCTCTTGTCCCCCACCCCTCTCTCCCCCCTCTCTCCTGTCCACCCCTCCCCCCTATCAGGATTCCCCGGATTGGGAGTTTTCGCTTGCATTTTTTCAAAATGCTGCTCTCGCTGAGGCGCCGGCGTCATTTTCGGGCCCCGCTCGTTCCGAATCGTGCTCCCGCTGCAGCGCTGGCCTCATTTCCGTGCTTCCGCTCGTTCCGAATCGTGCTCCCGCTGCAGCGCTGGCCTCATTTCCGCGCTTCCGCTCGTTCCGAATCGTGCTCCCGCTGCAGCGCTGGCGTCATTTCCCGTGCCATGCCACGGCATGCAATGCAATTATAGGTTGCGTTCCGCTGCGCGATGCCATGCCTTCAGCTCAAGCTGTGATATGCAGTGCTTAAGTGCCACGTCGTGCTATGCCATGCTACGCTTTGATCTTCAACGCCATGTTATGCCATGTTACGTTCGGGGCCGCTGTGCGATGCCATGCTTTGCGTTGCAAAGCTTTGTGATGCAATTCTTCACTACGCCACGCCACGCCATGCTGTGACATACTACGGTTTGCGGTGCTCTCGTACGCCATGCCACACCGTGCTCTACAATGCATCGCGTACCCTTTCGGGATCATTGCCCTGCTCGACATCCGACTGTGCGAGTAGAGAGGGGATCTACGCCATGGTAAGGAATGGGAGGGAGGGGTAGGATGTCAGATATGACGCGAGCGCATCTAGCTTGCCTGTCCCCCCTCGCCCCCTCTCTCCTGTCCCCTCCCCCCCTCTCCCCCCCCCTCTCTCCTGTTCCCCCCCCCCCTCTCTCCTGTCCCCCCCCGTAGCCATTTTGGCTCAAGTACGAAACCGTCGCCCTGCGGCTTCGTACTTGTCTGCTGCCGAGGGGCAGGCCCGAGTTGTTCCGCCTGCAGCAGGCTTCTTTCAGTCTTTCTCGCACCTGGCTCTGGCCTGAGCCTGCAACCATTTCGTATTTGTTTTGAGCTCCTGCTGGAGCAATCTGCCACTTCCCTTTCTGCGCGGGAGATGGCCTGGTATTATGCACCTTGGGTCAAACATCAACCTCGCCGCAACGGTGGTCGTCCTTCCAAGGTCCTGCACAAACCGTACCGTTTGTGTTCGAAGTGCGGGCATTGGGAATATGTGTCCCACGGGCACCCCTGTTGCTCTAAATGTCAAGGCGAGTAGCATGTTCTTTCTGACGGTGGCGTACGTGGTACTGATGATGGTCATGGCCATGGTCGTGGCAAGTCTAAAGTCAAAGGAGATGGAGCTTCGTTCGGTGCTGAACTCGAGCGGCTTGCTGCCCTTTTCCCTGAACGTGCTGAAGCTCTCCGCGGTGTTGGCTGCGTTGTTCCACCTCCACCGCCTGAAGTACCTGCCTCGTCAGACAACGACCTGGATAAGAAGGTTGCGAAACGTCGCGCTGCCCTTGCCATGGCCGTTGAACGCGATTCTAAAGCTGAGCGGCTGGCCCTGTACGATGTCGAGCAGAAGCTGGCCGCAGTGGTTCGGCACAAGGAAGCTTTGGCCAAGGCTGAAGCTATGCGTGCGGAGGCGGTCGGTCAGCTCGAGCAAGCCGCAGCTGCTCACCGTGCCGCATATAATCAAATTGATTTTTCGACCCAGTGGAGCATCGTAAGCAGATCCTGGCTGACGAACGGGCAGAACGTGAAGTGTCTTTTCGTGCCCAACGAGATGCAGCTGCTGAAGCTGCACGTGCTCAGGCCCGGCAACCAGAACAAGCGGGTGCAGGATTTCGTGCTGTCCCTGGTCAAGGCGCTGTTCCTGCTGGCGGTGGTGATCGTGAGGCACCTGCTGGTGGTGAGCCTCGGCGCGTCCCTCCTGTTCCTGCCAATCTTCAGGGTATGGATGAAGCTGCTTTCCGCGCCTGGTGCACCCAGCACCACCAGCGCTACGAGTTCTGGCCGCAGATCAAGGCCTTCCAAGCTCAGATGGATGATGATGCTATGTCTGACGCTCCTAGTGAGGCCACGAATGATGATGCCAGAATGGAGCTCGATACCCTCAAGAAGCGGAGCATTGACAATGCACTCACGTCTGAGGAACTTGACAAGATGGAGAAACTCATGCAGAAGCAGTCCCAGATCAAGGCAGCCAAAAGGTCACGTACCGTTCGTGAAGGCGCAGCGGCTTCATTCGAGCGGGTTCTTCAACAGTTGCAAGCAGGCGGACCCCTCGGACCACCAGCCCCCTGGCCTGCGTCGGGCTCAGAGGGGCTACCGCAGTGCTCCTAGCGCCCATCCCTTCTCACCTACGGGATCGGTGTCAACAAGAGCGCTGTCGTGCGTCCAGAGGTCGGTCAACGTCTGGTGAGATCAACCTTCATTTATGCAATATCACATCATGGAATGAGGTCGCCCTGAGTTTCTGCCAGGAGCTCAGGCCGATCTCTGACGGTTTTTCTTTGTAGAAACACATCTTCGGTACGAAGCAGCGAAGAAGGCAAAGCGCAATGCAGCGCGAATCGGCTGGAGGCCGCACTTGTACCCTGCCCCCCCCTCCCCTGGAGGGGGAACGCATGGAGGAGTAGGTGCTGTTGTGTCCAAGGGACTTGCGTTTCGGCGTTTCCTGGCCTCTGAGAAAGGCCTCCAGGATGCGGGTTCAGGCCCAAATTGGTTTTTTTCCTGGAATTAAGGACTCAGCGAGCTGTCATCGCTGTTGGAACGATTTACCTGATTTCGGACCTGGGTGTCTGTGGAGAGAATATCGAACGTCTCCGTTCCGTCTCGGAGTTCTTGGGCGCGCTATCTATCCCTTGGTGTTTGATGGGTGATTTTAACATTCCTGCCAACGATCTTGATCTTAGTGGATTTCCTCAACTTGCTCGAGGTAGAGCGCGCGCCCCTACTAACGTTGAAGTTACTTTACACAGGGCAGAGGGTCTATGATTGACTGTGGTTGCTTCTAATGATTTGGCGCATCTGTTGGATGTGAAATCCTTCGACCCCGGCCCATTTAAGACCCACTGCTGTCTGTCTGTTACTTTGAAGCACGAGGCTCTGGAACAAGAAATGTGGCAGAGATGTCGTCCACCCCAGTTCCCTGTTTGTCCTGGGCCCGATCTTCCCTGGGGAGCTATTCTGGAACGTGTTGCTGATCCTGGCCCTCCTAGGGTCCCTGGATTTCCTGGAGATGCCCTGATTGCACATGTGGCGGACCATCTCTCCACGAATATGTCGACTGCTTATTTGCTCCGGTCTCGAGCTACTGAGTACCTTTATGCTTCCCGTGCCTGTGCCGTGGTTGATGATTTACCTGGCACACATAGAGGCGACTTCCCTACTTTTCGGCAGAATAACACCAGGAGACGCGGCCCGATTGGACAGAGCTTTCGATCTCCTGGATTGGCTTTCTGGACTCATCTTTCTCAGAAGTTGTGGGAATACCGCCTCTATACCGCTCGCAAGTCAAAGTGCACGGCCACTGCCTTAGTTAGCGTCCTCCAAGGTTTAGCTGAGAAGATTTCTGCATTTTTGTTGGCCGACGACATTCGAGGCGTCGACTGGTGGCAGGCTCAGCTTAGTTGCCCGCCTAACCAGATTGGTGCGATGGACGATCTATCGGCCGCCGTCTCAGCCTCTCTTGCGTCCGCCCGGCGCGAAGCTAAGGCCACCTCGAGAGCCAACGTGAAGAATTGGCTCCTTCGCGCTCTGCCGCGAGGCGCTAAGAGAGTCCACGATTGGTTGAAATACGACCTTGGTGAGCCCCCTGAGGTGTTGGTGACCCCTAACCATATTCGTCAGCTCCCTGCTGATTTGCTCCAGTACCGTGAACAATACTGGCGTGATGTTTGGACTTTTGACCCGGGGGCCCGCAAACGTCTCTCTTGCGCGTTGGACTCCCTTAGGCCCCACGCCCTTGAGGCTGTTCAATTGCTTGACCCTCTGGAGGTCAGCGATGTTCAACGAGCTGCCCGCTGTTTCTCAGCGACTACCGCCGTGGGCGTTGATCACTGGCATCCGCGGTCGTTTTTGGACTTGCCCAGGGGCGCTGTCGCGGGGTTCACTACCCTCCTCAATCAGTGCGAACTTGGCCTCATGTGGCCTGCCCAGACGTTTTTGAGTATCATTGCTTTGATCCCCAAGAGTGTTGAATGTGATCGGCCTATTTGTAAATGCCCCACTGTCCATAGGATTTGTTGTAAAGCACGCAATCATCATTTGGATGACTGGACGGCCGAAAGGTCCAATTTTTGGGACACGGCGATGAAAGGTTCAAGCGCCCTGCAGGCGGCCCTTTTGCGAGAAGTCGGCCACGAGGTCGCTCGGTCTCAAGGTCTGTGCTCTGCGGGGGCCCATTGGGACCTTTAAAGGTTTTTTTGACTCTATTGATCCTCATCGCCTGGTTGAATTCGCCATGAATATGGATTACCCAGTGCACCTCCTATACTTAGGTATCCTCGCCCACGCTGCTCCGAGGGCGTTGGAGGTCGGAGGCTTTGTGTCCGACATCATTGCCCCAGAGTGCAGCATCTTGGCTGGCTGTATGCAGTCTATGAGTTGGGTAACATTTTACCTTTATGAGTTGCTGGACACTATGCATGTGCAGTTCCGTCCTGTGACTATGAAGGGGTACGTGGATGATTTGACCCAATCCAAGCTAGGAGCTCCCGAGGATATCTTGAACCACTTGGCCCCCGCTGCTATGTATATTACCCATGAGCTACAACAGCTGAATTGTAGCATCCCGGATAAATCCACCTTGGTCTGTAGTCATCTCGAGCATGGTAAAGAATTGCAGCTGCGTTTTCAGCTCACTGGTTTACCCATCAAGCTCGCGGGGGCTGCTCGCGATTTGGGGGTCATGACTACGGCAGGCAAGCGGCGTTTTACTGCCAAGCTTCGGCTTAGACGCGCTCAGGCCTACAAGAAGGCCAAGAAAGTTTTTTGTTTGTCCCGGCTGGTTGGGTCCGCCCGCAAATTGTATAAGCCAGGTGTCTTGGCTTCGGGGTCCTGGGGCCATCAGGTCCTGGGCCTGTCTCCTGCGCAAATCCGTTCCTTTCGTGCGCCAGCGGCGACTTGCTCGGGCCGCTGGGCCCCTGGTGCCTGCACTACTACTGTTTTGGCTCTTGTGAGCGCTGCCAAGAATGACCCCCAGCTTTCCGTTATGAGCAGTTGGTTGCTTTCGCCGACGCCTGGGGCGATTTGAATCACCAGATGCGCATGCAAGTGGCTCAGTCATGGGCTACCATCGCACAGGCCTTCGGAGGTGCCAAGCACCGCTGGCAACGAGTGCGAGGCCCTATTGCAGCTACTGTGGCAGTCCAGATGGACCTCAAGATTGCCCCCATCAGCCTTGTTTTCTGGCACCTGGAAGATGGCGCTGTGCTGAGAATTACCGACAGTCATTGTCCTCACGCTCTGCGGCAGGCGCTTCTGCGCGTTTGCGGCCAGATGTCCTGGTCAGCTGCATCTGCCCATTACCTTGGATCAGGTTTGGAAGGAGGAGTCGATTTTATTGTTATTCGGAGATTTTTGAGGAAGCTTGAAAAAGATAACTCGCATGAAGCTCATGGGATTCTTCGGAATGTTTTAACGGGTGGATTTTGGACCGAGGATCGCATCGCCCAGTCGGGCTATGATTTTTACACCAGAGGCATTTGCCCTAGGTGTGGCGCGGCGGCCGAAACTGCGGCCCATCGTTTTTGGGGCAATGCTGATTTGCTGGACAGCTCTATTGACAAAACCAGCCACCTTGTGTCCGAAGCTCTCTCCCAACATGACAGGTGTGCCTTTTGGTTGCGTGGTTTACCCCCCCTCGTTGATTCTGTTGGGCACCTCCCCTCTCCCCGTACCCTGTCGTGGTCCTGGGGCCGCCTCTTGAACGGGGCTAAAGTGCATGGAGGTGTCTGGGGAATTGACGGTGCTGGAGGTAAGAATTATAAAGATTGGCGCCTGCGGAGGTGTGGCTGGGCAGTCGTCCATTTAGGTGCCCATGGACTTTTCGACGGAGTGGCTAGCGGTACCTTGCCAACTAAGGTGCAGAACGCTGGCCGTGCTGACCTTTTCGCCTTGATTGAGCTTGCAAGACGTTCTACTGGGGATATTCGCGTGCATTGCGATAACCTGTCTGTCGCCAAGGGCCCCCGCAAGACCCTCAAGGCCAAGAGAAAGTCTGCATCTCTCGATCTGTGGGCCATCTACCATGACGTGATGATGTCCCGAGGCGGAACGATTGACGTTCGTTGGACTAAAGGACATCCCACCCAGGCCCAATGTCAGGATATGGTTTTAACTGGTGTCGAAGTTTATGTAAACCTGTCCGCTGATTTTTTCGCGGGCAAAGCCGCTGACGCAGGTGAGATCCCTGAGGAACTTGTGAGGAAGACCCTTCACGCTGATGATATTGCTTATCTTGTCCTCTGTCGCTTGTTGTCTGCGCAGCGTGAATGCCTGTTTGTGTCCCAGGGTGATCATCCTGAAAGGGTCTCCCGTGAACGTTCCAGGAAGATCTGCGTTGCAAGAGCGATGTAATAGGATGAGTGCTCAGGGCCATTATGTGCTTGTCCGTCCCTCTATCCTTAAGTGCTCTCTCTGTCATCGCTCTTTCCAGCGGATAGGCCAGCTGTCCGAATTCTGGCCTAACCCGCGCAAGCCTCGTGCTGTGGTCCAGCAACGAGTTCAACGGCTTCAGCCTCGCCCCCCCTCCCCATCGAGGCGCTGAGTCCGCAGGCGCCCCGGCCCGTGTGCCAGATGATCTAGGCCCACCCACGGCGGAGGGTGGGGGCGATGAATCTGCTCTCGATCATCCATGTGCGGAATTCGTCCACCCCTCCCACCACCTTGCTTGTTTTCGAGGTGTGCTCTTTTGTGAAGTTTGCGGGAGGCATTGTGTGGAAGTCCCGCGGGACTTGAAGATTTGTTGTGATCCTCCCACGAAAGCTGGGAAGGAGGTTTTGTCTCGTCTGAAGCGTGGCTTCCCACCTAAATCCGGTGGCAAATTTCCTGAGGTCTAATTGTGATTGAAGCGTGCCCTTGCCCCGCAGCAGGTACACGCGCCAGGAGATATAATATAATAGAACTCTCCTGTCCCCCCCCCCCCCCTCTCTCCTGCCCCCGTTTCACCCCTCTCCCCCCCTCACTCCTGCCCCCCCCTTTCTCCTGCGAGCTGGCCGGGGGGGGGGTGCCGAGCACTTAATTCGTCAGGCAATTACGTCCCCCCCTCCCCCCCCCCCCCCCTCCCGAGCAGAGCTGAAGCTCAGGCTGAAGCAGGGCTTCAGTTTAGATTCCTTAAACTCACACGCCGGATCGGCGGATTTCCTCCTGCCTCCTTTCCTCTTCCCCCCTGCCACCTCCCACCTTTTGTGCTACGTATCCCCCTCCCCCCTTCCATCCTGATTTTCCTCCTCATACTCTTCCTCACTCTTCCTCTCCTCTACTTCTCTCCTCTTCCTTCCTGCCTGATCACACTCTTCCTCCCCTCTGCTTCTATTGGAGAGGCCGGTGCCGCCGACCCTGATCGAAAGGGCTAGGAGTGGGGGGAGGAAGCGGATGATGATGATGATGAGGAGGAGGAGGAGGAGGAGGAGGAGGAGGAGAAGGAGGAGGAGCAGGAGGAGGAGGATGAGGAGGAGGAGGAGAAGGAGGAGGAGGAGGAGAAGGAGGAGGAGGAAGAGGAGAAGGAGGAGGAGGAGGAGGAGGAGGAGGAGGAGGAGGAAGTGCATCTTTTGTGTGCCCGCTCGAAGAAAGTGCGCCCCGGGAGTGTGATATTCTGACGTGGGACGCGCTCCCGGAAGAGGAAGAAGTGCATCTCGGCCGTGCCCGCTCGAGGAAAATGCACCCTAGGGGGGTGTTTTTTTTACTCGGGGCCCGTTCCCGGGACGCCTCTGCGGGAGGAGGAGGAGGAGGAGGAGGAGGAGGAGGAGGAGGAGGAGGAGGAGGAGGAGGAGGAGGAGGACCACGAGGAGGAGGAAGTGCATCCCGTGCGTGCCCGCTCGAGGAAAATGCGCCCCGGCGGGCGTCGTATCTGCCCCGGCCCCCCCCCCCCCTCCCCCACCCCCCCTTGCGGGGAAGGGATCAAAGGGAAGAGGCTTCCCTTCGACTCCACTACGACGTCGTTTAATTTCGCTTTGGATAGCGCGCTTGAGGAGAAGAGCCCTGGGAGGGGAAGAACGGAGACGACGGAAACGACGAGTCGAACGGAGAAGCCCTTCACACACGCCGACAGGGCCGGCGGATTCTGCCTCCGGCGCCCGGTCCCCTGCAGGAAGCCGTGGTCAGAAGGGGGCTTCTGCACAGATGGAGGGCGGTGCGTTTTCAATATGGTTTTTGTTTGGGTCTTCTTGAGAGTTGACGGCCATAGTGACGGCCATAAGTAGCAATGAGCGTGTCCGGAAAGCACACGGATGAAGAACGGCTCGTTTTCAAAAGAAGGTCATGTTCCCAAAATTTGTTGGTTTGCCATCAGCAGAAGTCAATCAGCGTGCGATAACGCGACGGGTGGAGTGCGGTTCGTTTTCAAACAGATAGTTGTTTTGAGCCACCCCTTGATGTTTATGAGCCTACTCAAGTGATCTTTTTGTAAGTCGAAGGACGGAAGGAAGAGCCGTTTCAATACGGAGGTTTCCGCCTGAATAGCAGGTCCACTGGATACTCATCAAACGAGGCGGCGCTTCCCTACGTTTGTAGGAGCGTGTGAGGAGGGCACGTGGGGAGGGAGGGGCATTGCATCTTCGTTGATGCATCAGGGCCCCACGTGGTCCTTACTCTGCCTGGGTGGCCTAGATGTCCAGATGGATCGCCCTGGCGGAATGGTCCCTGATCAGGCATCGTACGTCCGCCCCCCCTCCACCCCCCGGGCCATAAAAACCGCTTCCTAGGCCGCTCTTGTGCCCCTCTTGGGGCGCTCTTGGGGCCGTCTGGGGGCCACCTTGGGCCCCTCTTGGGCCTCTCTTGGGTAATTGTGGGGTCATCTTGAGGCCTCAAAAGCGTATCGGAAGCGAAAAGGCGAGAATGCAAAAATCATTGGTTGTCCGTAGGTGTTTGAAGGATTTGGCCCTCTTCGGGAGGTCCCGAGGGATCTCCGAAAAACTTGGAACCGTTTTGTGGCACTCGTCGGGTCTTTTGGAGGTATGTCGGAAGTTGTCTTGAACCATCGCCGGCTATCTTGAGCCAGTTTTGAGGCCATCTTGGAGCATCGGAAGCCTTCTTGGAGACATATTGGGCGAAAAAGAACCATAACACGTCGCGAAATCTCAACAAGAAAATCTCAGGGAAGGGAGGGGGACCGTACCCCTCCCCGGAGGGGATATGTTTTTTGGGGGAGAGGAAAGGAACAATTCTTTAGACCACCTACGGTCAGAGGGCTAGTGAGATTTGAAGTATGTTAGTGGTATTCGCTTTTGGTGCCTTCGCTCGTGTCTGATATTGATACATGCTCTCGGTGCGACTACTGATGTCTGTTAAGGCCGTATGTTACCGCTGGATGTTATGGGTGATTGTTGCTGACGTATGGTATCGTCGCCTGGTCTTGGTGTGTGTTATTGGTGTGTGTGTGTGCGTGCGTGTGTGTTCTACTCATGTATGTGACTGGTGTCTGTTACTTACGCAGGCTATTGGTGTACATTGTTGGTGTATGGTCCTGGCACATGTTATTGATGCACGTTCTTATGGTCTGATCGTTACGTCCGTTCTAGATGTTTGTGGGCGGCGCGACGTCTGGACGGCGCGACGGCGTGACGGTCGGGCTGTCGGTCAGCTGCGCCCCTTCTCTATGCTTGCCTATTACGGTGGGGGCGTTCGTCAAGGAATGCGCCCGGCAGGTTTCGGGGACCTGGCGGATTCCTTATCTGATGAGGGCGGCGGTGAGATCCATGGCCGAGCCTCAATTAGCGTCGCACTGGCTTCCAGACCCTGGATTCCTTCTTCAAGGGTTCCTTATCCAATGCCCTCACCTCAGGTTGTCATTGGACTCTTGGGGGGTCCCTGGGGCCTGGCGGCCGCGGGGTGCAGGGCGGGCGAGGCGGCCAACCCGGGGAGCACCCGGATGCTTGAAAACCCGGCGGCCGCGGGGTGCCGGGCGGGCGGGGGGGAATGCCCAGGGATCAGTCTCGGGCCGCACGAGAGGGGGGGATAGGGAAAGCGGGGGTTAGGGGATAGGGAACGAAATGGGGGGATAGGGAAAGGGGGGGATAGGGAAAGCGGGGGACAGGGAAAGCGGGGGATAGGGGAAGCGGGGGAAGCGGGGGATAGGGGAAAGCGGGGGATAGGAAAAGGGGGGGATAGGGAAAGGGGTTGGGGGATAGGGAACGAAAGGGGACAGGGAAAGCGGGGGACAGGGAACGAAAGGGGGGGATAGGGAAAGGGGGGCTACGAAATCTGCTGCATGCAGCTGGTTTCGGCCCCGCCGCCGGGCCCGTTCCTCGATACATGGGCGCCTGCCTGGCACCGGGAGGCGCCGGGGGAATCAGCTGCGGGAGCTGACTCTCGAACCCCCCCTTTGCTGTCCCCCCCCCCTTCCGCCCGGCTCGACGCCCGGCTCCGCGGGGCCCGGCGGCCGCGGTGCGCAGGGCGGGCGGTGCGCATCGGCTGCCGCCCCCCCCCCAGGCAGCGAGTGCGGCAAGGGGGCTCTCGGAAGGCGGCGCTCGTCTTCGGAGCGCGGCGGATGCCGTGCCGTGCCGTGCCGTGCCGTGCTCCGCCGTGCTCCGCGGGGTGCGGCGAGGGGCGCGCCGCCCGTCGGAGCCGCGCCGTGCCCGCGCGGCGTGGCGTGGCGCGCGCTCCGCCCCGCGGGGAGGGCGGCAGCGGTGTGCTGCCCGCGCGTCGTGCCGTGCCGTGCCGTGCCCGCGTGCCATACTCAGGAGGGAAAGGAACACTCAGACACAGTCAGTCGTCGATTCCCCAGGAAATATGGGGAAGTATGGGAAGTGGGGGGGGGGGGAAGGCGAAGACCCGGAAAATATGGGGAGATATGGGGAATCCTTTTGTTCGTGTGTGTATCTATTTGTTTGTCCCAGGGCCCTTTCACAAGCGTGGGGGGGTATCCCCTGACGGAGCTCAACCTCGCCTCGTCGTCGCGCCGCGACGGGTTGTCGGAGCGCCTTCGGCGCGCGGTGGCTGCCCGCGACGGGGGTCGATGTGGGGCTGTCGGCGGGGGTGATGCCCCCGCGACGCTTATGAAGAAACTCGGAGTACCGTGCCGCGCCTGGCCTCGAGAGCACGGAGCACGTGCCGTGCCGTGCGACCGTGCCGTGCCGCGCCAGTGTTTTGCCGTGCCGTGCCGTGCTTGGTTTCTGGAGTGCGCAGAACGTGCCGTGGCCGAACCGAGGGGATCTGGGCTTTGAGAATGTGGAAACTGGCAGACTGCGCAAAAGCTGCCGTGACGTGCACGGTCTTGAAAATACGAGAACGCTGCCGTACCATGATGAAAAGGCGAAGAAGAAGAAGAAAAGACATCTCCCGTCACTGACATTCTCTTCCTCAGCGTTGGCTCCGCTTGTGCAGTTCTCCTCTCTCCCTCCTTTTCTCTTGTTCCGTCTGCTCGGTCCCTCCACTCTCTGACACAGAAGGCTGATTTTTCGAACGCGTTTGAAAAGTCTTGGCGCTGCACAGGTTGGAGGATGCGCGATTTGTTGCGCTGACTTCCGCGGCCGAATCTCTGTTCAGAATCTGTCAGTGCAGATGCCTCGGGGCGAAAAAACATGTTGCCGTGCCACGCCGTGTTTTGTCTGCAGGGTGCGGAGACGGTGCCGTGCCGTGCTCAGTTCTGGGAGTGCGACGCGTTACCGCGCCGTGCCGTGCCTGGCTAGCAGGATGCGAAAGATGCCATGTCGTGCTGACCCTCTTCGTATTTAGGGTCTCCACGAAGGTGTAATTTTCAAATCTAGCAGCCCCAACATAGAAGACGTAATTCTGAACATTCTTCAGGCGGGGACAACATAGTCAGATGGAGAGGCAGTGGTTTCCAGATCGGTTTGAAATCGCGAGGGTGTGGGGGTCGGGATGCGGTTAGCCAAAGAGGTTCATTTCAGCATCAAGCGTTTCTGTAATTCACCTTGTTATAGGACGCAGAAAGTCATATCAGCATTCGCTTCAGGATGATCGGGGATTTCTGGCTAGTTATAGCTACGTATGCGTCTGCCCTGTTCTTCCAAAAAGCGGCTTGAGGACTTGCCGTATTCATTTTGGCTCGAGCGCGTTTGGTCATAATTGTTCACATTTGTGTCACCGATCACTGGCAGGAAGACGAGCAGCAGGAGGCTATCTCTGTAAGAGCTGCCCGCGAGATGGCAGCAGCCCCTGCGGCGCCAGCAGAGGGCCCCGCAGAGGCATCGGTTGATGCGCAGGCGGCCACAGCCCTTGCCGAGCCCGCCACCGGGACAGGTCAGAAGGAGGAAAAGGTACCAATACCGCCAATCTTCGCCAGTTTTCCCCTTTCTGTCGGCGGCGAGTGAGGGCGGGAAATGAGAAGGAGAAGGCCTTCTTAGAAGGCGGCTGGACTTCTCAGAAGCCCTCGCACCTTCTGTCAAGCTTTCTGTGTCTTCGAGGGAGGCTTAGAAGCCTTTTCAGAAGGCCAGGGGACTTCCGAGCCTTCTGAGAAGGCCCGCCCCTTCTCATTTCCCCCCCTCGCTCGCCGTCGATTCTGGACCTCCTGAGAGGCCCTCGTCGTCACAGCTGGATTCGCCTCGAAATTCGTGTCAGAACGAAGCCTGGGAGAGGTCCGGGGAATAGAGGTATTGGCACCGTTTTCCCGACAGGAGCCAGTGCTCCGTCCAGGCCGCCTAAGACGAGCCGAAGCAAGGCCGCGAAGGCAGTCGCTCCGGAAGGAGAGCTTGCCACGCTGAAGCCGGCGGCTGCGTCGCGGGAAGACAATCTGACTTACGACTTGAGGCACATGGCGGCATTCGACATAAGCCCGCTGCACCCGACGGCCGATTTCCTCGAGTACACCCGCGACTCTGTGCAGCTCCTCGTGAACAAGATCTACGCCCTGTCGCGCAAGCAACTGGAGGAGGGGACGGTGGCCGAGCTACCTCACGAGGAGCTTTTCAGGCTACCGCGCCAGAAGCCGGTGCCGAAGCAGAAGCCGAAGACGCGATGGCAGGAGTTCATGGAAGAGCGCAACATGAGGAAAAGAAAGAGGAGCAAACTCGTCTTTGACGAGGAGAGTGGTGATTGGAGACCTCGCTGGGGGTATGGGAGCATCAAGAAGGCCAGGGAGACTCGATCGTTCATTCACGAAGTGAAGGAAGGCGAAAACCCGTATGCGGACCCCTTTGCGAAAGCTGCGGCGGAGAGGAAGTTGATAGCTGCGAAGCAGAAGCTGCGGGAGGTGAGGAACAAGGTGGAGGCCGCGGGGGGCAAAATCCGCGCGAGCGTGCCAGAGCTGCTCAAGAAGGGAGACCCAACGGGTGGCAGCAGCGGTCGAGGCAAAGACGGGCTCCGAGAGGCCGTCAGGCGGGCACAGGTGTCTTCGGCGTCCAAGGGAAAGTTCGATCGCCTCGCGTCCGGGGAGGCCAGCAACCTCCAGCCGAAGAAGCGGAAAATCGAGATGGCTCAGAAGCCTGGCGAGGAGAAGGAGCGGTACCTGAAGGCGGCCACGCGGGTCCTCGCGTCCGACGGCGCTGTGGACAGGGACAGGGCCGCAAAGGTTGGCGGGGCCGGAGGGGGCCAGGCTCTCGGGAAAGCTAAGAAGGGCAAGGGCAACAAGGGTACCCCCGGGACTGGTCGGCGCAGCAAGCAGGGGAACAGGAAGCCCAAGTCGGGCCGTGCGAAGCGGTGAAGCGCGGCAGCGGTGGCCCGGTGGCGCTCCGCGGCAGCAGAGAAGCCTCTCCCTGTGAGTCTGCCGCGGGGCCTCCGCAGCCTGTGCTGCAGCGGGGAAAAAGGCGCAGTCGAAGTCGATGGATTTGCAGGGGAATGAGGTGCGTCGTCGCCGTCGTTGTTGCTGACCTCGTCCTCCTCCTCCTCCTCCTCCTCCTCCTTCTCCTCCTCCTCCTCCTATTCCTATTCCTATTCCTATTCCTCTTCCTCTTCCTCCTCCTCCTCCTCCTCCTCCTCCTCCTCCTCCTCCTCCTCTTCCTCCTTATCCTTTTTCTCTTCTCCCTGGCGCCTCCAACCTAGCCAACTTTACCCCCTATCCCCGCCTCTTCCTCCTCCTTTCTCCCACTCCCCCGCCTTCTCCCCCCCGTCTCGAAACAGGCTTGTATCGAAGTTTGCCCGTGCGCAGCTGCGCGCACTAGGTTGGGAATCGGATGGTGCCAACTCTTGTAAAGATATCGTCCTGCTGCTGCTGCCCCTGCACAGTTTCTACAAAAGGGCCCAAAACACTGTGTCGACGGGGACCGCCCCGACTCCTCGGCTGCACGGCCGACCTAAGAGCACACCACCACTGCGCGGTCACTCACAGGCAGCTCCCACGGGTGTTCGTGGTCGTCGTCCTTCCCCTCCCCATCCTCACCCCCACATGGCCCTGGCATCGCGCGGACGTGTGCGTTTTTGCTCTCGGCGAGGACCCTGGAGGAGCATCCTGGATCACCGAGCAGACAAGAGCACGCGCGAAGCCGAAAAGTGCACAGGGGATGGACGTCCGCGCGAGGGCAGGTGGCGCCTTGAGCTCCAGAGGCTGGAAGCCATCGGGCCCGTCGGCTGGGTTGGCTCCCGAGGGAAAGTCGCTGCCCGTGGCGACACACGCCGGTCGTTGAAAGTAGGTATGCTTGGACTCCCGGAGCCCAACCTTCTTTTTTGGCGCCCTCCTACTTGAAGGACCGACCGGTTTCCTCCTTCCCTCCTCTCCAGGGGGCGGGCGGAGGGCCAATCTGCTTCCGACGCCTTGCTACTTCATGTGTCTGCCCTGAAGTCGGGCCTGTCCCTCTACAGGGGGAATAATAAAGAATAATCCAAAAATAGTCTGGGGACTATTTGGGGGTATTTTTTGACCGTTTGGGAGCATTTTGGGTGTATTTTTTCCGTCGACAATCCCCATGTAGGGGGACATGCCCGACTTAAGTCTACCCTGCCACGCTGCCGCGTCGGCTCCCGCTGCACACGCCCGCTGCCACGCTGCCGCGTCGGCTCCCGAGCGCACGCGTGGCCCGCGGAGGCCGGCCGCGGCACCAGCACCACGGGTTCCGAAGCTTCTGTTGGCGAGGTCTGGCCTCCAGGGTGGGCCTCGGCCCCTCAGAGGGGGGGAGAAGGAAGCGGCAAGATGGTCGGGGAAGCGTCTACGTCTTGGGCTCAAAGTTATCCCTCCTCCTATTTGGCTCCTATTTGGCTCCTAAGCCGTTTGTTACCGCTGGCCGGAGGCCTGCAATAAAGCGGCGAAAAACAGTGCTCAGTCCTCGGCGAGCCCCAGGAAGGCCTCCAGCTGGTTGAACCTCGGACGACGCCATGCAGGAAGACGCGATCCTTTCACCTCCATGGCCAGGTACTCTTCCCAGGCCTCGTCCCTCGTCGGCAGCTGGCCTTTCTGGTTGCGCACGCCGTCGGCCGCCACGTCCTCGCTGGAGTCTGACTCCGATTCCAGAGCATCAGGCGACACTCCAGCGGGATAGGCGGCCCAGAAATTGAACGAGCTCGCAGCGTCCACCCGACCGCAAGGAGCGGCAGCCGCGGTGGGATCATCACCAACGCAAGGAGCATAGCCTTGCACGTCTTCACGAACTGGAGCTTCACGAAGCCAAGCACGCGCGACGAGATCACGAGCACTCCACCACGAGGAACCCGAGACCCGATCGACCCCATGCCCATGGTCATGATGAAGCGCAGCTTCTCCGAGCAAGGGTGCGCCATCGCGCGCAGGGTCCTCAACTGCAAGGGGTGTGGCCTCATCAGTCGCGAACCTGGCCGCCGACAGCTTGGCCGCCTCCGCCTCCGTGGGGCAGACACCAGCCTCAGCAGCCTCACCCTCAGCATACTCCGAGTCGGGGGGGTGAACGGGTGAACCCCGATCTCGGGTCTCTCGAGCAGCGCCGCCAGCAAGCCGTCGACCTGCTCCTCGGCAGACTCGACGGCGCACACGGTTCCGACCTTCTCCTGCTTGCCCGCCGCCACGTCGACAGCAAGAACTCCAGCCTGATCTCCACCAGGAAGAGACCACTCGCCAGGCGGGCGGGCGGGCCAGAAAGGAGTCGCCTCCTTGCGGAGCCCTAGGGGCAGCTCGGCGCCAGCGCAGGCGCCCGCCGCCTTGACAGGCTTGCAGTGGGGCTTGATGCACTCCGCGGCGCACACCTCCTCGACGATGATGTGATTCACACCCAGAGCAGCAGCCTGCCGCGTGGCGCGACCCGGTGGCCAGGGCTCATGCCGAGCTCGATCGCCAGCAGCCTTGATGGCTCTCCCACGCACGAACCAGTCAGGAGAAACACCAGCAACACCTGCGACCGCGCGAAGGGCGTCGCCTAGGCGATGGCGATGCCCCCCGAGGCGCTCGTCAGCCTGGCGATGGAGCAGCAAGGCTCTGCCTAGGGCCGTGAGGCGGGATGCCAGCTCCTCGGCGTCGCCTTCCTCGACCTGCAGCTCCTCCACGGCGTGTTCGACGGCCTTCTCGACGACACGCTCAGCCCGCTCCTTGCGCAGCCTGCGCGCCAAGTTACTGGCTGACTTGCGAGCCCAATACTTCCCTCCAGGCACTTGCTCGGGTGGACCACCCCGCAGGCCTCCCGCAGCCATCCTCAAGGTGCACCCGCAACTGGCGCCATGAGCTAGCACATAGAGCCAAGATGTTGGGGCGCAGCGGCTTGAGCCAAAATGGCTACGGAAAAAAAAGTTATCCCTCCTCCTCCTTCTCCACCTCCTCCTCCTCCTCCTCCTCCTCCTCGTCCTCGTCATCCTGCTGTGTCTGTGTCTGTACCGAGCCGACGCCCTGCAGCCTGCACCAGTCTCAGCGCCTACCGCGCTGGACGTGCCTCCGGCTTGCGTCTCGCAGGTGCCCGCCGAAGTCGGACGGGGCTAGAATCCCAGAGCGCTCCGGAACGGTCCCAGAGCGTTCCGGAACGCTATGAGAAGGCCGCGGCGCCCGATACGTCCTTCAGAGCCAGCGGATCTCAGAGATTCTCGGTTTATCCTCGTTCAAATTTATCCTCGTCCTGGCGCGGGAGCCCTCGTCCAAATGCATTCTCGAATTGTCCTCGTCCGAATGGATCCTCGTCCAAATTCGTCCTCGTCCAAATTCATCCTCGTCCTGGCGCGGGAGCCCTCGTCCAAGTCTATTCTCGAGTTCTCCTCGTCCAAATTGATCCTCGCCAACGTTTATCCTCGTCCAAGTTTGTCCTCGTCCTGGCTTCAACTTACACTCAGGGGCAACGATAGAAGGGGAAAGGCAACTGGGGGATTGCATCGATCCCCAATCGCCCAGAGATCGCCGATGGGGACCCGATAGCCCCAGCCCGCCCAGGAAGGTGCGGATTCACGATCGGGAGCCCATCGCCGATCTATCGGCGACGTATCGCCGAGTCCAGGTCGATGCATCCCCCCTGTGCCTATCCTCCCCTATCGTTGCCCCTCGTAGACCGGGTTGGCGCAGGGTCCCCGCAGCCGCCACGCGTTGCTGCCGCCGCCCCCTTCTGGCTGCCCGGAGCGGCCGGCCCCCGCCGCTTCTGGGCGCGGGGCGCGCGCGAGCCCCGCGCCCCGCGGGGAAGCTGCCCGTGCTCCGCCGGACCGTGCGCCCCCGCGAGAGGTTGCGGCTGCTCGTGCTTCGAGCTCTTCGAGCTGTTGGCATGGGATCCCTCCTCCAGTTCCTCCCCGACCCTCCTACTGCCTCCTCCTGCTCCTCCTTTTCCTATTCCTCCTCCTCCTCCCCCACCCTCCTGCTCCTGCTCCTCCTGCTCCTCCTGCTCCTCCTCCTCCTCCTCCTCATGCTCCTCCTGCTCCTCCTCCTCCTCCTCCTCCTCCTCCGCCTCCTCCTCCTCCTCCTCCTCCTCCTCCGGCCGCGTGTCTGCCGCGCGCCGAGAGCACTGTGATCGGGAGCCGGCGCAACCCCCCCCCCCAGGTGCGACCCGCCGCTCGGCGGCGAGCCGCCCCCGAAGAGGAAGGGGTGCGCCGGCCGGGGCCTATAGACTCCGCTACACGGGAGCTCCGCGGACACCGCGAGGACCAGGTAGCCGGCCGCCTCGGGGCGGCCTGCGCGCCGGCCCCCAGCGCCGCCCCCAGCGCCGCCCCCTGGCCAGTGCAGCGCGCCAGCCGCCCCCCGGCGCCCAGCGGCGGCCGCGCCTCCGCCGCCCGCGCCAGCTCCGCGCCGCTGCCGCCGCCAGCTGCCCCGCGGGGCCGCCTGGCCGCCGCCGGCCAGCGGGGGCCCGCCGCCCGCCCTGCCGCCTGCTCCAGCCCGCCCTGCAGCAGGCCTAGGCCGCAGACCCAGGGCAGCCTCAGCGCAGCCCGGCCGCGCGCCGCAGCTGCTGCGCCAGCTCCCGCTGCAGCGCGCAGCTGAGCACCCGGCAGGCGCGCGCCAGCTCCTCCGGCTGCGCGTCCTCCGGGAGCTCGCGGACGCGGCTCAAGAGCCAGTCCCGCGCCTCTGCGCCGAGGCGGCCGCCCGTCTCCAGGGCGAAAGCCGTCAGGCGCTCGCCCAGGTAGCGCGCTTGCTTGGCGCGCTCGGCCCGGCGCGCCGCCTCGCCCGGGCGTCGCGCCGCCGCGCGCGCGGCGGGCTCGTCGCCGGCCGCTGGATGGCGCACCGTCACGTCCAGCCACCTCCTGCCGTCGACATCGTCGTATTCGACGTCCAGGATGGCCCGTTCCTGGACCGCCAGCTGTCCTCGCCGCGGCGCGCGGGCCCTGTCCCACGTGGGCACCCGCTGCTCGTAGAGCGGAGCGCAGTGGCCCCACCTGCCAGCGAGGCTGCCCACGGCGCGCGCCACTCCCTGGTGCCGCTTAACGACTCCGCCGCCGGGCTGGCAGATCGCGGCGTGGAAGCCAGCCTCGTCCAGCGGCGCCTGACATGGGGCTCCCCCGGCTGTCAGGTTCTGGCAAGTCGCCGCAGCTCGCGCGAGCTCGTCGGCGGCGCACTCGGGCCGCGGCAGCTGGACCCGGCGCCGGGTCGCGGTCTCCCAGTGAGGGTCCTCCAGTTCCTCCTCCTCCTCCTCCTCCTCCTCCTCCTCCTCCTCAGCTATTCCCCCTCCTATTCCTCCTCCTATTTATCCTCCTGCTCCTCCTCTTCCTCCTCCTCCTCCTGCTCCTGCTCCTCCTCCTCCTCCTCCTCCTCCTCCTCCTCCTCCTCCTCCTCCTCCTCCTCCTCCTCCTTCCCCCCACTCCCCGGCGGTTTCGGTGACCTTGCCCTTCAGGGCCACGCCCACGGGAGCTCACAGAGATCTCCTTGTGGTCCATCTTCTGGAGGTGGCCAAGCACTGGGCTCTGTCGGTGGTTTCGTTTCATCGTTGCCTGGGCTCGAGCCTTCAGATGCCTGTATGAAGGAGGCCCAGGGGATCCTTATTCTTCCCAGGCATTAAGTCGGGCACGTCCCTCTACAGGAAGAATAGTCAAACATTGCACACACACACAAACACAAAAATATAGGGACGATATTCGAATGTGTTTAATTATGTTTGATTATGCTTGATTATGTTTTGAGCATCTTGATTTTTCATCCCAAATCCGCCTGCAGTTGGCCATGCCCGACCTAAGGCTAAGAATTGGGCTCTGTCGGTGGTTTCCTCGTTGCCTGGGTTCGGGCCATACGAGGCGTGCGCGAAGGAGGCCCAGGGGATCCTTCTTCCTCCCAGGCATCGGACCCAGGCTTAGCTGCCTCGATACGCCCGTTTAAATACGCAACACGTGCCGTGTTCAAGACGTCCGTGTCAATACGTTGCGTGTTGGCTCCACGTATTGGCCCACGCTTTGGCGAGTGTATCGCGTCGGACCTACGTGTTCGGTCTACGTGTTGAGCTCCGTATCAGTACGCTACGTGTTGCGTGTTGCGTATCGGGGCAACTGAGGACCCAGGCGGTCGGCCCTGCTCCAGCGGCGCTGCTCTCCCTCGCACGCGCGGGAGCGGCGCTGCCCAGCGCCTCGGTCGATCGAGGCCCCTGCCATGCAGAATGTTGTCTCAAGCGGTTCCCGCCTGTCGGGCCTGTCCCTCTACAGGGGCATTTTCGACTGAAAATTAAACATGCCCCAAAAATAGTCGGTCCAGAAATAGTCGGGGGACTATTTGTTGAATAGTTTGTTGCCATTTTGGGGCATTTCTGGGGTATGTTTTAGTTCTCGTCGAAAATCCCCATGTAGGGGGACAGGCCCGACTTAAGCCTGAGTTTATACTGGATCTTGCCCGAGACTCTGTACGTGCTGCGTCAGGTGTGGCGGCCCTTCGTCGGATGGAAGGAGCGTGGGTGTTGCCACTGCACTGGCCGCCTGTAGCAGCAGTTCTTGGTGTGGGGGTATTCTGAAGGATGGACGGCACGCGTGTGTGCCACAGCCAGATTCTTCGCTGGAGCGAGTCACTGGCCCCACGCCAGGATGCATTTCCGCGGGAAGGCTGTGCACGATCGCCTGACCCACTGCGGATAAAGAGACACCCTGTTTCACAGGATTAAAATTTGCCCGCAGATGTTTGAGACGCGCCGTGATCTCTGTTCGCCCCATGTTAAGCGAGCTGTGTTAGTTGAGTCCAGACCATCAGTTAGTATGTGTTTATACTATGTACGCGCTGCTTGTGGCCAACGCCTGGTCATGTGTTTTCCCGTTGTGAGGCCCCAGAGGAGAACTGGCTTAAGTTTGCGGTTGTTAGCCCTTTGTGGGAATTCTCTGGCAAAGTCTTCGTTGACAGGAGTGCCTTCAACACTGCCCCCGAGGTGCTGAGTCGAGTTGGATGGGCCGCAGTGGCCATCGACCCAGCAGGAAATCTCGAGGCAGCTACATTCGGGGTTATCCCCCTCAGCTCCTCCCTATCCCCACTTGTGCGGGACGGGGAGGACTACGGCTTTCACATGCTCAGCAAGTTCCCATAGTGGGATTCTGAGAAACCACTTCAAGTTCTTCGGGCTGTGAGGGCACAGTGAACTGCTCTCAAAATGCGGGGGCGGCCCTCGACTTCAGCAATCCTCGCAGACACCATTGGACTGAATGGTGGCCAGACGTCGGCATGCGAGCAACTGTCTCCATGGACAAAGCACACGAGTCGGAGAGGGATGTTCGGAGCGATCACTATGTTTGGCGCGCATTCGCGGCCCAAATAAGGCCGACGATAATGATAAGAACGGGGGGCTGACATTGAATCCGAGGATGAGTATCCGCAGGCCGTCTTGAGGTGGGGCTGCGTCCTTTCGAGGTGAGGCCGAGGGCCGGTGGGGGCTGTGAGCTCTCCTCCTCCCTACCCGCCTCCTCGCCCTGCCCCCAGGGACTTCCTCCAGGTTGCCAGAGAGTGCCGTGAGGGCACCGAGGTCATTCCATCGCCCCGGCCGAAGTTCAGGGGAAAGGGTTGACGGCTCGTGATTATGCAGCGACGTGGGGCCTCGGTGCATCAGCATGCACGAGGAGGGTTCTCCTCCAGGCTTGCAACGGATCCGAGCACGTAGGTTACGAGACGCAGAGTTCGAGGCTCAGACGAGCCTTGTTCCCAGGCCACAACTTGGGCAAGGCACTGTGAGCAGCCCGCTCGGACCCACGGACGCCATCAAAGCTGCTTCAGGTACTTTGCTTGGTTGCTCGTTGGGTGGTGAGACTGGGAGGTCGCCCCCTCTTTTGCGAGACTGTGGAAGGGTGCCCGCCAGCGACCCCTACCTTTGTGACGGTCCCTTCTCTCACCATCCAGCAGAGAGCCTAGATTCATCACTTTCGTGTCCCCCGAGGCGCTAGTCGCTTGGGGGAGTGACCAGCAACGTCGGAGGGAGACTCTTGCAAATGGGGTGAGAAGGATAGCATAGGCTAGCCTCCTCATGAAGGCTCGGCGCAAGGAGGTGCAGACCCATCCCGCATCATCAGTACCCTCAGGACCCTCCTTTTTCCCCCCCCTCCTCCTCACTATCCCCGTCCTCCCCTCAGCCCCTTCTTACCCGTCAGGAACTCGTCGGATGGACGTCCCCACCCCATTTTCCTTCTCCCCCCTCTTTCTCTGACCCGGACCTCCCCCCCTCAATTCCCTCAGTGGGCAGTGCTCCTCCTTCACCTGTCCCTCCGCAGCCACTCAGGCCAGAAGTTCACCCAAGCTCCCCCCACCCCTTTGGGGCCCAGCGGGCAGCCGCCACACCGCGGGTCGTGCCGCTGCGAAGGCTACCTCCATGGCGGACGGTGGCGGCGCCGCCGAGGCCGCGCCGCCGGTGAGCGGCCTCGGGAACTTCAAGGTCGGCGCACCGGGTCCTCCTCCCTCTCCTCCTCCTCCTCCTCCTCCTCGTCGTCCTCCTCCTCCTCCTTCACACCTTGTTCTTCCTCCTTTTTCTCCTCATCATCATCTGTGAATAGAACCCGTATAATACCCTCATATATACTCCTTATCCTCACCTCTCCTGCGCCTGGCCGTTTGGGCTCAGGTATTGGACTAGATCGATCAGACCTTTGATCGTGCAGGAGGAAAAGATATCCATCTTTCCCTCCTTTCCTCTACCAGCGGATCAGGGGTTCTGTACCTTTGTACTCTGACCCCATACACAGGTTATCAGCCCTTTAAAGCTCACAGTTCATCGAACCCCGCGTCGCGATCTCGCACGCGGCCTCGATGGAACCCAAGCGGCGCATGCGCCGTAAAGGGGTCCATGGGGGCCTCGCGTCCGAGCTCTCCGACGGCGCGACGGCTCGGTGATGAGGACCGTGTAGGTGTCCCAGGTACCCCCCCCCCCCAGTTCCGACGGACCCGAGGCGCGGCTAGCTGATGAACTTCACCGCCACGCCGCCCGCGGGGGGACAGGAGAAGGAGTAGGAGCAGGCAGTAGAGAATTTCACACGCCTACCGTCGATCCTCCATCTCCTCCTCCGTCGGGAGCAATCCCAACTGCGTCGGGCGCGAGCCCCACTGGTCTTGATATTCCAGGGCGATTTCACGCTAACCGCCGATGGACCGCAGGTGCTGGCACGACTAGCCCTGCGACCGTTCCCGTAGCGGAGCACGTAGCCACCTTTGAGGAACTCAGTAGACCAGTGGCGGCACAGCCGCAGACGCAGTACCCCCAGGTATCATCTCATCAGACACCACACACGCACGGCCCTAGCCGCAGCTCGTCCTTGCGCAACCGTCGTGGGGCCACAGGCCCATACGACGAGAGGAGGTCGAGCCCGCGTGCTGTCTCACAGAGGCCATGCATTCCTCGCGAGAGGGTGCAGAGGGAAGCTGACGCTCCCCACCTCTCCATCTCAGACGACCTGCTGGCGGCAACGTCCGCTGCAGGCGAGATAGCTGAGCTCAGAGACCAGGTTGAAACCTTCGTGTCCAGACAGTACTCTGGACTGATGCAGAGCGTTCAGACGAACGCTGCCAACACTGCTGCTCTACGCCAAGATCTTGACGGCGCCTTAGGGATCACCGATTCCAGGATCACCGAAGATCGCCGCATCTCAGGTGAGCTGCAGTACCAGGTTGACCGTGAGATGTCACACTCAGGTGAACGATCGGCGACGGTCGAGAATCTGCGCAACTACCTCGCGCAGATGGAGCAACAGCTTGTGATCGTACGCGACACAGGCGTTTCAGCAGTCTGGATTCTCCACGACGAGATCCACGACCAGCTCCGCAACCGACCGCCACCAGCCGAGGCCACCGACCTTGGCGACGTTCAGTCTCAGATCAACGATCTTCGACCCCACATGGACCACACTACGGCGACGCTTCGCACCGAAGCACACACCAACTCGTCGAACCTGGTCGGCATGTTGCAAAATACTGAGAGAATTATCACTCAAAGGCTTGATGCGACCAACGCTGTCGTGCAGCCACTCGCTAACCGGATCTCTGAAATCGAGCAGCGTTTTCTTGGTGTACAGGACGCCCTGGCAGAGTTGCGTGTCGGACGAGCCCAGACTGATCAGCTGGATTCTCCTCCCACGGTTTACGATTTCGCCCGCCTCACTGACAGGTTGCAGGAGGTTGAGAAGGCGGCGGACCACGCGCAGTTTGAGCTCTCCCAGGTCATTCGTGAGAGAGATACTGAGAAGGTACGTGTTGAGGAGCACCTCGCACGTCGGGAAAGTGAGTTGGAGGCGCACAATGCCCGTCCCCGAGCCTACGAGCAACGACTTGACCGGTACTCACAACGCTCTCGGGATACTGATGAGTACACACGCCAAAAGGTGGACCATATACACGAAGATATGACGAGCTGGACAAAGCAGCTGATTGACCACACCAACGACACCATACTTCACCGTCAGCCTGCAAACGACCTGCCAAGGCCGACGGCAGCGTCCGCCGAAGCACCGAACGCTTCTGCAGGACAACAACGACGTACGTCACCAGGAGCAGCCTCCGCGGCAGCTTCAGCACAGACACGCCACGTGTCCCCTGTGCGCACAGAACCAACTACTGACGGTGTACCGATACCATCACAACCAGTGTCTGCGGTTCCGGTCAATACTACTACTCCTATCAAGGAGTCAGACGCCGTCCGAGTCCCTGTCCTGCCTAAGATCACGCAGCTGCTTGAGTGGCAGCAAAAGGTACGGAATAATTTTGGAGCCGCCTCCGGGCGACCATCCAAAGCATATGCCTTCCTATGCGTTGCTGAACAGCCCGAATGTACTTTCGAGGACTTGCAAGACAGTGGAGACTTTGAGAGTATCGATTGCAAGCTCGCCACTGCTCTCAGCGACATATTATCTTCAGACTTGCGTTGCCAGATCAGGCTCATCGAAACCAGAGAGCACAAAGCAGGACGCATGCTCAAAGGACGCCAGATCTACTAGCACATCCTACAGTCCTACAAAGCGACAGAGGTTGATGACGACCTACACGATTTCGAGCGCCTCAAAGAACTGAGGATGAGATGAAGATTTGCAACGTTTCATTACTGATTGGGACGCTTTACTGTTGGAATGCCGAGAGGCACCCGACCCAAAGATCTTGGAATCTCTGTTTCGCACGCAGATTCGCCGACATGCTTGGATGAAACAAGATATGTACGAATACCAGCGCATGAAGATCAGCGACCCGAATCGTACCTATGAATGGCTCCGACAGCGCGTCCTGGACGTACTGGAGCTTAAACAATTGGAAAATAATCAAAATAAGTTACGGCACGAACACGAGACTCGTTCTCCAGTGCATGTATGCGCCGCTTGGAAGAAAGGCAATTGTCGCAATGGTGAGAGATGCAAGGCTCTACATACCTTTTCCAGGGGTTGGAAGAGCAGCAGATCTTCCAGAGCATCGACCGCTGGTGGCAACACTCGCCGCAGCGTTTCAGCCCCTGCGAATCCCAAGAAGCCAGCATCGAAGCCGTTTTGCTTCGAGTTCGCCAAGCGCAACACCTGCGCCAGAGGCGACAAGTGCAACTTCCCACACGTGGCGCAATGCAGAGACTTCGCACAGAACAAGTGCCCCAAGGGCGACAAATGCAAATACGCTCACCTGGCACCTGGTGCGAAAACACCCGAGCGAAGCCCAAGTCGCCCACGGACCTCCAGTCAGGACAGTCGTGGCCTACCGCCGTCCCGCGGATCGGGGAGCCAACGCTCTCCACAACGCGGGGGGTTTCGCTATGCGAAAGACTCACACCAAAGACGTGACGACCGACGCCAATACGACCGCTCTCGATCATCCTCCAGGAGGTCTCCAGACTCTCGCAGCCAGTCGAGAAGTCGCTATGACAGATCTTCGCGATCTTCTTCTCGAGGACGAGACGGCCGTGGCGAAAGACGCGGCAGCCCACGTGGCCGCGATAGATCATGCGGCAGCGACAGAGGACGTGACCGACGTTCCACGAGCCGCGGTTCGCCCCGTGGTTCCCCCAGGTTCAGGGCACGTTCTCCTGCCAACTATCGCCGCCCTCGCCACTCCGACCGCAGTTACGTCATGCGTGACAAGACTCTCATGGCCGCCAACAAGGCCAAGACAACATCTACCAAACCACGGCGTCGGATACGTTTCGACACACATACCGTGGAATACTACCCGTACATCGTTTCCGGCAAGTCCACTCTGGACAAATGGATGGAGAAGCCGAACGAGGGCGACATTGTTAAAGCACCAGACCCGCTGCCACAATGGTGGTGGACACAGAGTCAAGACGCCCTACAACGTTGTCAACGGGAGGCAAAGTTATGGCATAAAGATCTACATGACTACCGACACAACAAGGGGTCGGTGGTCACACCAACTGCGATTCCAGATCCCGACGACTCTACCATAGAGTCCTCAGAGACACACCAGACGAAGACAATGACTTCGCAAGTCGACCCTCCACGCTCGACCGCTGCGTTGATGCGCTCCTGGGTTCTCGACAGTGGATCTGCGCACCATATTCAGGAAAAAACGAGTTGACGCAGACCGAATCGGGTCGCATATCTATTCGCGAGGAGCGCATTCTGGAAACTGCCAATGGTGATCGTACTGTTAACGAGCACTACGACATACAGCTACCTGAAGTGGGCTTGAAGAGTTTAGCCCTCGCCTTGCCAGATTGCACATCGTTATTATCAGTTGGGCACTTGATTGAGGTTGATAGCTTTCGGCAGCTTTGGGATCCAGAGCTGGGCTACTTGCTTCAGGACCCGGGGGGCCAATGGTATAAGGTTCCCGCCAACAACAGAGTTCCAGAATTACGACTCGACGACTTGGCGATGATACCACCACCACGACTGTGCACTTCGTCAGCACCCAGACGTCGTCAGCGCAAGCGTTCATCCCCCCGCTGCAACGACATATGCTGGTGTTGCAAAACTACAGAGCAGTCACCACCTACAGATGAGCTGCGGCCCTACATAGGGACCTGTCCCAAGAGACCGCATGTCGGCGAGGGAGGAGGAGCGCGGACCGCCACGGTCGAATAACCTCCCGACACAAATAATGCCGAGTCCAACGTGGATACACACACCGACTCGCTTACGTCTCAGATGCAGTGTTCTCCTCCCACATGCGGGGGGCCTGCAGATACAGCTCAAGCAGATACCGACATCAAGTCGACCTCCCTCGAGGATCTGCCGATGGAGACGCTCGTCACAGCGCGCCATGATAGCGATCGCGTTCTTCCAAACAGACAGAAGAAACCGATCGACCCTATGCACTACATGACCCACAGTCCGAAACATCCAGACTGTGAGATTTGTTCTCGCACGATGGCGCAGAACGCTCCATGCCGACGACAGCGCAAACCACATCCACCGGCAGACACCGCCGACGAGGACACAGCCTACGAGGCCTTCGCCCCGAAGAAGTTTGGGGAGGCTCTAACTGCCGACCATATCGTTTTGGCCAAAGACGATGCTGCCGACAAGCACGGCGACAAGTACGCACTTGTCGTCCTGGACAGATACACTGGCATCTTCATGGCGTACCCAGCATTACATAAAGACGCAGCTACTACACAGGCATCCTTCCAGCAGTTCATCGCCGCGAACGATGAGGTGAAGCACATGTGCGCAGATAATTCTGGAGAGCTGCAGAAGTCGCGCCGCCGACTGGGATGGAGACATGACACTAGTACTCCCCATCGTCCACAAACGAATGGATTGATTGAGCGCATTGTCAAGATCGTCATCCTGGGTGCGAGAGCTGCGTTGCACATGTCCGGTCTGGGACACGAGTGGTGGAAAGAGGCCGTGCGAGCCTTTTGCCGTGGACATAACTTCGTGCACGCATCTACGGGCGTTGCCGCCCTTAGCGATGAGCACGCTGGAAAGTCAGCTCATGAGATACGTGTTGGTGAAAGTTTCCCCGGGCATTGCATCCCATTTGGTGCTCGGATCTTTTGGAAATGCCTCAATCCCGAGATCAATAACGAGACTGCAAAGTTCAAAGAGAATGCTCGGGAAGGGTTATTCATGGGTTACCATGTACATTCCGGTGGACGCTGGTCTGGTGATTATCTTGTCTTGGATACGGCTACATACGCCAAGAACCCAGGCGGCGACCTGCGTCACGTACACAGAGTCAAAGATATCATCATCCCCGACGGCAAGTTCACTTACCCTGTGAAAGACGGCACCCTGCGACATCATAACCCCGAGGCACACGACGAGGTCAAGGCATCTACTTCTCGCCCCTTGGGCGACAAACCTATGCCCGACCTTCCACTTGCCTACCCCAAGGAGTGGGATGATCCATCTATGATGACGATGGACGACAACATCGCTGATGCTCCACCTTCGGCCTCCGAGGCTGCCGCACCGGCACCGGAGCCCGATTACTTGGAACAGCGTGGATATTGCGTCATCCGACACATCCGTACCCCACGCAGACAGTTTTTCATACCCGCAGATGACGTCATGAACATACCAGTACCTGTTGATCAGCTTGATGTGACACGAGACTTCGAGACGACTTCCACCTTTGACGGAGAAAATGTCTTTCGCGATGTTTGGGACGGTGTTAGCGCCTCAGACCACCGAGAACTGAGCGAGCCTTGAGCCGGCCTGGTTCGATTCTCTGAGCTCCCTAGAATGTTGCCAGATGGCAAAATGGTGGTCCGCGGCCGCGAGACACGCGTACAGATTACTACGCGCCCAGACCACATTCTTCCCGAGCATTGGAAGACCTTATCTCGTGGGCAGCAAAAGAAAGAATTTGAGTACGCCGAGGATATCAAACAAGCTCGTGAGACTCGCAACCGAGCTGCGCTTCGAGCATGGACCCGACAGGACAAACAAGCCAAACATTTCCGTACTACTACAGCTGGCGGACCCACATGGAATACCGTGGAACGACGGATTACGTACGATACGGACAGCGGCGCTGTCATTCGTGACGAGGACGTGAAGGGCGTGGCCAACAAAGATATTTCGCATGCCAAACTACCCGGTGGACCACGCGACATTTCTACAGTATTATACTACCGCCAACCCTCACCACAGCCTGCTGGAGCCGCACGTGCTCTGGTACTTGTCGACAGTGAGGGGAACGACTTCGGGACCGTGAACCCGCTCACACGCAAGTTCACCCCGTTGGTAGCCGTACCCACTATGCCACGTGAGCCGACATGCACACCGGCACACAGAGATAAGATTCCTGACTCACCGTGGGCACGCCCGGCCCTTGTTACCAGAAGTTTGAGTAAGAAAGAAGTTGCCGCATAACCACGCGCACAGGAAGCCCCGCGAAAAGAATACGAGCGCCTTGAGAAGAAGCAAACATGTATGTTGGAGACTGTTGCTGAAAAAGATGATATTGAGTCACAGGCGATTCGTACTGGGAAGAAAGTTCACTTCTTCAATATTTTGGAGCTATCTTCAGTCAAACATGAAGAACTTCCTCCTGATCTACGTAAATTCAAGGGCCGAGTGGTGGTTCAGGGCAATACCAGCAAAGATGAAACTGGTTTGGCCGCCATCTTCGCCGACGCCGCATCCAGTGCATCGCATATCGAGGCTTCCAAACTTTGCGATGCTACCGCATTATTGCCAAAGTATTCAGGCGAGCAAAGCGATGCACCTGGCGCATGCACACAGGCATTGCTTTACGGAGACGGAAGAATCGACCCAGTCGATACTTGGATTACCATACCCAAGTGGCGCCAACCTGCATCTTGGTCTAAATACAAGAATCCCGTGTGCCGGCTACGATTGGCACTATACGGACACCCTCTTGCAGGTGTCTTTTGGGAACGAAAGTGTCGCACATGCCTTGAAAGTGTTGGATGTGAACCTATCCCAGGCTGGGAATGTGTGTGGAGACACAACAAACTAGGATTGATACTGTCAGTATATGTGGACGACTTCAAATTAGCAGGACCAGCCATCCATCTACAAGCCGGCTGGGATCACATCCGCAAAAGCGGCATTGATTTGGATCCGCCTACTCCATGCTCTCAATACCTTGGCTGTGAACAACAGGCATACGACGTACCGCAGAACGTCTTTGACAAAAGAATGTCAACCATTCGACCTATGTTCCCTGCACACAGTAATAAAGAATACCATACAGCTAAGCAAGTTCGTGGAATACGACATGATATGCTTGGTTTTACTGGTCAATATATCGCGCGCTACCTGGAGTGCGCCTCCAAGCGTACCCATGGGGCAGGGTCACGTCGTAAACGGTCCGACTCTCCGAGGGCTTCGCGATCCAAATCGCCTAGCACCTCCGGGTCGGTCGTGAGACCCACTAGCGCGCTCAACGCACGGTCACGATCATCCAGCCCAGCTGGATCGGTCGACAAACCTTCCACTACGACACAATCAACGACAGTCGCATACGATGACCTACCCGACGCAGAGACCCCTGGCATCGAGGACACCTCCTTTACCAAGTCCGACTACTCCGACGAGGGTATCTTGGGCCAGGACGCGGCGAGTGTACTGATGAAGATTCTCTACCTGGCACGCTGTTGTCGTTTCGATCTTTTACATCCAGTATGTATGCTAGCCAGAGAGATTACCAAATGGAATACCACATGTGATAAACGCCTCCATCGGCTGATATGCTACATCAAGACGACGCGCACCCATTGTTTGCATGGATGGATAGGTGATCCTTCAGACAAGCTATCCATCATGCTCTTCACTGACGCCTCGTTCGCCGATTGCATTACCTCCTCCAAGTCCACTGCCGGCGTCTTCGCGGCGCTTGTTGGACCAAACACGTTCTTCCCGGTCAACGCCGCGTGCAAGAAACAAACGGTCGTATCGCACTCATCTACAGAGTCCGAGATCGTTGCCCTGGACTCGGCGCTACGACTGGAGGGACTACCACTACTCTCATTCTGGGAGGCCGTGGTGGAGGTTGCCAACACCTGCAAAGAGAAGAATACTTGCCTGGGCTGCCTGGGACGCGCCGCCACGGCGATATGTCCGACGTTGGCCGCCAAAAAGAAGAGGCGCAAGCCATCGCCTCGCAAGGCATCCCCTTACGCGGGGATCTTCTCCTAGCCGTAGGCAGCTACCGCTGAAGACGGAGCTACCTATGCCTCCAAAGAGGCGCACGATATCCCATGAGGGTGCCGTGTTACACGTGGATCCAGAGCCTGCTCAGGAGAGCAGCTCCCCCAAAGTGCATATCATCGTCCTCGAAGATAATCAGGCCGTGATCAAGATTGTCCAAAAGGGACGTACACCCGCACTTCGTCATCTTCATCGTACTCATCGTATAAACTTGGATTGGATATGTGAGACATGCCAGTTCGAACATATTGAGCTCAAATATGTAGGCACAAAAGAGCAAATCGCAGATATGATGACTAAACATTTTGAGCCAAAGAAAGCAGACCTCTGGAGGGATCTATTGGAGCACTCACTCATCTTTCCTGCTACTCCGTTACAGTGCGCTCCAAAGGATCCAAGGAGACCACTGCGAGGGGCTCAGAGGCCCGATGGTTTACCTCATGTCGCTGAGCTTCCAAAACTGGATGGATGTCCGGAGCTATGTAAAATATTACTCACCGACAAAGAAAAATGGGGCGAGGTAGGATCAGAATGCGGATTCCGGTGTATTGGACAAGCCAATCACGAGGGCATACGTGCATGCATGTACCATATCGGTGTTCCTGCTGCGGCTACCGATTTGCGCACACCTCGATCGAGGGCACGTTCACCGCACGGTAGACAACCCCGTCATCCTCCCTCACCACTGCATGATGCAGAGAGGTCTAGGACACTTATTGTACGTTCGTGCCGCAGCTGTTTTACCACTCGAGCGACGAAGCTTACCAGCATCTTGCTCGCTGTGTGCGAGACGCAATCAAGTGAGATCGGTTCTAACCCCGGTCCCCCCATCCTCGAGATGGACCAGGCACCGCCGCTCCACCTCGACGGCTGGGCCATCGCCTACGACGCCGGCTACGACCCGAACGCCAAGGACGATGACCGCGTGGGCTTCACGTACCACGCTCAGACTGGTCGTCCTCGTGGTTCCGAGGATGGCTTTGCCTACGTGTATCATTTGCGCTTTGATCGCAGTGCAGAGTATGATCTACGTGCACCCGACGAATCCACCATCGTCGAGGTTACTCGCTCCGCGTCCGCCGACGTGACGAGCTGGCTCGGCAAAATTGGTGGAGGAGTCGGCGGCGACGCCAACTACGAGTACAATGCGACTACGGCCACGCCGTGGATGTCATTCATGAAAGCCATGTGCATGATCTCCAGCCTCTTCACGCGTAATTCTTCTGTACAAGAAAACGCTCATGGCTTACATGATCACTTGCATGCTGTGATTCCAAACTCACACCGCAAGTGTCCACCAATGGAGCTTACGACGGTGGTATTGAGGACGGAGTGGATGATGATGCACAACGATTGGTCAAAAGTGGTCAGTGCATTTCTTGGGCAATATGCTGAGGACAGCGTTCAGGATACAAACTACTCGTACAAAGATGGGCTTTGTGCGCCTCACGATGTGTACAGTAAGGGACTGACGACTCCCAGCTACGCACCAAAACTTGATCGCGCTGCGATCAAACTGCCCGCACGGCCACCTGGCATGGCCAGGACATCAGATAGTGCGGGACACCTCGGCCACGCTGTCGAGGATAACCTCGTCACCGAAGTGAGGGCGTTCTCCGATCTAACCCAGACGCGCAAATTCCGCCGCAAGCTCAGTACGTGATTGACTGCACGCGGAGGATTTGGAGGTATCGGATCAGGCCCCAAGACGGTGGCAACACCATCCGATCACCCAGACGGCTGGACAATCCTCCCAGAGCATGACGACAATCATTGGCAGCCATACGAGGAGGGCTCTGTGCTCCCCGGAGAAACGCCTACCAAGGAGGACCCTGGTCTTACTCCTGGTGCTGCTGTTGATCCGCTAGAGCTTGCACAAGCAAAATACAGCGCGTTTTGTGGTGGTCGATTGGTTTCCACCCTTCTTTCAGACAACGGGTGGCTCGCACTCATACAGGAGGACCTGGGACTTCTCCTTCACCATGCCTTTGGCCCGTCCGGGCGCGCATACAAATGGACAAATCTATACACGGACTCCACATGGATCATGCATCCCAGGAAAGGACCCAAGGCCGCCGCGCATAAAAAAGTACCCCAGCCACGGCATCGACGAGCTCAACAGCTCACGGAAGCGAGATGCTCTTGCTAAAGCATCAAACGTTGGCCTCGTACCTCTATTTACGCCGTGCCTCAACCGTGCAGAATGCATCGGCGGCGCCACCCTCGAGCATTTGTCGACCGTCATCCGCGACGACATTATGATGTGGGCATTTTCCTTTGGGAATTACAAAGAATGGTTCAAACAAAACGACGCGGCGATTGGCCAGGACTGCATTCTATTGCCAGAGGCTGGTGGCGACACCCGCTGTGATATGGCGCAGCTCCGTGAGCAGCGTACGCAGGCACAGGAGAACCGTATCACATCTATCCTCGCAAACCAGATCGAGTCTACACTCGAGCAGCGCAACATGACCCCCATGATCCGCAAGGCCAGGGGTTTGACGCTGATGAACGACAATGCTTCTATCAAAGAGTGGCGTAAATTGAATGAGCTTATATGTGATTATTGGGCTAAAGACTTTCCTGCATTTGTGAAACAGAGACGCTATTGCAGAGGCCTCAACGCCATGGTGGTCTGGAGTGCAAACGACATTGCGCGTGCCAATCACGGTCAGACCATGTTGGACACACGTCGCCATGAGGATCGCGCTCATACTTCCGTGCGCGAGCTCATCAAGATGGACTGCGAGGGTGGCGTCCCGACGCTTATGCCAGTACACGTGCAAGTGGATCTGTCACGTTTTATTGACGTGATGCAGTACTTTCGTTGGCCCGCGGTCATGGGGCCAGGCAAAGCGGCACAATGGGGCGCACACCCAAACTTCGACTACCACACGGGCGATCTGATCAAGACAATGCAATCGCGTGGTATTACAGTCCTTCCCTCAGACCACTGGATAGATGCGTACGAAAGGGTCACGCCTCAGGCTTGGCATTCGAAACATAATAATCACAATCTGGCGACGTTTACGACTCAGTTTTGTGATGCAGCATGCTACCGCAATTTCTGTGCATTGATCCAGTCATTACCATCGCAGCCTTATCCATTCAGACCTCCTATCCTGACTCCGGTCACGGACACACGGGCCTACACCCAGGCCGAAGAAATTATGGAGGCTCTTCAATTTCGAGAGAAGATGACCAACGAGTGGAAGAGGGATCTCAGCCTCACGACGCTGATGACTCAGACTGCTGGCGAAATGGCTCATTGTGCCTGGATGGCATATTGCGCCAGCGGTACTTTGCCGAAATCAATGCCATTGGCAACAAGCGATCCATGCATGCCCATCCCTGGACTCGCAAAAGAGCCACCAGCACCAGATCCTAGCGATCCTGCAAAGGCCATTCCCGATAACGATCCCTTCGGCCATGCATACGACGAGTTGTTCAACCATCTTCTCCTTCTGATCAACGACTACCCCGGGGCGTGGGCATCTTGGGATTCACCTGAGAAGAGAGAGCTCTTTCACCCCAAAACCGTGAAAGAAATTCAGGATGCACACGCTGTTGCCTGGGTCGTGCGCGAGCAGCTCCTGCAGAAGATTACTGACTTGGACGGCGATGACGATTCGACCAAATCACGCATCATCGCAGAGGGCAACATATTGAACTCTCATCGAATTGGTCCTCGTATTGACAACCAAGCCACTATTATAGCATGCAAAGGTTTCTTTACACAGAACGCCTTGGATCGGCTTGCATTGGGACTCGAGGCCGACGTTCCAACTACCTTCTGGCGCGCGGCAGCTGGGACAGACCAGCAGACCGAGGACGGGCAGCCAGTGCAACCAGGCCCACTGCCTGATCCACTGCAGCTTGGCCCGCAGCCGATCCCTCTACCAGAGCCATTACCGCCTGGTCCGCTTCCGATTAGCACGCCAGCTGATCCATCGCCACCAGACCTGCTGCCGACAGCCGCGTCAGTCCCGATCCCCGATGACGACGCTGATGTGGAGGCGGCGGAGCTGGGCGCAACTCCTGCCGACGACGGACCTTCTCCCGATCAGCAATCGGATACGGTATACACACTGTCGTGGCAAGACTGTTGCGAGCGTTCCTTACATGAGGACACCGGCCAGATCCCGACATTCGACAATGCGTGCATTCCTCGTGAGTACAAGCTTCAAGCAGGTCACGCGGATGATCATCCAGACGTCCCTCCTCCGTTGCGGGGCACGTCCGCGACCAATGGCATAGCTTGCTTGCAGGACGATGAATGGACGAGCCAATTGTCATACGACGATTGTGTGATCGCCCATGCGCCTGACATCGTTCAATCTGGTTGCTTCCCAGAGTGGAAATGGATATCGCTCCCGCCGCACGACGAGGTACGTTACGGACCTGAGCTGATCGAGGAGTGGCTTGGCGACCCTGTTCATGAGATTCACTACGAAAAGTTCCATATTAATCAGTTCAATGATCGACGTATCAACATATGGCCGAACTCAGCACAGCACAATTGGAAGATTCCAAGCAATTGGAAATCGTTTCAGGATATGGACCAGTGGAAATTTAAAGAATGTGCACTACACAATGGACCATCCACCGAGGCGGCCATGGCACACTTCAAAAAGGACGGTGAGCCAGACGGATATATGGACTGGACTGATTACTACCCGATCTTCGTCATTCGTGCGTTCCAGAAGCACATTGACCCGCAGAAGAACCGGATCGAGACATATGCCAAACCAGTCCCCGACGGGGGCGATCCCAGCTGCTTCGATTGGAACAGCGTTATCGCTATCAGATGCGTTGGAGGTCACAGTTTCGTCAATCCACTCTCCAAACCATGGAATATGGGCTGGGAGAGCTTACAATGGACAGACGTGAAGTACCCCCACCACGGCACAACATTTCGTGCCTGGCGAAGCATCCTCAAGCCAGGGATTATTCCAGGCTATACCGATCCGTCTTCTCAGAGAGACAAATACTTTCGAGGATCACCACGCACGGAGGCATTCTTCAGTTCCAGCACCTACATAGACAACGTTCAAAATAATCCTCACACCTCGGTACAATCGTACATGTTCAAGCACTACAAGAACGAGGTAGAGCTGGTGATCAACATGGAGATTGCCACAAAGGCTGGATGCAGATTTTGGCTGGGAGCACAAGGTGCTATCATGACAGAGGACGTGGTTCCAGCCGCCGCAGTCATCGCCATTCGCCGTCTCACACCACGCAGTGAGCACGGCAGGCAGATATGGCCGGAGGGCACTACTTGGGTTTACCCGCCACTGGCTGCGAGACAACCATTGAGCAAATACGAGATTTGCGCTGTCCCCCCTGGGACAGACACAATCGATGACCCTCCTGGGATTGCCCCAACTGGCATGGCATACGACACGGCTCAGCAGCCAAAGACACAGTCCGCCTCAGCATCATCGGCCCAGCGGCCAATCGCCCCTCAGCTGGGGGCGACCCCCGCTGGCCACACATCTGACGCCGACGCTTTGGATGAGACGATGGTCCGTGCTATGGTCAACAGTTGTGGGCACAACACACAGGACAAAGAATGGTTGATAGCTATATCACATTGCCGAGAGGCCCTGCGACCCATTACATCAAAGATCACGCAGAAAGATTAGAGTCGCCGGCCTATCTTCAATGATGTTCGCATGGGGGACTTCATTATCGTCCAAAATTGGGGCTCTACCAATTGCTACCACTACGACAATCACTTCCCCAAGGGCTACCACAACACCAAGGTGCGCATGAACAAGGGCCATATCTATGGACCAATCATTCATGTCGTAGTCTTCGAGACATTTTTTGCGGTACAAATACTTATTCTCAACTACGGTCTACGATGGGTAAACATATGGTACTGCGACAAAAACATGCCCCTCAAGGGCGTTGTCTTCGCTTTGCCAGTACGTGCCGACATCGACCCGAGTCACGTGAATGTTGCCCTTGAGGGCCCCTCTCCATGCAGCGACCAGATCTATAAGTATAAAGAATCAGGTGATTTACCATATCTTGGAATGCCGAGCATTTACAAACCACGTATCCCACGTACGCCGACCAGGCGCCCCGCTCCTCGGACACCCGATCCCGACGAGCTGGTGGCAACACCTACCGAGGATCCCACAGCAGACGACGATGGATCCCGACAAGAGGCAGGCCAATCCAAAGAGCCTCTGGTAACTGTCATTGTGGATGTATCGAACATAACACTCACAGATGACGAGAAAGTAGCCAATGATACCATGAAGGCAGATTTATCGGCAGAAATTCACGCTGATGAGGACATTGGCTCGAGCATCCTTGATAATATTATCGACCCGCCAGAGGAATTCCTCAACCACCCCGACTACGAGCCAGAGGAAGGTACAAGATGGATCTTGCAATCTTACGACCACCGCATATACCGCTGGACGTCGGAGTTGTTGGTGGATTCACCAATGATAAAGGTGAAACAAATTATTGAGGTACACGCTGGCAGGGCCAATATTGTGGCGGACAAGATAGAGTCATACTTACGATTTGAGATACAATTTGGACCGAACACAGACGTATACCACATGGATTGCAATCATACCCACAAATGGGCACGCGACTTACCGATTTGCAATGCAGATTGTTTCTTCAAAAAGATGGTACACTACTTGGATCCAGAAGTCATCGAGGAGTCGACCACAGGCATCTTTCATTGGATTTCCAAAGTGTACCAAATCATACTGTTGGAAAGCATCAAGGAGCTACGTGATTTCACAAATGATGCTATCTATCAGAACCATCCCGCCCTCAACACGTTGCGCGACCTCTTCACAAATTGCATCCAGACACACGGCAACCCAGGCTTCCCCGTATGGAGGGAGCCGGTGGAGACACCTGCCGCGCCTGATCAGGACGATCCAGGCGCCGAGCAGGATATCCCCAGGGACCCAGGCAGCGTTGCTTCCGCAGCTCCAGACCAAGAAACCATGGTACATATCATAGCCGATAAAAAGAAGATTGACCGCAAGGTGGGCGACAATGAAGCCATCTTGCAGGCAGAGGCTACCCGCATCCGGACGGACAACATACACCATGGTGCTACTGATACTGCGGACACCGACACCTCCAGGACTACCGGGGGATAGACTGTCTAGGGTCGAGATCGAGGGGATCGGCCGATCGATCGCTTCGCGCCCGACCGCTGAGATTAATCGTGATGCCATGGATCAGATCGGCCGTGTTCTCGCCAGCGGCCTTGACACCCGCTGGGGATCTCGTGAGCACCTTGCGATCTCCGGGGCCCCAGAGGAGATCCAGCATGATATTGCGCGATGTCGGAATTGCGATCGTCCCTTATCTCTCGGAATCGTCACAGGTGACGGTACAATTTGTGACATCTGCTGGCAGTACACTGTCGCTGTAGGTGCTACCGGCAAAGGTGGTGCCGCGGAGAGCGACCTAGCATACCTCCAGAAGTTGACCCACTGGATCAAGACGACCCTCTCCCAGGACGACATCACAAGGTATATGACAGATGGAGCGCATGTCCAGATGATGGGCAAGCGCTCCGTACCTGGTCAGGAAAAGGATACCTGGAGGAGGTTCGCGAAGAAAGCTGCGGAGAGGTATCAGAAGTGGGTCGACGCAGGCTCCCCTCCTGCACACATGTGCAGGCTGATGGGCGAGACTGAGGACGACAGACCTCTATACCACCGTTTCGCCAATCTCGTTCAGCGTTTCCTGAACGACGTGCGGTTCCACCACCAAATGACAGCCGCTCGCGCCGATACAGGCCAAAAGGCTTTCACCGTCGAAGACATGCGTGATGCTCGTGATATTTACGATCACAGCGTCAGGCAGGGCTTCGCTGGTCGGAAGAAATGGCGGTTGAACACAGGTAGACTCGATAGAGGCACTAGGCAAGAGCGTGGACTTATCACAATTGCCCTCCCCCGCGGGGATGGCACTTGCGAGGAAGTCACGCAGCGGAAGCTTGCCGTGCTTGCTTCCATCGATCCTGCCCTGGGTTCTGCAAATCAAAGGGGGGTGACTTCAGGGATTAGAACCGATCCGATCGATCCTGATACACACTCTTCACATTCGCATGGCGCCATGGAGCCGCGGCAGCCGCGGCATCCGCCGCCGCTGCGCCCTGCTCCTGGCGACGCTGCTGGATCCAGCGCCTCTGGCGCGCAGGATGACACGCCCGCTGGGCCGCGCAGTGCCGCGCAGCGGCAGAGCAGCGATGCCAGCCGCAGACCAGCGACGCCCCCCCGCGCCAAGAGGGCGCGCAGGACGGAGGACTACGTGAGGTGGTGGCGCAAGAACCTAGAGGAGAGCCAGTGGGGCCCCAGATACTGGGGCTTCTATGCCAAATGCTGGATATACATCGCGGACAACAACGATGAGTTCGTGTACGTCCGCGACTTGTTGCACAACGATAGGTTTCGCCACTGGGCCCCCAGGGCGCCCTGGGAGACCTTCGCGACGAGCTACATCGCGGAGGATGGCCACAGGGCGTGGGACCAGAGGTTCTACGCGAGAGGCAACGCGTAGTGTAGTCGGCCGCAAGGCCCACCGCTCGATTGGCTCGAACTTCATATTTATACAAGTTCGCCTCGAGCGGTGACTAACAATATAATCTTAGGCCACTTCACTATTCAAGAAAAGTGGCCATAGTTACATTTGTGAAACCCAAGGCAGCCCCTCAGGAGCAACGCCGAGGGGAGTAACCACATGCAGAGCTTATGCATGCAACTTCTCGCGTTTATCAACGCGACTTTGCGTCTGGCCAGACATTTGCTTCTATATTTAGACGTGCTCCTTAACACGATCGTGTTCATCGACGCGACTTCATAATGCACATGTGTTTCTTATTCTTTGTAATATAATTACATCGCGTTGAGAACGATCCGATGCCCAGCTCTCGCTTGAGAGCCGGTGGCAACACCTGCCGCGCTTAGGCGCGGCAGCTTCTGATGTTGCTTTAATTTGATCAGATCCTCTTGCTCCGCCCACCCGTGTCTCATTCTTCTCCGCCCTCGAGTGCCGAAGCGTGTTTTGGGGGCGCACCGAGGGGGCACCAAAGTGTGCTTGGCGAAGAAACAGGGACCCTGGGTGTTCCTTCTTACCTTTCCTTGCCTAATCGTGACAGCCTTGTGCTCGGTTTGGTTTTGCACACCGCTGTCGCGATTGGGACGCAGCTGACGCGATGCAGATTTCACGCTCAGCTGCCTCACAGACCTGAGGATTTGAGAAGTAAAAGGGTGACGGGATCTTTTCTCCCGTTCCCGAGCCCTGCCCTCACGGGCGGGATTCGGGACGGGGGGTGTGAATAGAACCCGTATAATACCCTCATATATACTCCTTATCCTCACCTCTCCTGCGCCCGGCCGTTTGGGCTCAGGTATTGGACTAGATCGATCAGACCTTTGATCGTGCAGAAGGAAAATATATCCATCTTTCCCTCCTTTCCTCTACCAGCGGATCAGGGGTTCTGCACCTTTGTACTCTAACCCCATACACATCATCCTCATCGTCTCTCCTCTCTCCTCTCTGGAAACATGTGCTCGGTTTTAGCGCTGGTCTCCTCTATCCCCTGATACTGTCTGGCGGTGCCGCCGCCAATTACCACACGCTGTTTTCCAAAAGGCAGCTTGCCGCATGGCGACTTCCGATCGGAGCGGCCTCGGCCCCTCAGAAATGGTGTTCCCGCTGCCAGCTGCAGCGTTGGCAGCGCGTCAGGATCGGCGCCCTGCCAGACCGGTGCCCTCGCCCCAACACGGGTCACACTTCCGGATCCGCATCACTCGTCGTTGCCCCCTCCTCCTTGCTCCTCCTCCGCCGTCCCCTGCTCCTCGTGCTCCCCCTGCTCCTGCTGTTTCTCCTCCTCCTCCTCTTTCCTTCATCCTCCTCCTGCTCATAATTCTGTTCTCGCCCGCCACCTTCTCCTCAAATGCACAAAGCCCGCCCCTTCTGATTGCTCATCGCACGATGGGTTAACTTGGGGGTCAAGGTCCTCAGGGACACCCCGGTCCACGGATAGAAACGAAATCAACGTAATTGGAAGGGATGGGTGGAAGGCTTAGTATGCCATTTTTGGCACCAGCCAGCGCACGTAGCTTGCCCTCTCCCTCCCTCCCTCCTCTGCCTCACTCCTCCTCCTCCTCCTCCTCCTCCTCCTCTTCCTCCTCCTCTTCCTCCCCTCTGCCGCGCGAGTCGGCGAATTACAACCATCCTGTGGTGTTGGGTCCTCGTTTTGAAGAGGTGGTCCTCGCGTCTCCTCCACTCATCGTCTCCTCCTGTGTTTTACCCCTCGGAGTAGGCGCGTTGTACTTTGAACGGTAATCCCGCTGTGGGTTTTGGGTGCCCCTGGGTCCGCCCGGGGTTCCCCCCCCCGCTCCGTTCCCTCCTCCCCTCCTCCTTGAGGATCGAGGATCGGGAGCTGCCGTTTCGCGGAGCATCGTGGCTCGCGAGGCGAAGGGGAAAGTGCGCGCGCGGCCTGCGGCCCCGCAATATTTGTCTTGTTTTCTTCGCCTGCGATTGCAAGCGGAAAATAGATGACACTATAACTAGTTAGTAATAATTCTAAGGAACACAGCCGACTTCAGAGGCGAGTTGGGGGCATACTCCCAAAAGGGTTTGAATCACGCCCGTAAGCCTGTCCAACCCTATACTCAGTTTGTTGAAGCAGCGCGGCGCACGGCAAATAAGATGGCAAATTCGGGCGAGCTCGAAGCTAGCCTTGAAGCCATCATCTCTGGCGGGCGCTTCGCAAGCAAGGTGATCTTCGATGCGAGCCTGGCTTCACGGCGGCCGGTTAACATATAAAGCCTCTGGAGAACGAACGCAGAGCAGGACAGAAGGGAGCGCACGCGCTACGAGCACCTCGCTGGTAGCCTGGTATTGGGCGGTTGCCAAGGTTCAACGCGGCCGGCCCATGCAGCACAGGGGGCAGAGGAACGTGACGACTGCGACGGCAACGACGGCAACGAGGACCACGCGGGGCGTACGCGTAGCCGGCGGGCCTCGCAAAATGAACGCCCTGGAAATCTAGCGGGCCAAGGACGAGGGCGGGGGGGGCAAGAGAGGAGGGAGGACGGAGAGAGAGAAGAGGGAGGTTATTAGGTTTTCCAGCCATGAGCTCCACGTTGAGGCGATCGTCACGCTGCTGCCCTTGATGCTGACCACGGGACAGGGAAGAGGAGAGAGAGAGAGAGAGAGAGAGAAAAAAAAAAGAGAGAGAGAGAGAGAGAAACAAAAAAAACGAGAGGGCAAGAGGACGGGGAAGCGGAGAGAACGAAGGGGAAGTAGAGGCAAGGGGGAAGCGGATGGGGGGAAAAATTGAACAGGAGGACGAAGAGGGAGGCTGTTAGGTTTGAGCGCCACTCGGCGTTGTTAGGCTGCTGGCAACAAAGGTCAGTAGTATTTGTTTGGGAGTCCAGACGGGCCGTGCTACACCCAACGACGCCACGTGGCCCCGAGCGGAGCCGGAGCCCAGCCCGACGCGACAAGACGCGGAGACAGGTTTCACAACGTACACCCAGCTGCATTGTTTCGTTGACGAAGAAGATGTCCTTGTCCGCGACTTCGCCGGTGAAGCCAGACAGGAAGCGAGGTCGGGGAGAATAACAGGGAAAGGTGAAAGAAGGCAAAGGAGTTCGTGGGAGCACTGACAGCGTAGCCGTGCTGAATTCGCACTACTACACAGTTAGGTCGTGAACAGATTGGTTGTCAGTGGCCGCAGAGCGCTTCACGGACATTTGCGCGATTAGCGAATTAATGTTTGAACGCGTGCCAGAGCATGCGACAACACATTTGACAGGGTCATGAGGCTTTCCTTGTCGAAAGGCATTGTATCAGCGTATTGTTAGGTGCGATACTGTAGTAGCCGAAATCGTACACGAAGTTGGTGGACCAGGATGCGGTCGAAACGGACGGTGGAGTTGCCGACGGCCTACGTTGGGCTCTGGCGGGGACGCGCAACCCGCCTCACCTGCAGCGTGAGGTGTGCGCCCCCGACTCGACCTGCCACTGGTGTTGCTACACCCCGCCGTGCGTGGCAGATCGGACGAGGCGACATAAGAGCGACTCTTGCCAGCACCTACTGTGGCGATGAGATACCATGCACTGCACGCGCCCTCTCCACTGCACGCGCGGGCCCGTCGAATCAGACTCATTGGATACAACACACACACGCAACACACAACACACACATACAACACACACAACACACACACACACACACATACAACACACACAACACACAACACACACACACACACCACAAACACAACACACACACACACCATGCTTCCTGGCCCTGTAGGGGGCTACACCGAATTCCCCAGACTCCACACGCGTCTCCCCCACCCAATCCAGGGTTTCACGGCCCCATAGGTAGCTCCACCGAAGGCCACAGTGGCCGCGGCCACGTGTTTCTCTCCACCTAGTCCAGCGCTTCGTGGCCCCATAAAAGGGCTCCACTGAAGGCTCCAGTGGCCGTGGCCGCGTGCACCGAAGACTCCATTGTCGACGTTCGCATGCGGACCCTGTTCCAATTTCGGCGCATCCCTCACACGTTGCGTGGCTCTATATTGAGCGCCACCTAAGGCCCCAATGGCACTTCTCGCGTGCGCTCCCCACCACCATTTCGGCACACCCCTCTCGCGCTACGTGGCCTCATAGGGAACTCCACCGAAAGTGGTAACCACAAAGTGGTAATCAGAATTGCATTTGTTTGGGTCCTTCGCCAGGATTATTAGTTTTAGCCCGTCCTTTCGGAGTATTGGGCTCATGTGGCCAAGAACTCGTACAATGGATCGTTCGAGCAGCACCATCAACATCATCATCATACTACATAGTTTACCTCATGTGTCCATCGGCCCCCTCGCCTGAATGCTTCCGCGCCCTTGCAGAATGCTGTGTCTGTAACCCCTTTCGCTCAAGCTTTGTCCGGTCCAGGCTCCGAGCAGTGCATGGCAGGATTGCTGCCAGGCGCCCTGGCCGGGCTGGCGCACGTGGCCGGGCAGGCGAGCCTCGTCTGGCTCTCGCGCTGCCCGTCGGTGCCGGCCTGCCCGCCCTGCCCCCAGTGCCCAGCATGCCATGGGGCCCCGCCCAACCCGCCCGCGCCGCTGTCCAGCGGCGGGCTTGGGGCCTGGGCGCTGCTGCTCTGCGCGGGGTGTTTTATCTTCACCGGCTTGGCGCTGGGCGCGTGGCTGACGCCGACGCGGGTGGTGGTGCAGTCGGCGCCGCATGATGGTGGAGCTCAGCCAGCGGTTGAAGGTGTGGGCGTTCGTGTTGTACAACGACGGAGCCCCGCCTCGATTATGGCACCAACGGCGAGTCTTGGGAGTGGTGGAGTCGTCGGAGGCTAACGTGCTGGTGTGCACGCCGGACAGCGACGTCTACAGCGAGATGCTGCTGGACCTCGACAGCCAGCAGGACGTGGCGGCCGTGCGGTTCTCAGACCGCCGATGGCCCCCTCCTGGCGGCGTCCCTCGGGCGGAGTGCTACCGCTTCAGGAACGACCTGGCGCCGGCGGATTTGGCGGCTCGGGAGGCCGACGCCGTGGCGCCGGCGAACGAGATCTTCGTGGCGAGGGAGAGAGCCAGCGGCCGCCCTGCGGTGCCTCCTCCAGGCGGCGCCCCGAAGCTGCTGGCAGAGGTCTTGGCCGAGGGCGCAGCAGCCCCGGCGGGCCCGCCGCCCGCGGGAGGGCCTGAGGAGGAGGGGCCAGCCGCGCCGCCAGTCTCGGACGCGCGCATCCTAGACTTGCAGATGGTGGAGGTGCCTGAGGGAACGCCCCTGGCCCGCCGTCGGCGCCCGTGGCGTGACGTGGTGACGATGTTCTCGGTTTTTGCAGTTCAGCGACTGGCCGATTCCAGGTCCAAGGACGGTGGCCTGGTGTGCGGCCTTCATCAACAGGCCAGGCGGTGGTCCCACCGACCACCACTTGTTCTTCAAGCAGGTCTACGGGCTCACGAAGACCGGCTGGGGCGTGGACGCCCACGGGGTGATCCTTCGGACGTTGGAGGACGCCGGCTGCTACGACGGCCTCGACGTTGCCAACGCGGCGGCCTTGGAGGTGGCGATGCGCCTCTCGCAGCTCGTGGAGTACGTCTGCGCCCGGGGCGCCGCCGGCAGCGGCAAGGGCAAGGGCAAGCAGGGTGGCCTCCAGGAGCGAGCCGGCCTCGTGCACGAGGCGTCGGTGTTCCTGGGCACCCATCGCGACACGGGCGAGGCGATGATTGCCCCGGACCTCCTCGACTACGTCGCGAGGGAGGTGGAGAGGGACGCGTCGGTCATGAAGCAGGTCAGGAGGGCGAGAGAGGAGCGTCGCTTGCTCTCCTCGCAGCAGCAGCCGGGGCGGGCCCCGAGGGGCCAGCAGGAGCAAGGGCGATGCAGGCTGGCCGGGCGGCGGAGGGCCCCGACCGCCGCCCAGCGTCTTCGAGGAGTTTTCGAGCGTGCGCGCCCGGGGCGATAGCCCCCAGCGCGACATCCTGCCCATCCCTCTCGAGGCCCTCGCCACCGAGAAGGGTGCTAATTCGGTGTCACCTTGTCGTTCAATGCTTCGGCGAGTTCAACGTCGGCCCCACTTGCAGTCCGGGACGGCGGAGACCATCGCCGCCCTCAACCACCTCGACTGCGGCGCTGGCGAGCCGAGGGAGGATCGAGCTTCCCGCCTGACGGCTGCTCAGGCCGAGCGCGTGTCTCGGGCCCGCGAGGCCCGGTCGCACCTCGGCCCGCCGCCGCCCGACATGGAGCCCCCGGGAGCCTTGGACGAGCTCTGGGGATCGCGGCGATACGATGGCAAGCCGTCTGTCGTCGCGCCGTTCGACGCATCTCGCGCCCCTACCCGCCGGCTGCGAGCCCGTCGACTTGGAGTCAGCTGGGGCGCGGCGGGCAGATTCATCGTCGACCGCATGAGAGAGAAGCAAGAGAGCAAGCGGAGGTCAAGAGGTTGGAGGCGGGCGCCAGTCGCCCGCATTGGGACCCTGTACTTCGCCAGCGGCCGCGAGTCTACACTGCCTTCCTTCGCCGTGCCGAGGCCGCGGGGCTCATCGAGTACCGGCGCTCGGCGGGGGCGGAGGTTGGCGTCTTCTCGGCTTGGAAGAAGTCGGGGGAACAGAGAGTGATCATGGATGCAAGGCTCGCGAACTGCGTGTTCGACGAGCCCGACTCCGCGGAGCTCGCCACGGGCCGGGCCTTCAGCGCGGCGCGTGCGGACGAGGGGCCGCCCATCGTCGTCGGGGGCGTCGACATCCAGGTCGCCTTCTGCGCGATGCTGCCGCCGAGCGACCTCCGCGCGCACTTCGGCTTGGCTCCTGCGCGGGCTGGCATGGTTAACGCGACGAGCGTCGAGGGCAAGGCCGCGCGCGCAGGACCGCGTCGCGCCGGTGCTGAGGGCCCCCGCCGACGGGCTGGGCGCAAGCCCTCTGGGCTTGCCAGACGCTGCACCGGGCCATCATCGACAGCTCGACGACGATGGGCGATGGCGATCGGCTTCGTGACTCTGCGCCGCCGCCACCCCTGGCCCCAGGCCTGCGCGCGGAGCACGTGGACAATTTCATCTCGCTGAGCCAGGGCGCGGGGGAGGTGAAGGATCGCGCCCCGTCCGCCACCCGGGCGCTGCAGGAGGCCAGGCTGCCCGCGCACGCGCCGAGCTGGGGGGCTGGCGGCGAGACGCTGAATAGGCGTTTCTCGGACCTCGAGGCCGCCGTGGAGGTGGCGCCGCGGTCAGCCCGGCGTCTCCGGATGGGCCTGCTGGCTCTGGCCGATAGGAAGTTCGTCAGCGGCCGCGAGTTGTCGAGCGTGATCGGCCACTACACCTTTCGAGCCCTGATTCGCAGGGAGTTCCTGCGCGCCCTCTCGACGAGTTACGCGCACGTCGAAGTCTTGAAGGACAGGTCAGGCCGGCTCTGAGACAGTGCGCGGCAGGAGCTGCGCTGGGCTGCCGCGCTGGCGCCCCTGGCACGGCGGCGGCCGGGCGCCCTCTGGGGCCCGCGGCCCACCCTTTTCGACGCCTCCGCGCGGGGCAGGGGCGCCATGCAGAAGCGCGTGCCGGAGGAGTGGCTGGCGGGGGCCGCCCAGTTCAACGAGCGGCGGCGCTTCTCACGGTCTGGGGAGGGCTCGGCGGCTGCTCGCGGAGACCTGGAAGTCTCTGATCTCAGAGTTTTTCGGCGCCGCGCCCCGCGCGTGCCTCGACCCATGTGGGGGGGGGGCCCGGGAAAGAGTCCCATCATCCCCATGGGATCGTCAGGAAGCACAGGTCGTCCTGGAGGGCAGAGCGGGGGCGTGGGCTTTGAACGCACATACTACGAGATCGAAAGGCCATCGGAAGGCGCCGCGCGATGTTGCCGGGCGCCATGTCGTTCATCCCTGCCGCCTCCAAGGGCCGCTCATCGGCTTAAGGCGCGGGCCCCGCGGTAAGAAAGTGGGCCGCCCTCTGTTTGATCGGCCCCGTGTCCGCTTACCTCCGACGGGCCCCCTCCGAGGGGAGCGCAGCCGACGACAGCTCCCGGGGCGGCCCGCTGTGCAGCGCGGAGGCCGCGCGCGGCCCGGTTGGGCGCGACGCTGCCGCGGCCGCCCGGCGTCGCGAAGACGATCATGGGCGGGGCGCCGAAGCCCGCGGACACGACCACCATGCCGAAGGCGACGCTGCCGAGCCGGCCGACCCACCCGACCACGGGGGCGCGGGCTTCAGCGCCAGGCCGGATGCCGTGGCGGCCGGGGCCCAGTGCGGGCCTTTCGGCTCCGCGCAAGCTGCGCCGAGGCGCGGGCGCGGGGGCGGCCCCCTGGCCGGTCGCGGCGACGGACGCTCGCGCGCCGAGCAGGGGGGCCTCGCAGGCCGAGCTGGAGCCGGACGCGCAGGAAGCGGAGGAGGCTGGAGAAGTACGGCAGCCAGAGAACAGACGCCAGCGCTCTGCCGAGCTTCCTGGAGCGCCGCACCGCGCGGCCCCGCGCGGAGGCCAACCACCGCAACCGGGTGGCCGTCTTCGAGCGCTGGGCACGGGCGCCAAGGATGCCGGTGGAGCCGGCGTCGGCACTCGACGCGGCAGCGGCGGCGGCATGGATGAACGGGCAGTTCTTCGAGGGCAGCGGGCTGGGGAGCGGCAGCTACCCCCTGGCGGCCCTGGGACACCTGCGCCCAGAGTTCACGCGTGGGGCGCCCGAGCTGGCGCGGAGCCACGCCTCCAAGAGGGGTTGGCGGCTGTTGGCTCCAGCTAAGTCCCGGCTGCTGGTCCCGCTTCCAGCGGCCGCTATCACGGCCAACGCGCTGGCGCTCGAGGGGGAGCTGCAGGTGGCGAGCGCGGCGATGGTGGCCTTCGCGTTCATCCTCAGGCCCGCCGATCGAGGCGATGCGCATCCGGGTCCTGGACGTGGCGCCTCCACCCCGCGAGGGCGGGCCGGTCGAAGCCGCAAGTCGCTGGTGCTCCACCTCCTCGAGCAGGGGGCGAGCTCGAAGACGGGGGCGCACGACGAGTCGCTTTTGCTCGACAAACCGGAGTTCGCCTGGCTGGGGAGCGTGCTGGGCCTCCTCAGGCAGGAGGCAAAGGGGGGGTACCTGTTCGGGTTCAGCTACGCCGACTGGGCCCAGAGCATCGCCGACGCGGGCCGCCGGCTGCGCCTCGGAAGCCCGGGGCCACCCGCGCACGGGGGGGCGCCCCGCGAGGCGCTCACCGGGTTTCGCGACGCGGCGGGGCTGATGCAGCGGGCAGCGGGGGCGCCGGAGCAGCGACGCGTCGGCCCGCAGGCGCGCCAAGGGGGGCCAGGTCAACCAGGCGCTGGCCTCGCTCAGCGCTGCGATGCGAAGGCACGGCGCCGACTGCGAGGCAAGGGTTGGCCGCCTCCTCTCGAGGTGATCGCGCGCCGCTGCCGCCGCCGAGCGCAGCGGCATAGCCCTGGAGATCTTCTCGGGCTCCGGTCGCCTTTCCCGCAGCTGGCGGAGGCACCAGCGGCTGGCGAGCGCGCCCATCTACGAGATCGACATCCGCCACCACCAGACGCACGACCTCACAGTGCGGAAGCGCCAGCGGATCATCAGGGGCCTCATCCAGCACGGCTTGGCGCGGGCGGTCTGGCTGGGCGCGCCGTGCAACGCCTTCTCGCAGGCCCGAGAATCGGGCCCCCCAGGGCCGCCGCCCCTGCGGACCGCGGAGTTCCCGACCGGACCCCCCAACATGAAGCCGCACGATCAGCAGGAGCTGGGGGTGGGCAACGCGCCGGCCGCCTTCGCCGCCCGCGCGATGGACGAGCGCCGGCGGCGGAACGCGCCAGCGGTGCTCGAGAACCCCTGGGCGAGCCGGCTCTTCCAGCAGCCCTGTCTTCTGAGACTGCCGAAGGGCGTGCTGCGGACGGCGGTCGCCGAGTACTGCCAGGACGGCACGCGCTGGAGGAAGCGGACGCAGCTCTGGCGCTACAACATCGACCTGAGTTGCGTCGGGCGCCTCTGCTCCGGCCGTGGGATCTGCTCCCGCGCGAAGCAGCCGCGCGTGACCATGCGCGGGAAGCAGGCCGGGACCTTCGTCACAGCGGCGGCTGAGCCTTACCCACGGCCGCTGTGCAATCGCCTCGCCCAGGCTTTCGCGGACGCTCTTGCGGCCAAGAGAATGAAAGATATGTCTAGCATGTTGGATTCGGCTTGACAGCCTGGAGCCAGTTTGGGCAAGCGAACCCGATGATGTTTGGAGAGCTGGGCACAGATAATTTTTCGCAGAGTGACGCTCGCTGCTGACTGGCGGCGCGCGTTCCTGGCCCGTCTCGCCGCCTGCGCAGAGCGCGCCCCAGATGTCTGGCCCGGAGGGGCACTGAGAGAAAATTCAGGGATCTCGGTCATCGTCTTTGCTGGCAGCCGGGAGCGAGGGGAAGCGCGGGATACTGCATAGTTTACCTCATGTACGTGTCCATCGGCCCCCTCGCCTGAATGCTGCCGCGCCGTTGCAGAATGCTGTGTCTGTAACCCCTTTCGCTCAAGCTTCCCCTTGGCTTCGATTGCGTCTGCCTCCCCTGTACTTCCCGCTTGGTCTGCAGGTTCACACTGGAGAGCTGGGCCCAGAGAGTTTGTCCTAGAGTGACGCTCGCTGCTGACCGGCGGCGCGCGTTCCTGGCCCGTCTCGCCGCCTGTGCAGAGCGGGCCCCAGATGTCCGGCCCGGAGGGGCACTGAAAGAGAAAATTCCGGGATCTCGGTCATCGTCTTTGCTGGCAGCAGGGAGCGAAGGGAAGCGTGGGATCACCATCATCATCATCATCATCATCATCACCATCATCATCAGCATCATCATCAACAACAACAACAGCAGCAGCATCATCATCGCCATTACCATCCTCGCGGCCTCCAGCGACCTCCAGGAGTCTCCAGATACTTCCGGATATCTACGACAGGTTCGCGCCGCTCCGATGTGTCAGCAACGCGAGTGTGGGCGCAAAGATGAGTTCGAACATTCGGGAGACCTCTGAGAGCGGAAAGCGCTCAAGACTGAGCGCAGTGTACGCGGTGCCAGAAACAAATGGTCCCGTGTCGTCCAAGCATGAGCATGTTAGATCCACCAGCGCCGACCAGTTCCCAGGCAATTGCCGCGCTTCGGCCCATCCTGCCCAGGAAGGCGTATACAGTCGACCCGCATAGTAAAGATGAGCGACATTTTCGAGGTTGCCTTTGCATCTGTGCCCCTTCGGCCCATCCTTATAGCGACTTTCGCTGGCCCGTCTCGTTCAAAAAAACGTTCACCGTGGCCGCCAAGGCTTTTGCATCCTTACCGCGCATCCTTACTATACGGGTTGACTGTGTACCAGGTCACCCGATTGGGCGCAAAGGTAGCCGCGATGTTGCGCTTCGCGGTCTGGGCCAGAGAGGCGCCCTTTTCTCCATGTCGGGCACCGACCCCGAGAGACCACCTGGGCGACGCAAAAAAAACAGGGTCGTATGCGCCGACATTGGCGCGTAAGCTGCCCGCGTCAGCTCGCGCGTAAGCGCCCTCGTTTCCAATGTGGCGTGCCGCGCCGGCGGCCCGCGTAAGTCACGGCGTAAGGTCGCTACGTCATCTCGCGGAAGGCCTGTTTTTGATCGTCGCTCACCTGTCCACTCAAGCACCGACACCGGCAATAAGGCGGCGTCTGCGTCACTCTGGCCAGGAAGCCGTATCCACGCGTCCCAGGCCCGTGGATGAGTAAGACCAGCCGCACGAAAGGTCCCCCTTGCCCAGGGTCACACTTGCGTGCAGCCGAGCCAAGACCGGTGCCAGTGTAGAGTCGGCGTCGCCCTGGAAGGGCGTCATGCTGTGCAACCGGCCCTCGGACTCAGCCAACAAGCCGGCCGCCAGCGGAGCCGACGGCACCATGCCCTTCAAGACCACATGCTCGCACACGGAGCGCGAGCAGCTCGGCCTCGCCCCGTGCCGGAACTTCGAGCCCGCCGTGAAGAAGCGGGGGCCGTCCGCAGCGTTGCGGCGGCACGTGGAGTGGCTGAAGGAGCTCCAGAGCGAGATGCGCGAGGAGCGTGAGCAGTTCGAGATTGAGGACAAAGACAAGGAGGTCCGCAAGCAGAAGATGAAGGCCGGCATCGAGAAGCACCGGAGCGCCGTGAAGGAGATGCTGGCCGCCCGGAGCAAGTTGATGGACGAAGAGCAAAGGGCCGTTGACAAGTTGAAGCGGGAGCAGCGCGAGAGCACTAAGAAGCCCGCCGTCAAGCCGCTGTGGGCGATGACCGAGACGGAGAAGGACGAGTTCGAGGAGGAGGCGGCCGACGACCTCATCAATTTCGCTGAGGGCCTGGACTTCGAGAAGTTCGTGGGTGACCTGGAGTTCCGCCAGGGCCTCGAGGCGCTCAAAGACCGCACCGGGAAGCTAAAGAAGGAGCAGGAGGCCTTCAAGGAATCGCTGGTGCGCGATTTCAATGTGGCGCACGAGGAGGAGCAGAGCACCGAGCCTGGCAGCCCCCGCAACCTTGAGGACGGAATCGACGGCTCCAGCATCGCTGGCAGCGACGCGGTCAGCGCCACCTCGAGCCGGAGGCGGGCCCGCGCCGCGGCCCGCGCCAACCTCGACGGGAAGGCGGAGTGGGACAACTCTACCAACGCTGGGGACGGGCCCGTGGTGGACGAGAGGGTAAGGGACGAGGCCACCATGGTCCTGGAGTCCAACTCGCAGATGCGTGCTGTTCACTCCCAGGCCTCCGTGCAGAAGATGATACAGAAGGTCAGGGCACAGCAGCCCCTCTCGCTGCGGGAGCAGATGGAGCAGGACGTCAAAGGAAAAGCCGATGCCCTTCTCTCTCGTTCGCCTTTTTGGGGCCTCCTCTGGGGTGAACGGCAGGTGCGCGCCGCGTCGACGCGGCGGCGATCCCAGCGCGGGGGCTCATTATTCAACGCCGTCAGTGGCCTGCCATTTGTCGCTGCGAAATCGGAAAGCACTGATCGCTCCAGGTTGAACGATCCTCGCGGTGTCAGAAACCACTGCCCACCGTAATGGTATTGGCATTGCTTTGCTCTGCCAGGACGGCCAAGTGGCGGCCCCGATGGTCGTCGCCTCCGAGGACACGCTGGCGCGGCAGCAGAAGCAGGTCAACCCTTCCCAGCTGCCCTACCTATACCGGTCGCCGGCGGTGTGAGGGGGCCATCTTCGGCGATTTGGATCCGTCACGCGATGCGAATCGGAGGAGGAGTAGGAGGAGGATAATATAAAGAGAAGGAAGAGGAGGGGGATCTAGTGGAGAGGGGGAACTTCGCATCACGTGACGAATTCCCTCTTCCTACATCTCTCTCATCCTGCATCGGAAAACGAAAGCATAAACTGTCGGAGGACCGCGCAGATATCTCGGGCCATCGCTGGGTCCCTGCTGGCGGCGCCGGCCACTAGCGCGCTTCGCGCGCAAGGGGAGGTTGGTGCAGCGCTGGCCTGATAAATCTGCGTGGACATCCGAAAGTTGATGACGTCTACGGTCTACGGTCAGGAACTCTGGCGCAGCGTGTCGCTCCGTTGGTTCTGGCCCACCGTGGATCGGCGCGGCACGCTATCCACATCCCCATTTACCAAGCGTCAACGCCTCGAGCTGCTCCCAGCAGAGCGACGCGCTATCCGCTCGAAGGGTACAGCGTGTCGCTAGGGCTGCCGCCACCGCGACACGCCAAGTAAAAGTTGCAGACCGATTTATGGTTATGCCATCTCGCGTAGCTCTACCCTTCGCCACAAGTCGGCGGCGAGCGAGGGGGGAAGTGAGAAGGGGTATTCCTTCTCAGACGGCTCGGAAGTCCCCCGGCCTTCTGAGAAGTTTTCTAAGCCCTCCCCGAAGACACAGAAAACGTCTCAGAAGGTGCGAGGGCCTCTGAGAAGCCCCGCCGCCCCTCTGAGAAGCCCCGCCGCCTCCTGAGAAGGCCTTCTGCTTCTCAGTTCCCCCCCTAGCTCGCCGCCAAACAATCCCCCCCTGGATCCGCTCCCGAGCGGCTGGAGCCGCCGACGGGGCTGCGGTGGCCGAGCCGGTACCGTGGGGCTCCCGTGGTCCGCCCGCCGTGCTCGGGCGGGGCAGGTGCGGCGCCGGGGGAGCGCCAGCGCACACACAGAAGGCGGAGGGCGGGTCGAGGAGGGTCTTGGCATCGCTCGGACGCGTGCACGTTTCAGGTATAGCCAGGACCCCAGGTGAGGGGACCCGGTTAGCAGTAGGGCCCCGGAGCCCCTAAATTGGCCAGAATCATTAAACCGGGTGTGCCGCAGTTGTTTTTTTCGGGTCACGGCAGTTCCGGTTAGTGGAATGGGGCGGGGGGGGCATCCCCCAGTACATATCACGAAACCAGATCCCACTAAACCCAGTTCTGCCAACGCCCGAATTTTGTCCTCGGCGAGGACCATGGAGGAGCATTTTGGATGATGTAGCGAAAGAAGCACGCACGGAATCGAGAAATACATGAGGAATGGACGTCCGAGCGATGGCGAGCGGGCGGTGGTCGGTTGGCGGAGGCGGGCGAGCGACTGCCGGGTTGCGGATCAGCCCCTCCGGGGAATTCCGCGCGGGGCTCAGGCGGGGACCAATCGATCTAGAGCGTCCCGGAACGCTCTCAGAGCGTTCTGGAGCTCTCTGATAGGGCCGCGGCGCCCAACACGGTGGGGGTGTTGGTTAAGGAATGTGCCCAGGAGGCTTCAGACCCTGGGTGATTCCTTCTTTCATGAGGGCGGCGGTGATATCCATGGCCAGTCCACGATTGGAGCCCCACTGGTTTCCAGACCGTGGATTCCTTAGTCGAAAGGTCTCGTGCCCAATGCCCCCACCGTACATCCTCCAGACCCGCCGGATCTCAGAGATCCCCGATGCGTCCCAGTCCGATGGTGTCCCTGTCCTGGCTTCGTCTGAGAATCGGCGCACTTCGCCGCTGCCCCGCGCCGCGCACGCACGCGCGGATGATGGACTGACGTGGCGCCAGCGCGCGCGCTTGCGCGCGCCGTAGCCTAAGCTCTTCCTCCCTTTCTCGAGGGCGTAATTACAGAACCCCCACCCTGGTACGTCGATTAGTGAATTGTCCGTTTTGGGTTCTCGAGGGCACCGCGGCCGTCATTCTCCAGGCTTGCGCCCGCCAGGTTTGGGCCCGAGGTCGTTTTCACTAAACCACGTTTTAGTAAGGGGGTTCTGTCCATCCCCGATTTTCTTATAGGAGGAAAGAACGAAACCGATACCCTTCTCCCGTCTGCGCCTCTTTGGGCCTCCTGGGGGGCCCTCGTCGCTGCAGCTGGATTCGCGTCGGAGTTCTGGTCAGAACACCCCCAGGGAGAAACCCGTAGAGAGGCGGTATCGGTAATACCTTTTTGGTCCCCGTCCTTCCACATCCCTAACCTCATCCTCCCCCCTTGTCCCTCTCGCTACTTGTACTGACCTTTCCGAGGGAAACTCTGGTCGCCGAAGGCGTCCGACGCACGCGCGTTGGTCTGGGCCAGCATGCGTGGCGAGAACTTGGAGCGAATGCGCCGGAAAACGCGTGCAGGGCAACCATCCAGAAAGAGTCTTCCTCCCCCTTCTCCTCCTCCTCCTCCTCCTCCTCCTCCTCCTCCTCCTCCTCCTCCTCCTCCTCCTCCTCCTCCTCCTCCTCCTCCTCCTCCTTCCTGCTCCTCCTTCCTCCTCCTCCTCCTCCTCCTCCTCCTCCTTCCTGCTCCTCCTCTTCCTTCCGTAGCCATTTTGGCTCAAGGCTTCGGCTCGCGAGGGGGAGGACTCCCCCCCGTGGGTGCTTGCCTGGCACGCGAGGGGGGCGTCCCCCCCCCATCGCGCGCTGGGGCCAGCGCCCACGGCGCCGCCACCGCGGGAGGCGGCGGCGCACCACAGGGCGCGTTCGCGCCGCGCGGAGGACCGCGCCCTCCTCCTCGCCTGGTCTGGCAGGCCCTCGCCCGCGCTGCAGGGGCGCCTGTGGCGAGCGGCGAGGCGGCTGGAGGAGCAGCACAGCTCTTCGCCAGGTAGGATGGCGCCTGGCCCCCCCCCCCCAGTTGCCGGTGCTGCGAGGTCCCAAAACGCCGTTCTGGGGCTGCTCCTGCGGCAAGGCGAACAACTGGGCGTCCCGCATAACGTGTTCCTGCGGGAAGTCGGCTCCGCAGCGCGTGGTCGATGCTGCCGAGTTGGCGGATCAGGACCTTCGTGTCGAAGAAGACCAACGACGTCCTGCAAGGGCGGGTGCTGCTACCTCAGGACAGATGGTACGCAAGCTCGCCCCGTGGTCCAAGGAGTACGTCGGCCTCGGGGAGCAGATGCGGGCGCTCGCGCAGTAGGTGGCCCAGTTCGCTAAGAAGACTTCGGCACCTTGGCACGGGAACAGCTCCGCCCAAGCCGAGTGTGCCGTCCAAGGGGGAGCAGGACGGCGACGAGTCCAGCCTCCACCAGCGGACCGCCCTGCAGGAGAAGATCAACTACCACGAGAAGGACCTCAAGAAGTGCAGCACGGTGGAGAAGGACGGAAGGCCACTGCACCTTCTTCACGAACGTGCGCTCGAGGACTTACAACAGCAAGCACGGACACTTCGCACCCCACGTGCTGCGCACAAAGCCACGACGCAGAAGCTGGCGAAGTGCAGGCAGCAGCTGGACAGGTACGAAAGCGACCTCAAGAGCTTACACGAGCAGCTCGCGAGTGTCACCGAGAAGATCCAGGAGAAGCAGGAGGCCATCACGGCAAAGCGCGCCGAAGTGGAGGTCTTCATGCTGGAATCGGATAAGCAGGAGCGTGCGTTACTGGAAGCGCGAGGTGAACAGCCGACGGCGAAGACGAAGCTGGCCAGCTTCGCGGCGGAATACATCGTCGAGTTCGACTCCGACGGTGAGATTTTCCAAACTCGTGAGGCGAAAGAGGCGCTGGCGGCGTTCAAGGCCAGCCCCCGCTTCAGGAAGACTAGGGAAGCCTTGTGCAAGAAGGTCGAAGGGAAGCTGGCCTCGGCGGCTGCAGCTACTCCCGTTCCTGAACATGGCGATGATGACGATGAGCAACCTTGCAGGAAGCAGGATGCACTGGCCCAGTGGACGAGGATCACTTCCAAGGTCGAGCTGAAAAGCTCGGAGCAGGAGAGGTCCAGTTCGGGGCCCTGGTCAAGCAGGACGTTGAGCAGCTCTGGGCGCGACGCCAAGCACCGCAGGACTGCAGACGGGCCTGCGCGCACAGGTGGCTGTTCTGGTGGGCGACGCTCGTCCGCGGGTCAGCGGGCTTCGTCTGCATCGCCCCCGCTCACTACTCCAGGAGATTCCCGAGCTGCTCAAGACGACGCACACCTTCGAGACGTTCAATTCGAACCACGGTAAGACGACCCAGCAGCGACGGCTTCGACGGTCTACAACAATGGTCAGCTTGGCACAAGAGAGCGGGCATGCCATTGGCGACTGCGAGAGTCTGGGCTCGTGGCCCGCAGCGCACGGGTGGCAATGCCTAACTGCACCAGGCGAGGCGGCTTCAGAACACTTACCGTCAGCAGGGATTGCAGTCTTCGCTCGGGAAGGAGTCGGGCGTCGAGGACCAACTTGCCCAAGTGAAGCCCCGCAGCGCCGCGTAGGAGACGCGAATGCTGGGGTCGCCTACGGCGCGGAGCTGGCGGCAGGTAGAGCGGAGCATGCGGTCGTGGAGCTGCCGCGTTGGCCGCCCATCGGCGCCCTCGACATCCACCTGCGCGCGGCGGAGAGCATGAGCATGCGCAGCGCGAAGATTCCCGCGACGGCGGGTCTCGCCATGGCGGGGCAGCGTTAGCCCAGCATCGTGGGCGGCGACTGGAAGGTGGATTCACGGGTGGCGCGCGATGCTGGCGGTGCCTCGTGCATGCGCAGGTGGAGTTGGCGGTGCCGCGCCACCCTGCTCACAGGGCGGCATCGAGCCTCACCGCGCTGAACTACTTCGGGCTCTCAACAGGGGGCCATGGATACGCCGCTGGCTACGCGCAGCGCGGTACCTGGACGGATTGCGAAACCACGCCGGCCAGGGCAGCTGCAATTCGCGGCGGGGGGCAGCAAGGCACGGCATCTCACGCGCGCTGGGGGGGGCGAAGCTCACTTCCCAGGTGGTGCACGGCCCTTTCTCGGAGCAGGATACCTCGCTCACTGGGGCGAGGATTTGCAGCGGGGGCCCCACGCATGGCCAAGGAGAAGACGGCGACGGTAGCGTGGCGTTTCCTATCTGAGGCGTGGGGTACATGGGCCGTTCGAGCTGCGATGCGTATTAGACACCTCGCCAGCGCTGACGTCCAGGCTAGTTCCCATGCTCGCTCGCTGCAACCACAGTGGGTAGAGCGTTCTCATGAGAGTGTGTCCAATGAGGAGGCGCGGGCTATTGCCGATGGCTGGAGGTGGCTCCAACACTGCATGCATGGGCTGGTCACTGCGAAAAATGGAGCTCGAGATGCTGCGGGGCGACCCACCCACGATGATGAGGTGCAGGGCTTCCTTACTGTAGAGCACGTTGGGCATGATATCAGCGCGCGATTTGACTCCTCGGCGCAGCAGGCAAGGTGGTTTGTCCAAAGGGCGTGCGCACGCCATGACATCACCCACCTCTTGGAGGATCTGGATGGGGACATCAACCATGCCGTGCAGCTTGTCAACAAAGATTTCAACCGACGGTGGAAGGGATGGTGCGACGGTGCCTGCGCTGGAGGCGCATGCAAGTTCCATCGCCTCACCCGAGTCAGAAGCTCGCGGGCGCCTACGACAGCGAATGCTTGCGAGCATGGCGTCTCAGGACACCCGCATTACATCGCGAAGGACATGGGGGACAAGCATGCAGCACTTTGGAGGGCTACTACGGCAGCCCCAGAGGCGAGGATCCCGGACCGATCCACCCTACATCGCCCGATACCAGCGGGCACCAAAATGGCCTTCGATTCCTTCAGCGCGAAGTCCCCCAGCGGCCTCGACGGCTTCCACCCCGCCCACCCGCGGCACCTGAGCGACGACGCACTGGAAGCTTTGCGTGGCACCATGTTGGCGCGCAAAGCACTTGGACCCTTCCCGACACAGCTCGCGTGGACGGTGATGCCGATGTTACCCAAGGCAGCAGGTGGACACAGGCTGATAGCATCGCACTCAATGGCATGCCGAGTACGGCAGCGCCTGCTGAAGCCAGCACTGCCACATGTACAGCAGCCGTTGGCGCGTTCACTTCTTGGGGCGCGGCGAATAACGAGGGTTCGCTTGACAGCGCCTGGGCCCTGGCTGCGGACGCGGAGCAGAATGCATCCATGGGGCGCTACGCAGCCACTATCATCGCAGACTACAGGGTGCACTACGAGACCATCTTCCCGGATGAAGCTCGAGATAAGGCGGTGCGACTGGGCATGCCCGTGCCCGCGACGAAGGTGATCTACACCCAATGATAAGGGCCGCGAATCGTGCGTCTTCGCCAACACCATGGAACGCAACTTCGGCATGCGCATGATGGGGGCGGCTATGCTGACGTGGTCACCAAGGCGCATGCTCTAGAGCAGTACGATCAGCACGTCACCCCCCGCCCCCTGGCGAGGTTCTCATCCTACATCGACGACGCCCCGCCTGGCGTCAACGGCGACGCAAGGGGCATCGCGAATCCAGGAAGGGCAGCGCGCGCTGGGAAAGACTTCTTCGCCACTTCCAAGCGCTTGGGAGCGCTACTCAATGAGAAGGTGGTGGTCGTCGCCAGTTCAGTCAGCATCAGCAGGGAAGTCGCCGAGCAGCTGGGCCTAGTGCTCAACGTGAACCAGAGGAGGGCCACCTACCTGGGCACTAACTACACAGGCGGACGACGACGGCTGGCCAAGCACATGAGACGGAAGCACCAAGACAGATTGCGAGTTCGTCGACTTCGCCTGAAAATGCATGGGCGCTACCGACGACGACTCCTTGGGCAACGGACTCATAGGAATGGTAAGGTACACCGCGCAGGAGCTCGACCAGCAGCTACTGATGCGGAACTACACAGACTACGGCGCGACTGCGGGAGTTGCCTCAAGCCGCGCCATGGGCGGGGTCTCCGCAACTGCGAAGCTGGCACTGCTTGGGGACCCCACGGTCGCGACAGCGATGGCTCCAGCAACCCAGCGGTCTCGCATGGTCTGGACAGCTGCATCGCAGCCGCAGCAGTCTTCCGTTCCACTCGCACTACTCACTACATGGTGGCGGCGAGCAGTGGAGCTGCCAGGGCTGCGCAGCAGCTGGGGCAATGCCAGACGGCCGCTGCCGCGCGCAGCGCTTTCCATCCAGCGAGCAGGGTGGATGCCGAAGACGGGGCTGCTATGGGTCAACCACCGAGGAGATGACGTGAAAGTAGATCAGCTAACGCCAGGCATTTTGCTCGCGATGCTGCAGCAAGGGGCCCAATGACAGCATGGGAAGGCGCTTGCCAGCAAGATGGTGCTCGGCGACGCAACGAGGGTGACATTCTATGTCTTAGCGTCCATGATCTCGGCCAAGAGCAAGCGATACACGGCTCACCAGAAGTTCTGCTTGATGAGTGTAGCCCGTGGTGGAATCTGGACCCAGCGGCGGGCCCAGCTCGCAGGAAACCGGCCCGATGGGAAATGCCAATGCGGAGCTGAAGATGCATTTCCCCATCGTCTCGTTGACTGCGCGCGGCCTGAGGCGCAGCAAGCACGAGCAGAAACTCAGGTTCCAGCGGCTTTCCTCGATCAGATTCGTCGGCGAGGAGATGAGCCAGGTTTCACGCAGGGGGGGCCCGCCTATGCTCCCTCAGCCGCCCCGCCCCTGGACCTCGGAGTCAGATGGGAGGTCATCGATGCCCGCGGCATCGTCAAGGATGCCGCCCCTTAGCAGATGGCCCAGGATGTCCTTGCAGCTGAGGATGCGCGCATGGAAGTTGCCATCGATGGATCCTGCACCAATCCACCAGTCTGTGAATTCCAGCGAGCTGGATGGAGCGTCGCGATCTTGGACCCGCGATCCAGCACGCCCTCGTGCTCCATGCATGCTCCCGCCCCCGCCTCGCTGCCGCAGTCGTCGGCCATGGGCGAGCACTTGAGCGCAGCTTTCGCTTCGCAGATCGCCGACCGCCCCTGCCAGATCTACGCGGACTTCACTGGGGTCATCAAGTTTGGCAACAACGCCAAGGATCACCAGTTGAAAAGCAAGACCCCCTTTGCGTGCGTCGCCCACTTCGCGCAGTCGATGGATGGCCCCCAGTGCGACCAGAAGTAGCATCACTTCAAGGCGCACAGATCAGGGACTGAGCACGAAGCGTTACCTGCCAGCCAGCGCAGGCTGACGGACGCCAACATTGGCAGACGCGCGGGCAAATCTTGTTGCCACCACACACAGGCCACCCGACGAGAAGGCCGTGGAGGAGATGGACGAGGCTGTCACCAGGATCGGCAAGATTGCGCATCTAGTTGCCAACGCGCCCCCCATGTTCGACAGGGACGACCAGACAGGGTGGACACGACGGCCAGTCGCGCACCGTCGATCGACAAGTACCAGGAAGGAGACACGGCACTGTTGGAAGGAGGGCGAGCTCGACGTGCAATGCGAGACCTGTCTGCAACTACACACCCCTGGAGCGCAACTTCCGCTCGCTGGTTGTCAAGGCCCCCTCCCGGGGCTTCCTGAAGGAGCGCACGCAGAACCCGCAAGGGCACGGGCTGGTCGTCGTCAGCCACCAAGATCGCCAAGTCAGTCTTCATCCGCGTGAGGCGCGGAGCCCGGCGGCAGCCACGCCGACGGTTGAAGCTCCGCCTACCACGCATGTCCGCCACCACAAAGGGCTTGGAAGTTCTGAGCAAACGAAATGCATCGGACCCCAAAAGAAGGTCGGGCGTTTCATCGACGCGACCACCCCCATTGGCAAGCTCCGCGCGGGCGCAGTTGCTAGCACGATGCGCACCAAGGTTGACAGCACCAAGAGCAGCAACTACGAGATAGGGAGCTCTAGTATCCACGAGCAAAGGCTGGCAGCACTACATCAACGTCTTCGGGCTAAGGAGATGCGACTTCACGAAGCCAAGGAGGATAATAGTACCACGCTGGGACATGCGACGCGCGGTGGCCTGAGTCACCGGACCACGGCGCCGCGTGGCGGCCAGATGAGCCACCGCGACAACATCGCAGAGAGCCTCGCCCGCGGCGTCGCCATCGTGACCGACGCGGTCGATGCTGGGGCCACGGCGGAGTTGGATCACCAGGACATCGCCTCGGAGAGCTACTCCGCCGTCTGGGAGCTGCTCTGCCAAGGAGCGATGCCGGCAGAGGGGGGTGGGCTGGCGGATGATGCCCCTCACGATGCCCGTTCCCCAAGGGGCGCGCCTTCCTCCGCCGCGGAGTCCGCCCCCCATAGCATGGGGGCTCCAACGTGCACGCCCACCTCGGCAAGGCGCGCCTCCAGCAGAGGGGGCAGGAGGGCGCGGGGGGGCGCGGGAGATTCGGTTTCCGCCCTCCCCCACCCCACCCCACCGCGAGCGCAGCAAGAAGCGGATGCACGACGCAGAGAGCAGGCGCATGTAGCTCCAGGTCGCAGGCTGAGGCGATGAGTCTCAAGCAGCTCGTTACCATGGCTGCAGGGATTTCGAGGCGACGCTCGAGCTCGTGAGGACCTTCGGCAAGGTCGCGCCCCCCCCATGAGGGGGCTGGGCGGGCGCCCGACCCTCGACCTCCGAGGCCCGCGAACTCGAACTTCTCCTCCCCCCCCTCCTCCTCGTCCTCCTTCTCCTCCTCCTCCTCAATATCCTCCTCCACCTCCTCCTCCATTTCTTTTCCTTACAGAGAACCCCTCCCTGTCGCACCCCGAGGCCGGTCGAAAGGGCGGGCCAGGCGTTTCGCTTGAGATGTTATATATATATAATTTATGACATTGATGCTGTCACACTGGCTTGATTCAGGGCGGATTTAGGTTGAGTCGGTTGAGTGTTTTTAGGTTTTTGATGCCGACGACGATTGTAATGATGGTGGTTATCAAATCGTAGCGCTGATGGTGGTGGCGATGGTGATGGTGATGATGGTGGTGCTCATCACATCCAGAATCACCATCATCACCATCACCATCATCACCATCACAACCGCCCTCACCATACCATCATCACCATCCCCATCATCATCATCATCACCATCCATACCATCAGCATCGCCATCACCATCACCATCGTCACCATTGTGGTCCGTAGGACTTGGCTCAAAATAATAATGTCGTCGTCCGCTGGGGCGGTTTCCCCGAGCCCTCCAGCCTCGTCGCCCCCTCCTTTTTCGAGGGCAGCTTCGCGGAGCCATGCTTCTTCTTCGAGGGCAGCTTCGCCGAGCCCTGCTTCTTCTTCAAGGGCAGCTTCGCCGAGCCCTGCGTCTTCTTCGAGGGCAGCAGCTTCGCCGAGTCCGAGCCCGAGCCCTGCGGCCGCGTCGAGGGCAGCTTCGCCAAGCCGTGGCAGCTGCAACAGCTCGGACGCCGATGCTGACGTAGGGTCCGACGCCGACGGCGCCGACGGAGTTGCCGACGCAGCGGGCTCCGAAGAGGACAGCGGCTCCAACAGCGGCTCCGACAGCGGCTCCGAAGAGGACAGCGGCTCCAGCAGCGAGGCAGCCGCGGCTGCAAGAGCGAAGGCGAAGGCCGCCCCGAGCAAAGTAGTCGAGCAGTTCCCACCTTCGTTGTCCATGACCTTGGAGGAGCACGTCGCCAGCCACGACTACCCAAAGCACGTCTCCACCTGCGGCGCTTGCAAATTTTGGAAGAACAAGGAGAACTGATCGCCTCGATGTCTGCGACGAATCCAGTAACACTGACGAGTGAAGCTTGGATAGGCTGCGTTGCTGGTAGATTTGCAGTCTGCTTGTTCTGCTCGGCGTTCAAGGGCGCTCGCTGCATTTCCACCATAGGCCAGGGATCCGCGAGTTTCCATCGCAAGGAAAACCTCGTGCGCCATGCACAGTGCGAGGAGCACCAGGCAGCAGAAGCGGCGTGGAAAGAGCGGATTCGAGCGGAAGGTGCGCACCAGGGTCTCCCCGTGTCTGTGTTCTCCACAACGGCTGCACCAGCTGCAGCAGCTGCAACAGCCGTGGCGCCTGCGCCCGCCGTCGTCCGCAACGCCGACCAGCGCCCTGGTTGCCGCGCAGCGGTCGCCACCCGTGCAATGTTGGAGACAAGCAGTTCCTTCAGTAGTTTCGACGCGCGGCGGGATGCGTTCGTTGGGGGCGACCGCCAAGTTTTGGAGTCTAGTCGGCAGCGCCGAAGGCTGGTGACCACCATGGCTCAGCACGAGAAGATCATCACGCAGAGGATCCTCAGACATGGTGCTGTTTTTCGTTTGGCTGCGGACGGCCTCGACCGCGCGTACCAGGTCGAAATTGGCACCGCGCTGTGGTCGATCCCGAAGGCTTTGGACTTCCTCCCAAGCTACGGTCTCAAGGCAGGCTGGCTGGAACAGCTGGGCCCCAGAGGGCCCTGGATCGTGGATCGGGTGATCGGGATGCGGGAGTTCCCGCGGGGCATGGGCTGCGACGGCAAGGCTTCCATGCTGGAGGGGCGCGTCCGTCGCGCGTGCCAGACGGCAGGCGGGGAGGTGGACGGGGACTTGCACAAGCATGTGCGACAGGAGACTCGGGCATGGCGCAGCGATGGGGCGGATCTAAGTGCACCCCTGGCTGCAACAACTACGTTCCCTGGGATGGCGTTTCACGCGTGGGACGAGTCTCACTCGCCCCAGAAGGTTCTGGCCAATTCGATGAAAGGCGACAGCGAAATAACGACCACGGACGAGCTGCTGGTAACGGGTAGGAAGCCGCCAAGTCTGGCCAAGTTCTTGACTACCTCCACCGTGTTCCGCAACACACTCGGGGAGCAGCAGCTGGTGGAAGACGGCGCTGCGTTCGTCAAAAACTTCGGCTGGGCCCCCCAGCGTTTCAACAGTCGGGCGAGGCCCCGCGCACGGGAAAGTCGGCGCTGGGAAGTCATTTTCGAGGCGCTCGGAGCGGAGTCCCAGGGGAATGACAAAGATCGGCGCATTCTCGCCCGACATATTCTGGAAGGGCTCGGGGGCGAGAACACTTCGCGCCTGCTCCTGGGGGGGTTGCTGGCCGACTTGAGTGCGGAGCACTACTCCTGGGTCACCGGAGACAAGAGCAACCCCGACGCTGCCAGCGTTCAATCCAGGGCCGCCGCTTTCCTCTCCAAGCTGGATACATTGCTCGTCCAGGGGAATATTCTTGCCATCCCCGACACGTTTACTGGCGTCACCATCAAGTTTCTGAAGGCCACGAAGCGGTTCGTGTGCGGCACTGGCGTCCAGACCGTTGGTATCGGCGATTGGAGCACGGAGCCCCGAGCCCGCGAAGCCGTCCACGCGGCTCTTCGACGAGTGCAGGGGATCGTGGCCAATGTGAAGGAGAACATGAAGCTATATCGGCCAGAGCATTTTTGGTTGCACGCCTTTACAGCCTTTCGCTTGCCTTCCCCCCTGTCCCTGTCTACAACAGCAGAGCATGCAACAGAAGCCGAGGCCTGTTTGAAGCGCATCTGCCAGGCGGCAGACCTCCCCGAGCAGAAGGCAATCTCCCAGCCGCGGCAAATGTTGCCCCGTGCCGAGGTGCATCATCGAAACGGGGGCACCACGCGGCAGGCTTGGGGCCGCGCTGCGGTGGAGTGGCCCGAGCTCCCCAGCGGCCGTCGCCTCGTGGAGCTCTTCCTTGTCTGGAAAACGAGCACGGGCAACTTGGAGAGGCGATTCCGCCGTTTCTCGGAGGTGCATTGCCCCGAGAGGGCGCGGCTCCTCGACGCGCCCGTCGAGGAGTGCACGCTCGTGGACCAGGCGCCCTCCAGCAGGTTGCTGCGCGCGTGGCTGGACGGCAACGACGAGAGCAGCTCTGCCGCCAGTTGTTGGCACAGGCATGTGCTCAAGCTACATGAGGTCGCGCGGGGGAAGATCGTGCCGCTGAGGAGGGCCGAGAGGCGCGACAAGGGAAGCACGCGGGAGCCTGGGGCAGCACGTCGGACAGAGGTAGGCTTCGGGCGCAGGCGAGCAGCTGCCGTCGACGCCATGGTGGCCGCTTCCCCGAGCAAGCGCGCCCGCCTTCTCGCGGAGGGCGCCCCCGATCTCGCTGCGCTGGCTCAGGGGGCGGCCCAGGCGAGCGGCGCAGATCCAGTCGGGCCCGCTGCAAAAGTCGTCGCCGCCGTCGCCAAGCGGGAGGCCAAGATCCGAGAGCGCAATCTTGGAGGGGCGAAGGCCGCCGCCAAGGCCAGGAGTACCCGAGAGAAGAAAGTCCTGCGCAGTGCCAGGCCAGCTGCGGGCCGTGACGCTTACTTGCTGCCCCCCCGCGCCCCGCTGGGCTCATGCTGGCTCGCATGGTAGATGGGGGCGCTCGCAACAAGGCGCAGCGCTTGCGTTTCAAGGTGTTTCAGGACCCCGTGGACTTCCTGGACTATCTTGCCCGTCATACGGCCCAGGGGAAGAAGGGGAACGTAGTCTTGGCGCCAACAGCTGACACCGACTATTGCATCGCCGCCCAGATTGTAGCAGCGTTCACGGGAGCTTTTTTTCACAACGCCGACTGACTTTGCACGGGAGGATTCTCCAAAAGGCATCCAGTACACGGAGAAGCTTCGGAACTCGAGCAAGAGCTACCACGTGGCTGTAACAGAGGCTCTCGCGGAAGACCTGCCTACACTGCCCCACGTTTTGCGAGCGCTTGCCCAGACGCCGAGTGGGTGTGTGATCTATTACAAGAGCCCCAGGAAGCTCTGCAAGTTCTTCAAGAGGCAGGCCAATCCCCGCCTGGCGCAGCGAACTTGCGTGCTGTGCCGCTCGGGAGAAGAAGCGGGTGTCGACAGAGCCGTCAAACAGCTCTACAACAGCCCGAGGAACTGGGTTCTGCGTTTCGACGCGACGGTCGCAGCACTGTGCCCAGGCACCATGGCCGTGCCATAGTTTGTTGAAAAAGAGCGCCGCCCAACGTCGTCCGACCTTACCTCCCCCCCTGCGCCCCTCAGTGGGCGCCGCTGCCGCGGGCGGCGCTGCCCGCCGCTGGGGACCTGAAGGTCGCCGATGGGGGGGGGGGGGCTGCTGTTGCCCGTGGCGGCGGTTGTCGGCGGCGAGGGTGGGAGGGCGGGGGTGGGAAGCATCGGGCGCCCAGGGCCGCCCTCAGGAGGAGGGGGATGAGGGGGGTGATGGGGCTGAAGGAGGAGGGGGGAGCAGGACGAGGCAGGAGCAGCGACGAGGCCGTCTTCCCCGATGCAACATCCACTGCAACAGCCGCTGCAACAGCCGCTGCAACAGCCGCTGCAACAGCCGCTGCAAAGCCGCTGCAACAGCCGCTGCAACAGCCGCTGCAACAGCCGCGCAACAGCCGCTGCAACAGCCGCTGCAACAGCCGCTGCAACAGCCGCTGCAACAGCCGCTGCAACAGCCGCTGCAACAGCCGCTGCAACAGCCGCTGCAACAGCCGCTGCAACCGCTGCAACAGCCGCTGCAACAGCCGCTGCGACAGCCGCTGCAGTAGTAGAGCACACCCAGCTTTCCTGTAGCGCAAGCACCTCGGCTCAAGGCATTTCTTGCAGCGCCTGCAGGCTGCCATGCCAGAAATGGGGCGCAAGGGCAAGGGCAAAGGGCGCCAGGTCAGACCAGCCAAATCTGGGCTAGCTGTAGTACCCCCCCCCCCCGTCTGATAAGAGCTCCCATGGAGCTCTAACATACCATGTTAGAGCTCCCATGGGGCTCTAACATGGCAGGTTAGAGGATGTTAGAGCTACATTGGAGCTCTAACATGCCATGTAGAGCTCACCTGGAGCTCTAACATGGCATGCTACATGATGTTAGAGCTCACACGGAGCTCTAACATGCCATGTTAGAGCTCCCAGGGAGCTCTAACATGGCATGTTAAAGGGCGTTAGAGCTCCATTGGAGCTCTAGCATTCCATGGTAGAGCTCCCAGGGGGATCTTACATGGCATGCTAGAGGATGCCATAGCTCCCAGGGGGATCTAACATGGGATGTTAGTAGAGCTCCCATCTTCAGGTCGGCACCTGGGAGTACTTGCTCAACCAGCGCAACGGCTTGCGGAGTCAGAGGGAGCGGTGCGAGTTGAATATCAAGTTAGCGCGCCAGGAGGGCGAACACGATGAGGCGTTGGATCATGAGCGCCTCCTGCGCTGGGTCCAACATAAGCAGCAGCAGCTGGACAATGACGGCATGATGATCTTCGACCGTCCAGGAGTCTGGGAGGGCCAGGAGAGACCCTACGGATGCCTGGACGCGACCGCACGCAGGCAGTTGAGCGATGAGGAGATCAGGCGGAACACTCAGGTGATAGACTGGGAGCGTCCGTCGGAACCCGCCACGGGCGACTGGGATCGAAGACTGTGTACGGCACCACTGGGATCTGCAGCGGTGGGTGAAGCAGCAGCGGCGCCTGTCAAACGCCCAGAGTCGCCAGAGAGAGGCGTCGCTGCAACAGCCGCTGCAACAGCCGCTGCAACAGCCGCTGCAACAGCCGCCGCAACAGCCGCTGCAACAGCCGCTGCAACAGCCGCTGCAACAGCCGCTGCAACAGCCGCTGCAACAGCCGCTGCAGCAGCCGCTGCAACAGCCGCTGCAACAGCCGCTGCGACAGCCGCTGCAGTAGTAGAGCACACCCAGCTTTCCTGTAGCGCAAGCACCTCGGCTCAAGGCATTTCTTGCAGCGCCTGCAGGCTGCCATGCCAGAAATGGGGCGCAAGGGCAAGGGCAAGCAAAGGGCGCCACGTCAGACCAGCCAAATCTGGGCTAGCTGCAGTACCCCCCCCCCCCCTGTCTGATAAGAGCTCACATGGAGCTCTAACATACCATGTTAGAGCTCCCACGAGGCTCTAACATGGCAGGTTAGATGATGTTAGAGCTACATTGGAGCTCTATCATGTCATGTTAGAGCTCAACTGGAGCTCTAACATGGCATGCTACATGGTGTTAGAGCTCACAGGGAGCTCCAACATGGCATGTTAGAGGGTGTTAGAGCTCCATTGGAGCTCTAACATACTATGTTAGAGCTTCCATGGAGATCTAACATGGCATGCTTGAGGTTAGAGCTCCCAGGGAGCTCTGACATACCATGTTGCTAGAGCTCCCACGCAGCTCCTTCCCACTAGCCAAAACTGGAGGAGCTGTAGTACAATTCGACGTCTAACTTGATATGTTACACCTCCCTGGGAGGTGTAACATATCAAGTTAGCTGTAACAGCTGGGCCCTCAGGCAATCCGAACGACATGGTGCCCGACGACGCCGAGGAGCCCCGCGACGCGGCGCCCGAGGGGGGCGCTCTTCCAGCCGCGCTCGTCGGACCCCGTCCGAGCCGCGTTGGGGCGAGCCGCGCTCGGAGCCGACCTCGTCCGAGCCGCGCTCCTCCAGCGCCACATGAGGAGGCGCATGAGGAGAGCCCGATGGATGAGGGCGACGGCGCTACCCATGAGGAGGAGGACGAGTTTGCCGAGGAGGACGGCGTGACATCCAGTCGCTCGGGCCCGCCATCAGACTGGGGCTGCGGCGATATCCAGCACTACGCCTACCAGTACGAGTACATGCGCCAGCAGGCGGGCGGGGGACGTGATCCTCAGCTCGCCCAGGAGGAAATGCGCGAGCAGGCGGAGGCGCTGGGGAGAGCCATGCGAGAGTCGATGGCGCGGATGCAGGCGTGGGCAGTGTCGGCTGAAGCATCGGCTGCAACAGCTCCTGGTGACGTGCTGGTGGCTGCCAGGCTGCGTGATGAGCCTGCGCTCTTGATGCCTGGAGCGGCCTCTGGCGCTCCTGTCACGCCACCTATTTCAGGATCACCGTCGGCTGCACCATCTGCAGATCATCGGGATTGGCAGGCAACCGCGCCGCGGCGGGAGAAGAAGAGGGGCCAGCAGGACTTAGTCCCTGAGGATTACGGCCTCCCCAGGACGAAGCCGAAGACGCCTGAGCCGCCTGACCAATTGCGTGCTCCAGGCCAGGGGCCATCGCAGCGGAAGCTGTAACAGCGGAAGCGGGCCCTGGCTGCGTCGTGAAGGAGGCGTCCACCGTACAGAAAGGAGACATCGTCTTCTGCCTGGTGCAGCCGCAGCACCAATACTACGCGCACATTGTGCTCAAGGCAGAATGGGACTTCCACAGGCGCGAGTACAAGTACTGGATCGGCGGCATGAGGCAGAACATCAATGGCTATTGTTTTTTGTTTAGAGTCGCGCCCATGTATTACACGCACCCTGACGAGGCACAGCAACTCTGTGAGCCTCGGTGGGACCAGCCCGCGTCTGGGAGCAGCTGACAGCTTGCACAGACTGTCACAGTAAATCGCGGGGCCTCTCCGAGCGCGCTTCTGGTAGACTGCAACAGTCGACTGCGACACGCCAGTTCTGGTTTAGGCATTGCTTCTGTCAGCGCCAGTGCTCGCTCGACCTGCACAGATGCGCCTCTCGGATGAGCCCTGCCTTCCGCTATGCAACAGATACGCACACAATTCGAGTACGCGGCACCCTCGCACACATTTCGAGTGGGGTTGTGGGCGGCTAGCATGATGACTGAACACCGCAAGTTCTCGATCGCCTGACCCGGTCGGCGAAGTGCTTCCAGTCGCGTCGGGTGGCCACTGTCTGTCAGATACCCTTCGGCGCGGGTGACCTGAAGTTTGCCTTATACTGTAACAGTGGCACGCCTTTGCGGCCGCATACGCTTTGACGCTGTGCGGACTGGGCATGTCTTGCGGTTGTCCTTGGTGCTGAGCCGGCTGCACGACTGAGGTGTGTGTGTATCTGATTAGCACACATATCAACACGAAGTACATGTATTGTGTGTGTGTGTGGTATTGTCCTCTCGCGCGTCTCATCTTAGGAGCGTGCCACTCGTTCAGGGACCCTGGCATCCAGCTCGCTGGCCTCAGGTTGCCAGTTGACTTACTCAGGCCAGCTCGCTGGCCTCAGGTTGCCAGTTCACTTACTCAGGGGGATGGCAGTGGTGAGGGGAATGGGAAGGGGCTGGGATGGGGACGGTTGCGCGGAATCGGCAGAGTCTTTGTGGCCAGCGCTCCGCTGCAACTGCCGCACACATTTCGAGTGGGGTTGTGGGCGGCTAGCATGACTGAACACCGCAAGTTCTCGAGCGCCTGACCCAGTCGGCGAAGTGCTTCCAGTCGCGTCGGGTGGCCACTGTCTGTCAGATACCCGTCGGCGCGGGTGACCTGAAGTTATGCAGAGAAGCGTGACAACAAAACGGCGAGCTTCTCCGACTCGTCTCCTCTCGCCGTCTGCTGCGCCTCCGCTGCAACAGCTCCTGCGCCTCCCCACCCCCCAGGCCCCCGGTGGCGGGCGGCGCTGCCGCGGGCGGCCGCGGCGCCCCCGCAGGCCCACGCGGGGGAACCAGGATGACGATGACGAGGAGGACGAGGCTAGGAGGAGGAGCAGGAGGAGGAGTCCAGGTGGGAGGAGGGGGGTGGAGCGCATCACGCTCTGAGCTAAGTTGCCCGCGAGAGCATCTGTTACTGGCGCGAGTGGGAATGGGCCCACGATAGGACTCTGCGCATGTGCTGCGCATGGCTGGACCCTCTGGTCCCAGGCGCTCACGGTCCTGTGGCTCCTCCCCCCTCACAAGACGAGGAGGGGCCTCCTCCTGCTCCGCTCTCCGCGACTGCCCCCCGCCCTCCCCTTTTCTTCCGAGGTCCGTCCTTCGGGGCAGCAGCAGGGCCTCTCGGGCCCCATCCGAGGCGGGATCGGTCGACGCCCAGGCCGAGAGCGAGCGCGCGAGGCCCCCTTCGATTGCCGAGGGTTCAGCGGCCGACGACACGACCCCCCCCCCCCGAGGGATCCAGGGTTGCGTCCGAGGCGGAAGCCGGCGAGCGTGGGCTGGGAGAGTCGAACCCTCCCCCGACGGAGGAGCATTCCCCTCCTCCTCCTTTGCCTCCTCCTTCCCCGTCCTCTCCTCCTCCACCTCCGCCTCCGAGCCGGAGAGCGAGGCTCCGGCAGCCCGAAAACGTCCCGGTTTGCATTCGCAGACTCAGGGCGTCCAGCAGCCCCCCTGAGGTCAAGCGGGCTAGGGCCGAGGAGGGAGAGCACTTTCTGTTTTCTCCCCCTTTCTCCCCTCCCGGGTCCCCAACTCCCGTCGAGGCCGTCGGTCCTCTCTCCTCCTCTCCGCCCCCGGGGCTGGCTGCGTCGGGCCTCCAGCCCCTGGCCCTGGCAGAGGCGAGGGCCGAGAGGCTGGTGCCCTCCCGGGCCGGGGCGCGGAGATCGGTCACGGACCTGGCCCTGGACTTCGAGACCGGCCAGGCGCGAGGCCAAAGCAGGTCTCCACGCGACCTGCTGGCGGAGGAGGGCGGGACTCGGGACTTCTTCCTCCTCCCCGGTGGTGAAGGCACAGTCCAGGCCGTCCAGGACAATCAGGATCCCGAGTTGTCTGACGACTGGACTGGACTGCTCGGGGACTCTGGGGGTAGCTTTGCGGCCAGCAGAGGGGGCGGGGCGTGTCGCAAGAAGCTGTCGCCAGCCGAGCGAGAGTTTCGGATCTCGGACAACTGCGAGTGAAAGGCCACGTTGGGCACCGGAGCTGTCGACGCCACCCCCCTGGCCAAGGCCGATGTCGCGAGGAAGTGTCAGCTTGAGCGGATCATTTCGAGCCGGAAGGTGGGGCGCTGGAAGCCCGTCGAGGGCACTTTCACAGAGCCCTCGGCCAAATCACGATGGTGCGCCCACGGCCATAGGGATCCCGACTCAGGACCCCTGCAAGTGCATGCACCCACGCCTCAGACCTCCAGCATCATGATGTTTGTCGAGGTGCTCATGAATATGGGCATGCTGGCGGACATCGCAGACGTCAAGAACGCGTTCTGTCAGTCCGGCCCGATGTCCCGCTCCCAGGGCGGCATCTACGCAGAGCCCTGCGAGGGCATGGGCCTGCCTAGGGGGTCGCTCGACCAATTGCGCGTGGCCGTGTACAGACTAGACGGTGCTCCGGCAGCCTGGAGACGCACCGTGGTCAAGTTTTTGGAGCAACATGGGTTCTCTCGGTGTCTGTCAGAGCAGCGCTGGTGGTTGCGTCACAGGTCCCGGGGCGAAATCCTGAAGATGGTCCTTCTGCACGTTGCCGATTTCTCCATCGGGAGCTCTACGACTGCGTCCAGGAAGTGGCTGCGTGTTTTGCGTGAGAGCGATTCAAAGTCGGCTAATATCGCGACTGCCACAGCGGCCCAATCGACTTCGCCAGACGACGCGTGACCATCGGACACCACAAGGCCACCATCCTGGAAGAGATCAGGCCCCTTTCTGTTGCTTGCGGCCGCCTGGCTCGCAAAGACACCCCATAAGAGTCGGAGTTCCGTGCCCTGAAGTCCCGGGTGCACAAGTTTAACTAGTCGGCCGAGAGACGAGACCGGAGGCGGCCGGCGTGGCGAGCATTCTTGCCAGCCGGGTGAAGGCCCCCACGACTGGCGACGCCCCACTGGCCGACAAGCTCGTGCGCCATTTGCGCTCGACGGCGTCCCGGGGCCTCACTGTCTGGAAGTTTTCTCCGGAGCGCATGGCGCTCGACGTCTCGTTCTCCGATGCCGGGGGCGCGGGAGCCTTCGACAACATGGTGGACGACAGGGGGCCCCCGGGGGGCCCGACCCAAGGCGCCTGGCTAGTCCTGGCGGCCGACAGCGACGTCCTAGAGAGTCGATCGGTCAAGGCATCCTTGCTGGGCTGGCGCAGCCCGAAGCTCCGACGAAAGGTGCCATCCACGCTTGCAGGAGAGACACAGGCGTTGGGTGCTGATGTGGCTGATGTAGAGTACCTTCAGGTCATGTACCGTGATACTGTCTCTCGGGGCGTCAACGTCGGGGGCTGTCATCGCGGTTCGGGACCGTTCACTTTTGCACGTAGGAGCGACTGTAGGCTTGGATCTCGAGAGCGCCAAGTCCACGTCGTCGTTGCCAAGAGCATCTACGACGCGATGCTGCAGGACGGGAGCGCCGGAGCCCGTGACCCGCGGACCGCCATCGACCTTGCCATCACCTGCCAGGCCCTTGAGGAGGCCAAGGGCCGGGCCCGGTGGATACCTCACGGAAGGATGCCAGCATATTGTCTGAAGAAGGACGACATCACGAAGGGGAGCGCTGCCCTGTTTGACCTCATGGTCAGCGGGGGGCTTGTCCTTGGTCGACGAGGGCGTGGAGGTTGAACGCTGTCGCCAGGCTCCAGAGCTGAAGTGTCGCTCCCAGTCGGCCCCCCGCAGGCTTCTGGAGGCTCAGCTTGCGTTGCGGCAGGAGTTCCAGGTCCAGACCCAGGAGATCAGCAACCCAAGTGTTGGTGGTGTCGGTGGTGGTGGTTATCCTCCCTCCTCCTCTCCTCTCGCTCTCTGTTCTCACTCAGAGGCGGTCTTTCAGTAATATCACGTGTCGCGTTTTTTTTTTCATGCGTTTCTCCGTTTGCTTGTTTTCCTGACACGATGGTTTCCTGGCACTAGTCACATCGGCTCTTCCTAGGGAGTCCTAGGGATCCTTGGGGAGTCCTAGGGATTCGCACAGATATCTAAGGATTCCTACGGATTCCTAGGGAGTCGCAAGGATTCCGAGGGATTCCTCAAGATTCCTTTGGATTCGTAAGGATTCCTAGAGATTCCTATGGATTCCGCGATAGTGAAATCCTAAGGCAACTTTGCACATCGTAACGATTTGCCACGTCTCCTAAGGATTCCACTAAGGACCCAGGCGGACAAGGCGTTCGGTTTGCGAAAGAAGTTTTAAAGGATTCCCCATTTGATTCCTAATGAAACTTATGATTTTTATTTGTTCCTAGGGAATCCTGGGTGGTCGTAGGGGCACGTAGGGATTCCTACGGATTCCTATGGATTCCTTGGGATTCGTAAGGATTCGCAAGCATTCCTGCGGATTCCTGGGCATTCCTAAGGGTTCCTAGGGATTCCTATGGATTTCTAAAGACTAGGACGGGCAAGGCGCTCGGTTTGCGCAAGGAGTCTTAAGGACTCGCAAGAGATCTCGTAGGTATTAAAATCCTTTGGAATATGTGCAAATCGTAAGGATTCGCGGGGGTTCTTAAGGATTTCACTAGGGACCCAGACGCGCAGGGCGTTCGGTTCGCGCAAGGAGTCTTCAGGATTCGCAAGGGATTCCTAAGGATGGTTAGCAATTCGCTGGGATTCCTTAAGGATTCCCATGGATTTCTAGGTCGTGAAATCCCTGGGAGTCATTGCAAATCGTAAGGATGCAGGGGGCTTCCTAAGCATTTGACGAGGGACTGGGACGGGCAAGGCGTTCGGCTTGGGCAAGGCATTCTTAAAGAATTCATAAGGAAGTTTTGAGACGTCGTAGGGAGTTGTAAGGATCCCCACAGATCCCTAAGGATTCCTATGGGCTCCTCAAAATTCCTAAGAGTTCAGAGGATTCCTAGGGATTCCGAGGGTGTCGCTGGGATTCCTTAAGATTCCTATGGATTCCTACGGATTTTCAAGGATTCGCAGGGATTCCTAAATATTCTTATGATGCCGAGATAGTGACATGCTTAGCAAAGCATTGCAAATCGTAAGGATTCACATGTTTTCTCCGGAATTTCACTAGGCACCCAGACGCGCAGGGCGCTTGGTTTACGCAAGGAGTCTTCAGGATTCGCTAGGGATTCCTTGGGATTCCGATGGCTTCCTATGGATTCGCAAGGATCCCTATGGATTCGCAAGGATTCCTCAATATGTTTATGATGTCGAGATCGTGAAATCCTTCGGAAACTTGGCAAATCGTAAGGATTCGCTGGGTTTCGTAGGGAATCGTACGGATTCCTCGGGATCCCTAGGGATTCGCATGGATTCCTAAGGATTCGTACGTAGCGAGATCCTTTGGAGCCTTTGCAAATCGTAAGGATTCCCGCGGTTTCCTAAGGATTTCGCTATGGACCCGGACGCGCAGGGCGTTCGGTTTGCGCAAGGAGTCTTCAGGATTCGCCAGGGATTATTACGGAGTTGTAAAGGTTCCTAGCGATCCCTAGGGATTCGTAGGGGTTCCCAAAGATTCCTATGGATTCTTGGGGAATCCTTAGTAAAGATTCCTATGGGTTCCGAAAGTCTGACATCCTTGGGATTGCAAATCGTAAGGGTTCGCGGGGTTTCCTAAGGATTTCACTCGGGATCCAGACGCGCAGGGCGTTTGGTTTGCGCAAGTAGTTTTAAGGATTCGCTAGGGATCCCCAAAGATTCGTAAGGATTTCTGGGGATTCCTAAAGATTCCGACGGATTCCTAAGGATTCGCAGGGATTCCTGGGGATCCGTAGGGGGTTCTTAGCGCTTCCTACGGATTCCGAGATGATGAACTCCGTGGGAATCTTTGCATATCGTGATGATTTGCATGGCTTCCTGAGGATTCCTAAGGATTTCACTAGGGACCCGGACGCGCAGACCGTTCGGGACCCAGACGCGCAGGGCGTGCGGCCCGGACGGTCAGGTCGTTACCTAGTAGTAGACTAGTAGTAGAATGGTAGCAGTAGTAGTAGTAGTAGTAGTAGTAGTAGTAGTAGTAGTAGTAGTAGTAGTAGTAGTAGTAGTAGTAGTGGTAGTAGTAGTAGTAGTAGTCGTAGTAGTAGTAATAGTAGTAGTAGTAGTAGCAGTAGTAGCAGTAGCAGTAGTAGTAGTAGTAGTAGTAGTAGTAGTACTAGTAGTAGTAGTAGTACTAGTAGTAGTAGTAGTAGTA
>CAUYUJ010015615.1:1388320-1390820 GCA_963575745.1 Prorocentrum cordatum
TTGGACAAACGTTCCTGCTTCGACCTGGCATCTTGCGCGCGTATCTGGAGACATATCTGCAATCTGTTCGGTATCGGGCGTGGGCATGCCCAGACTCCACCCTACACATACTCATTGTCCTCCTTCCCCTCCTCTTCCTCTTCCTCCTCCTCCACCTCCTCCTCCTCCTCCTCCTCGTGCACCTACCTCATCCCTCCCCCGTCCTCCGCCTCCTCCTCCTCTTCCTCCTCTTCCTCCTCTTCCTCCTCCAACACGTCCGCCCTCGTTTCACTCACCCTCCCCCCCCCCGCTTCCTCTTCAGCGGTCACTCGATGAGGTGCCCTTTGCAGAGGGCGGCCCCGAGTCCGTTCCCCCCAATCAGTCTCGCCCACTCCGCCCCGAAGTAGCGCGATCCGCGAAAATGTCGACGCGAAGAGAAATCGCCGATGCAGCAAAGAGAAATGTCGAGCGAGTCAGCGGGCCCCTCTTACTCCCCGACCGCCCAGAATCAATGGAACCAGCGGCGAGTCAGCGGGCCTCCGTTGCTCCCCGCCCGCTCAACAACAATGGAGCCAGCAGCGAGTCAGCGGGCCCGTCTTCCTCCCCGCCCGCCCAGAAACATTGGAACCTACGTCGGCGCAGGTTTTCCCAGTGTCTTCTCAAACTCCTGGCCGCTGGGGCACGCGCGCTCCCAAGCCAGTCCGGCGCTGGCGCGCCCCGCGCTCTGTTGCCGCTAGCACATTGGGCACCCCTGCAGATTATTCATCAACTCGCATATCGGGCAAACCTGCATTCAAATTCACGGGCACAGTGGGCGCACGTGCATCCTAATTCATCCACTGGCGCACTGGGCAAATCTGCATCGTCATTCATTAATTAACATGCGCGGCTCCTTATTTCGGGAGGCGGTCGCCCTCCCGCGCCACGACGTCCTCGAGGCGCCCGCGGAATTCTCCGCGGAGCCCGGAGACATCATACTCCCGGTTCATGGCTGCGACTACGCGGCGAGCGCGCCTCGCCCACTGCTCCGTGGTCTCATGCCACGGCAAACCATTTGGGCGCTCGTTCCGCATCCGTTTGCGGAACCATGCCACTGCGCGGAACGCCTTGCGCCCGAACCCGGCGTAGAACGTCTGAGGGAGCACCCTGTGCATGTCGACGAAATCGCTGGCTACGCGAGTGGGATCGTCCGCAGCAACATTTTCCTCATCGGCCCCCGTGCTACCAGGCTCAGGGAAATCACCGCCACCATGGTTCTCAACCCACTTGTCACGTGCCGCACGCAAATCGCTCAAAGAGTCCGGCGGCAGTCGCGCCGACAGAACACTCCACAAGCTCACTATATGTTCTTTACCTGCGCGCGTGGGCACTGGGTCGACACCAATGGTCTCAGCAAGGGCGTTGAACGCCCTTGCTGCTGCGGTCCGGCCAGCCCTGAACTCCAACTGCCGCGCTGTGTCAGCAGGCATCCTTCGACGAGCGGCAAGCCGCGTCGAGCCTCGCGCTTCGCTCGGGCGCCCCGCGAGCGTGAGGGTCAAGAGAACCCTCTTTGAGCCAAGGCGGCACGACGAGATAGGAAGGGGAGGGAGGGAAGGGAGGGAAATACCCAATGAATTGGTATTGGGCTTCCTGTGGAAATCGGGGCTGATGTCACTACAGGCGCAACTATTCAAAGAGAATCGCGCTGTCCATCTTGAACTTTACCTCTGAGCTGGGGTCGCAACACGTGCAGATATCCCCGGAACGCGCGATCGAGAACATACCAAACAAATGTGTATTGGAATTCCAATACGATATTGGGGCCGACGTGGCCACAGGCGCACCTCTTCAAATATAGTCGTGCTTTCCGTCTTGGATTCGGCCTGTGAGCCGGGGTCGCAACGCGCGCAGATTTTTCTGGAAAGCGCGATCGAGAACAGACACCAAAAAGTGTTTTGGATTTCCAATAGGAACAAGGGCCGATGTGACGACAGGCGCACCTCTTCGAATATACTCGTGCCTTCCCTCCTGGATTCGGCCTTTGAGCCGGGGTCGCATCGCGTGCAGATTTCACCCGAAAGTGCGATCGAAGACAGATCGAACAAATGCATTGGATTTCCAATTAGGAACTGGGGCCAATGTGACCACAGGCACAACTATTCTGAAATTGAGTCGTGTTTTGTCTCTTGGATTTGGCCTCCGGGCTTTGGAAAACACAGTTTTGCAGAAGAAAAGGCCGAACCCAGAGAACTAGTCTGAAACATATTGGTTTTCCAATAGGAAGTGGGGTAGATCAGGCGACCCAAGCACAAGTAGCCCAAACGGGCGGTTCCTTTTCAAACATGCGCGTGTTTGGGGGTGACAGCAGTATGTCCCCCCAAGGGGTCCCCCCCTTGAAGAGAGGGGGGGCGGTGTCTCCGTCTCCCCTCCCGAAGGGGGATCAGCGCCGCACCGGGGGCCTCTCCTTGCTAAAGGGAGAGGTGGTCGGCCAGACCGAGACACTGGCCAGCAGTGAGGCGAGAACCAGGGAGTGGCCGGCATT